>OU342740.1:99242504-99808474 GCA_910589775.1 Avena eriantha | reverse complement strand
AAAAGAACAGACATGCAATGACACTGGGTGTGGTTCATGAAAAGAACAGACATGCAATGACACTGGTGGATCGTTATGTGGTTCATGAAAAGAACAGACATGCAGTGACACCGGGTGTGGTTCATGAAAAGAACACACATGCAATGACACTGGGTGTGGTTCATGAAAAGAGCAGACATGCAATGACACTTGTGGATCCTTATGTGGTTCATGAAAAGAACAGACATGCAGTGACACAGGGTGTGGTTCATGAAAAGAACAGACATGCACTGACACTGGGTGTGGTTCATGAAAAGAACAGACATGCAATGACGATACCTGTGGTTCATGAAAAGAACACACATGCAATGACCCTGGGTGTGGTTCATGAAAAGAACATGCATGCAATGAAAATAGTGGATCCTTATGTGTGGTTCATAAAAAGAACAGACATGCAATGACACTGGTGGATCCTTATGTGCTTTGTTTAGAAGAACACACATGCAATAACTCTGGCCATGGTTAATGAAAAGAACTAGCATGCAATGACACTAGGTGTGGTTCATGAAAAGAACTGACATGCAGTGACACTGGGTGTGGTTCATGAAAAGAACAGACATGCAATGACACTAGGTGTGGTTCATGAAAACAACAAACATGCAATGACTCTAGCTGTGGTTCATGAAAAGAACACACATGCAATGACACTGGGTGTGGTTCATGAAAAGAACAGACATGCAATGACACTGGTGTATCCTTATGTGGGTCATGAAAAGAATAGACATGTAGTGACACCGGGTGTGGTTCATGAAAAGAACACATATGCAATGACACTGGGTGTGGTTCATGAAAAGAACAGACATGCAATGACACTGGTGGATCCTTATGTGGTTCATGAAAAGAATAGACATGCAGTGACACTGGGTGTGGTTCATGAAAAGAACAGACATGCACTGACACTGGGTGTGGTTCATGAAAAGAACAGACATGCAATGACTCTAGCTGTGGTTCATGAAAAGAACACACATGCAATGACACTTGATGTGGTTCATGAAAAGAATAGACATGCAATGACAATAGTGGATCCTTATGTGTGGTTCATAAAAAGAACAGACATGCAATGACCCTGGTGGATCCTTATGTGGTTTGTTTAGAAGAACACACATGCAATGACTCTGGCTGCGGTTAATGCAAAGAACACGCATGCAATGACACTAGATGTGGTTCATGAAAAGAACAGACATGCAGTGACACTGGGTGTGGTTCATGAAAAGAACAGACATCCAATGACACTATGTGTTGTTCATGAAAACAACAAACATGTAATGACTCTAGCTGTGGTTCATAAAAAGAACAGACATGCAATGACACTGGGTGTGGTTCATGAAAAGAACAGACATGCAATGACACTGGTGGATCGTTATGTGGTTCATGAAAAGAACAGACATGCAGTGACACCGGGTGTGGTTCATGAAAAGAACACACATGCAATGACACTGGGTGTGGTTCATGAAAAGAACAGACATGCAATGACACTTGTGGATCCTTATGTGGTTCATGAAAAGAACAGACATGCAGTGACACAGGGTGTGGTTCATGAAAAGAACAGACATTTACTGACACTGGGTGTGGTTCATGAAAAGAACAGACATGCAATGACGATAGCTGTGGTTCATGAAAAGAACACACATGCAATGACATTGGGTGTGGTTCATGAAAAGAACATACATCCAATGAAAATAGTGGATCCTTATGTTTGGTTCATAAAAGAACAGACATGCAATGACACTGGTGGATCCTTATGTGGTTTGTTTAGAAGAACACACATGCAATGACTCTGGCCGTGGTTAATGAAAAGAACACGCATGCAATGACACTAGGTGTGGTTCATGAAAAGAACTGACATGCAGTGACACTGGGTGTGGTTCATGAAAAGAACAGACATGCAATGACACTAGTGGATCCTTATGTGTGGTTCATGAAAACAACAAACATGCAATGACTCTAGCTGTGGTTCATGAAAAGAACACACATGCAATGACACTGGGTGCGGTTCATGAAAAGAACAGACATGCAATGACACTGGTGTATCCTTATGTGGTTCATGAAAAGAATAGACATGTAGTGACACCGGGTGTGGTTCATGAAAAGAACACACATGCAATGACACTGGGTGTGGTTCATGAAAAGAACAGACATGCAATGACACTGGTGGATCCTTATGTGGTTCATGAAAAGAATAGACATGCAGTGACACCGGGTGTGGTTCATGAAAAGAACAGACATGCACTGACACTTGGTGTGGTTCATGAAAAGAACAGACATGCAATGACTCTAGCTGTGGTTCATGAAAAGAACACACATGCAATTACACTTGATGTGGTTCATGAAAAGAACAGACATGCAATGACAATAGTTGATCCTTATGTGTGGTTCATAAAAAGAACAGACATGCAATGACCCTGGTGGATCCTTATGTGGTTTGTTTAGAAGAACACACATGCAATGACTCTGGCTGTGGTTAATGAAAAGAACACGCATGCAATGACACTAGGTGTGGTTCATGAAAAGAACAGACATGCAATGGCACTGGGTGTGGTTCATGAAAAGAACCGACATGCAATGACACTGTTGGATCCTTATGTGTGGTTCATGAAAAGAACAGACATTCAATGACACTGGTGGATCCTTATGTGGTTTGTTGACAAGAACAGACATGCAATGACACTGGGTGTGGTTCATGAAAAGAACAGACATGCAATGGCACTGGTGGATCCTTATCTGGTTTGTTTAGAGGAACAAATATGCAATGACACCGGTGGATCCACATGTGGTTCATGAGAAGAACACACATCCAATGACACTGGTGGATCCTTATGTGGTTCATGAAAAGAATTGACATGTAGTGACACTGGGTGTGGTTCATGAAAATAACAGACATGCAATGACACTATGTGTTGTTCATGAAAACAACAAACATGTAATGACTCTAGCTGTGGTTCATGAAAAGAACACACATGTAATGAAACTGGGTGTGGTTCATGAAAAGAACAGACATGCAATGACACTGGTGGATCCTTATGTGGTTCATGAGAAGAACAGACATGCAGTGACACCGGGTGTGGTTCATGAAAAGAACACACATGCAATGACACTGGGTGTGGTTCATGAAAAGAACAGACATGCAATGACATTGGTGGATCCTTATCTGGTTTGTTTAGAGGAACAGACATGCAATGACACCGGTGGATCCACGTGTGGTTCATGAGAAGAACACACATCCAATGACACTGGTGGATCCTTATGTGGTTCATGAAAAGAATTAACATGCAGTGACACTGGGTGTGGTTCATGAAAAGAACAGACATGCAATGACACTATGTGTTGTTCATGAAAACAACAAACATGTAATGACTCTAGCTGTGGTTCATGAAAAGAACACACATGCAATGACACTAGGTGTGGTTCATGAAAAGACCAGACATGCAATGACACTGGTGGATCCTTATGTGGTTCATGAGAAGAACAGACATGCAGTGACACCGGGTGTGGTTCATGAAAAGAACACACATGCAATGACGATAGCTGTGGTTCATGAAAAGAACACACATGCAATGAAACTTGATGTGGTTCATGAAAAGAACAGACATGCAATGACAATAGTGGATCCTTATGTGTGGTTCATAAAAAGAACAGACATGCAATGACCCTGGTGGATCCTTATGTGGTTTGTTTAGAAGAACACACATGCAATGACTCGGGCTGTGGTTAATGAAAAGAACACGCATGCAATGACAGTAGGTGTGGTTCATGAAAAGAACAGACATGCAATGACACTGGGTGTGGTTCATGAAAAGAACAGACATGCAATGACACCTGTGGATCCTTATGTGTGGTTCATGAAAAGAACAGACATGCTATGACACTGGTGGATCCTTATGTGGTTTGTTAGAAGAACACACATGCAATGACACTAGGTGTGGTTCATGAAAAGAACAGACATGCAATGACACTGGTGGATCCTTATTGTAACTACCTCGGTGAATTACGCTCTTAGTTACCTGCCTGGACGAGCGAAAGTGGTTAAAATAGTACGGTGGGGCCCGGGGCCACTCACGGTAGACCTTTCAGCCGTCCTAACCACTTTAAGAACATCGGGACAAGAACGAGCGGCGTAATCGGCAGGCGAAGGGATCAACTACATACACAAGTGAGTATGTATGCAAGCCACATACAACAGTCCTCAGAGCCATTCCATCTAAAAGAAATAGAAATATTGCAATGCCATACGGCAAGATTCAAATATCCTAGATAGATATAATAGTTTCGGATAGCTCCTCATACATCAAACATCAGAATATCAGGCGGAAGCAGAAAACAAGATCCGAGTACAGATAAGAAGCAAATCGGCATAAGATGCCACATAAATAAACACATCCCGCCCACAGATCTCACGGATCCCCGTTCCCGGAATCTCTACACCGAGTGAGCGTTGCCAACATCATCCGTCTCCTCCACCCAGTATCCATCTTGCGAGTACACCTGTTCATCTGAATCAAACAATTTATCGTGTGAGACTCTAGGGGTACTCAGCAAGTCTGTATGCCTCCAAAGGGGACACAACCTGGGGTGACGCAATTGCAGCAAAAGATAATAACTAACAAGTATATAGATACTCGCTAACCATCCGTCCAACCAATGATAGATGGATGTCCATGAATTAAGAACGACAGTTATAACAGTCTAATTAACAGATCCATCCTCCTCCTCGCTTACCAACGAGGAAGCGGATGAACAACCCCCATCTGTTGGCAGTTTTATTAGCCATTCCATGAGTATTGCACTACTTACTTGTCAGGTACATAGTCAATTTAAAAGCGGTACTTTAGTGAGACTTGTCTATGATCGAGAAACTGTGCTCCAAGTCGTCCATAACCGTGGACACGGCTTTCAGAAAGATTTACCCTGCAGGGGTGCAAAAATAGCAACACACACTCGACCAACCTCGGAAAAACCAACTCAAAACCCAACGAGGCATTCACGACAAAGCGATCACAGGATTCAGAAATATTTCAGGGGGCCACCCCAATAAGCTAGCCGCAACGAAGTTGGCCGGCTCCGAGACGGACCCAGGGTTTGCGACAAAGGCTATAAACGACTAGGAACCCGAAAACGTTACTGGGCTTGTCGATACCACGAAAACGTGGCGTGATCCAAAATAGTACAGGTGCTCCTCGCACAATCTTAAATAAAGCAGTAACATGGCATAAGTACAGGATAGTAATAAAGCCCCCAACTAATTGGGGCCCCAAGAAATAAGAATGAATCAAGCTCTGGCTCAGAGGGGTCCATAAGGCCTCCGGGATGTGGATAGTGCGAATAGTCAAGGAACAGGAATCAAGTACTCGGGGTCCTATGGGACATAAGTGAGCATGAAAAACCAAATAGCAGATATTGCTCACCGGTGCCTCTTTCATTAGTTATCCAATTACTACTCAGGTTATGTTGTTTAGGTACCTCGTTATTCATCAGACACTCACATACCCTAAACATGCTTTTCTACGACTTGCATGGCTCAAACAACTCCTATAGTAATGGCTCATGGGATGGAGGAACAAGCTTCAGTGGGGTTTTAAAGTAAAGGCTATGCAGTACTTGGGATTCAATTTAATGCAATCGCGACTCAATGATGCAAGAATAAGATAGAGGCAATAGGTACTATATGTATGCAAGCATGTGGTAGTGCTTGCCTGGCAGCTCAGTTGAAGCAAGAGATGGATCTGGGTTGAACTCCTATGGTTCCTGGTAATTCTCCTGCTGGGCGTCTATTCGAAGAAGAACCAAACAAACAAGGGCCAACACAAATAAGGTGCACAAGCATATGAATTAAAATGCGACAAGCAAACAAGCATGCCATGATGAATGATGCTCAATTTACATGGCATTAAAGTAGCATGGCAAGGGTGAGGTGTGGTACAAGAATAAAGCATTTTATTAATTATTTAACCAAGTTTTATTGCCATAAACAGTTCTGATTTTTAATAATGACATGATGCATGCTTCAATTCAGAACAAGGAATGCATAGATAGAACGGGCTCGTCGCGTTGATCGATTTAGACATATTATTTGACAAATTTGGAATTGTAGATTTAAAGTTATTAATTTATTAAGAAAAGGGCATTTTGTTGTATTTTTAATCATCTCGAAATTTTAAAGTGCTCAAACAACATTTTGAATGGCATATTTGAATTCCTCACATTTTTCTGATTCCAAAACATATATCATTTATATTATTTGGATTTATAATATTAAAGTTATTTAAAAACAGATTTGAATTTGAATTTAAACAATTTCTCGAAAAGTCTAAATAAAAACAGAAAAGCAGAAAACATTTGCTACTCATCCAGCTACAGAACCAGTCACTGACGGGTGGGCCAGCTGTCAACTAGGACAACACGCGCACAGAAAAGGCTTTTCTCACCGCGGCTTTACCTAGCCTCTCCGATTGACAGGTGGGGCTGGTGGTTAGGGGCCCACGTGCCAGTGGCTGAGCCCGTAGAGGCTGACAGGTGGGTACAGCTGGAGCGCGGGTTGATGTTTACGAAACCCAGGGTCCCTTTTTGTAAAATGTTCACAGGGGCTGACAGGTGGGCTCGCGAGTACCGCGGGTTGAGCGCGAGATAAAAAGGGGGGGCATTTTGTAAAACGTCCACATGCCCGCACTGTTGCTCTTCTTTCTCTGAACCAAGCAACAGAGCCGTGTTCGACCGCACGGCGCGGCGCGGGGGATCGAACCCGCATCGTGGGGCGCCCGCGCTGAGGGTGGTAACCAGTGCGCCTGGGAACAAGATGGTGACAGGAGGACGGACGAGCGCTGGATAGGTCGCTGCGCGACGCGGCGACGTGCAGGCGCTCGCGGCCACGGCGCACTGAGAGTGCTCGGCGAAACACATGTTGCGGCTAGGGTTCTACGGCGAGGCAGAGGGTGGCTAGGCGGGAGAGGGACTCACCGTGGGGAGATTGACGTCGGCGGATCGGGGCGGGGCGCAGCAGATCGTCGACGGAGCTGGCGGCCGGCAAGATTAGGGTTTCAGCGGTGTCGCTGTACTGCGGCAGAAGTGGGGCTTCTCCTCCTCGCTGGCGTGCTCCAGGCGATGCAGAAGAACCTCCTCGGCTTCCTCGACCACCTCCACGTCACCCACGCTTGCTGGAACGAGGACTCGGCGGTGGTACTGACGGTGACCGGCGACAGAGGAGATGGCGTCGGTGGAGAAGAAGAGGGGAGAGGGCAAGGCCCTGGGGTGGATCTGGGCTGCTACCAGACGGGGAAAAGGGAGTAGATAGGGATGGGGAGGGAGAGGGTGCCGTGTGGGCGCGGGGTAGAGGAAAAGTGGCCTCGGCACCTTTTCCTCCTCCTTCTCACGTGCTCGGTGTGGCCGCTCAGGGCAGGGCAGGGGCAAGGTTGAGGCTGCCGGTGGGTCAGAGAGAGAGAGAGAGTAGCTCGGGTGGGGCCAACATGGTAGAGAGAGAGAAAGAGAGAGAGGCTCGGGTTTTAGCTAGGGTTAGCCTCGACTAGGTTAGGTTAGAGGGGTGGGGTAGCTCGCATGGTAGAGAGAGACTAGGTGGGGTAGCTTGGCAGGGAGAGAGGGGTGTAACTCGGCATGGAAGGGTGGTGGTTGGAGCTAGATTAGTTAGGGTTTTAAGAGGGGGAAAAAGAGAGAGGGAAGCATGGGTTTAGGGTTTTGTTGTTAAGATCAAGCAAAAATGGGTGATGAAAAGAAGGAAACAAATGTAGGCCTTTTATTTATGCAAGCCAAACCACATCCATGTCTAATGGGTCAAGATGAGGTGGAAAGTATATAGAGAAAAGTTTAGGGTTTTGGTGCACACATGGTGGTGGTAGAAGAGAGATAAAGGTGGTGCTCAACAAGAGATCAAGAACACTTAGGATGTAAACACAAGACAAAACCCACTTTAAAACAAAGGCAAAACTCAAAGGAGAAGAGATGGTGAAGCTTTGCATGCCCATGCATGGGCATTAAATGCCATGTGTTAATTTTGTGAAAACAATACTAATATGACATGGCATGATTCCCATACATTACCAAAAGGTGGAATAAAGGCCAAGCAAAAGAAATTTAGAATTGGATCCATCCCAACCTACATGAGCTAGATTAAATACCAAAAGAAAAATAAAAGCCCATGGGTAAGTAGAATGGTGGAATTATAAGGTGGTGACAAAGAAAGGTGGTGGAGTGGAATAAAAGATATGCCCCCAACTCAACTTGGGCATCTAGCATTTATCAAGAACCAAATACCATTAATAATGCATATGAGAGAAGAACGAAATGAAAAGGGGTTTTATATGATGCTCAAATGCAAGGTGGCATGATGACATGAGCATGATATAATTATGATGCAACAATTATATGTAAGAAGTAGCCATTATCTTACTAGACCAAGTAGCATTACAATTGTTAGACAATTGGGATCCCCACTAAACAGGAATCTCGCCCCGAGATTCTAGGAAGAAGAAGAAGACTCGAAGAGGGTAGGATACTTGGCACGGAGCTCATCTTTACGTTCCCAAGTGGCTTCATCAACGGAATGGTGCGACCACTGCACCTTGCAGATCTTGATGGACTTGTTGCGAGTCCTTCTTTCTGTGACTTCCAGAATTTTATGGGGTGTTCTTGATAAGACAGATCTTCTTGGAGGTTGATGAGTTCATGGTCCACGGTCCTGCCGGGATCCTTGAAGCACTTCTTGAGTTGAGAGATATGGAAAACATCATGGACCTTGAGTTTTTCAGGGAGTTCAAGAGCATAAGCAACTTCTCCTCTTCTTCCACAAATTTTGAAAGGACCGATGTATCTAGGAGCCAGCTTTCCTTTGATACCAAAGCGGTGCGTGCCTCTCATGGGAGTGACACGAAGGTAAACGAGATCACCAGGAACATACTCCATGTCTGTGTGCTTTATGTCATAATTTCTCTTCTAGAGACTTTGAGCAATCTTTAGGTTTTCAAGAATGATGTGAACTTTCTCCTCCGCTTGAGTTACAATGTCGGGGCCAAACAATATTCTTTCACCTGCGCCCGACCAACCAATCAGAGTTCTGCATTTGCGACCATAGAGAGCCTCAAATGGTGCCATCTTTAGACTTTTCTGGAAGCTGTTGTTGTAATAGAATTCAGCATAAGGAAGGCATTCTTCCCACTTCATGCCGAAAGAGATAACGCAAGCACGGAGCATATCTTCCAGAATCTGATTGATCCTTTGAACTTGTCCTTGCGACTGAGGGTGGTAAGCTATGCTGAAGTTCAATTTTGTTCCCAAAGCATTTTGGAAACTTCCCCAGAACTTGGAAGTGAAGAAGCTTCCACGGTCTGAGCTGGTCTCAAGAGGAACCCCATACAGAGAGACAATTCTGTTGATATAGAGCTCAGCCAACTAAATTGCAGAAATTGTTTCTTTGCCGGGAAAGAAGTGAGCTACTTTAGAAAGCCTATCGATGACAACAAAGATTGCATTGTTGCCCTTCTGCGACCTTGGAAAACCAGTGATGAAGTCCATCTCTACTTTCTCCCATTTCCATTCCGGAGGCTTCAATGGATGTAGAAGACCGGACGGTTTCTGATGGACAGCTTTAACTCTACGACAGACATCACACTCCGAGACATACTTGCACAATATCGTTTCAGCCCAGGCCACCAATACTGTGTTTTCAAGTCCATGTACATCTTAGTGCTGCCAGGGTGGATAGAAAGAACAGAATCATGCGCCTCCTTGAGAACTTGCTCTCTTAAACCCGGGTAGTTCGGAACAAACATCCGGTGTTCAAAGAAAAGAGTGCCTTGGTCGTCAACGTGGAAAGACTCATACTTCGGAAGCTGAATGTTGGAGATGATATTTTTAGTGTAAGGATCACCAAGTTGAATGGAGCGGACCTTTTCTTCCAAGAGAGGTGTTGCCAGAAGGTTTAGAAGATACCCTTGATCCCCAATTTCAAGGTTGAGGTTGCGGAATTCCTTGCACAAGAGAGGTTGTTGTTCTTCTACCATGAGATTGTTAACATAAGCTTTTCGGCTGAGAGCATTGGCCATGACATTAGCTTTTCCCGGAGTGTAGTTGATGGTCAAATCGAAATCATTGATTGTTTCAATCCACCTCCTCTGACGAAGGTTTAGATCAGGCTGTGTGAAGATATACTTCAGACTCTTGTGATCAGAAAAGATCTCACAACGGTTGCCAAGAAAGTAATGCCTCCATACTTTCAAAGAAAAGACAACTGCTGCGAGTTCGAGGTCATGTGTAGGATAGTTGATCTCATGCGTCTTCAACTGCCGAGAGGCATAAGCAACAACTTGTTTTTCTTGCCTAAGGACCGCACCCAATCCTTGCAATGAGGCATCACCGAATATCTGGAAAGGCTTTGATGTATCTGGAGGGACCAAGACTGGTGTGGAAGTGAGCTTCTCTTTGAGTGTTTCAAAGCTTGCTTGAAATGCAGGAGTCCAAAGGTATTTCTTGCCTTTCTTGAGGAGATCGGTAAGAGGCTTCGCAATCTTTGAGAAGTTTTGAACGAAGCAACAACAGTAACTGGCCAAACCAAGGAAACTCCGGACTTCTTTGACATTTATAGGTGGAAGCCAGTCCATAATTGTCTTAATAGTTTCTGGGTTGACGGCAATGCCCTTGGCAGAGATGACGTGACCAAGGTAGGTGACTTGAGGCAGCCAGAATTCACACTTGGAGAACTTTGCATACAGGCGCTTCTCACGAAGCTTGTTTAGGACACACCGAAGGTGTTCTTCATGTTCTTCCTTCGACTTAGAATAGACTAGAATGTCATCCAGATAGACCACAACGAACTTATCAAGATACTCCATGAAAACCGAGTTCATAAGCCTCGAGAAAGTGGCAGGTGCATTGGTGAGACCTAAAGACATGATTGTGTACTCGTACAGGCCATAGCGGGTGGTGAAAGCTGTTTTAGGAACATCTTCCTTGCGAATCTTGATTTGATGATAACCACTTCTCAAATCAAGCTTAGAGAATACCACGACTCTAGCTAGCTGATCGAAGAGATCATTAATCCGCGGCAGGGGATATTTATTCTTGATGCTTTTAGCATTGAGAGCCCGATAGTCAACACAAAGTCTATCAGTCTTGTCTCTCTTCTTCACAAAGATGGTTGGGCTACCCCAAGAAGAAGTAATGTGCTGAATGAAACCCAACTTCTCTTGTTCATCCAGCTGACGTTTGAGTTTAGCCAACTCAGCAGGACCCATTTTATAAGGCCGCCTGGAGATAGGAGCGGTACCAGGTTCAAGTTCAATGACAAACTCGACCTCACGATCAAGAGGCATCCCCGGTAACTCTTCAGGAAAAACATCTGGAAACTCACAGACTATCGGAACACTCTGAATACCTTCCATAGCATCATCATTTAGAGCCGCCAAAGAGTAAAGCTGAATTGCAGGAGTCAGACTTGGAGAATAGACTATATGGCCTTCAGGAATTTTCAGAGAAACTGAACGTTCAGCACAATCAATCACAGCTGCATTTGCTGTTAACCAATCCATGCCCAAGATAACATCAATGTCAGAATTGCCGGAAATGAAGAGCCACCAATCTCAATTTGATTGCCATGGCTGATTTTAGAAGCCCTCATGTTTGATCCAGGAGAGTGCACCATGAGGCGAGTTGGTAAAGCATCAGAAGGTAACCCATTACTCTCTGCAAACTTGTATGACACGAAAGAATGTGAAGCACCAGAATCAAATAAAACTCGTTTAGGAACTGAGTTAACTGGAAGCATACCCATGACAACTCCAGGTGCATGCTCAGCTTGAGCGACGTTGACACAGTTGGCACGAGCAACCGTAGACCCAGGCTTGGTGTTGATGTTGAGAGCCCGAGGTGGAGGTGCACGAACCATAGGAGAACTTGCCGCAGGTATTGGAGGTGGTGGTGGAAGAGCTTTGCTGTTCATTGGACAATTCCAGTGCTGATGCCCAGTGTTTCCACAAGTATAGCAAGCACCAGGTGGACGTGGAGCAACGTAGCCAGGGACTCCGCCAAGCGCTCCAGGGTAGTTGTGGTTGTAGCCCCTGGGAGCCGCAGTGAAGGAGTTTGGTGGCCTTTCCGCGTAGCTTGACGGTCTTCGTGGAGCCGGGAGCGACGGTGGGGTGTTAGAAACCCAGAGACGACGCTTAGAAGGAGCTGTCATAGCAGAAGAGCTTGCTGCATCGCGGCTGTGTTTCTTTGACTCCTCAAACACTTACCTACTTGCTTCTTCCTGCAGAGCTGTGTGTTGGAGTTCCAGAAAAGACCCCGGCCTTGCATGAGTGATTGCATATTTGATGGATGCCCAGACTCCCCCTCGGTCTCCCTCTTCGCCTATAAGTTGTCTTCTGACCTAAAACTCAGGGAGGGTTCGACATTTTTCCAGAAGGAGTTCCGCTCCGCCGCCACCACCAGATTCCACGAAACAGCACCAGAAACTCCGTTCTGGCACCCTGCCAAGACGGGGAATTGGAGGAGATCATCGCCATCATCATCACCATCGCTTCTCCATCGACCATCCATGTTTCCCCCATCTATGAGTGAGTAATCCCCCGCTGTAGGCTATGTGGATGGTAGAGATTGGATGAGATCGTTCATCTAATGGCATCAGATTGTTAGGGCATGGTGCCTAGTATCTTTTATTAGTGCTTTATGACTTTGTTACGACTTGTTATGCTTAATGCTTGTCACTAGGGCCAGAGTGCCATGATTTCAGATCTGAACATGTTATTGATTCATTATGATAGTATTGTTTTTGGTCTTACCTGCAAGTTGTATACACGCGTTGTTGTCCGGAACCAATGGCCCCGAAGTGACAGAAATCGGGATAACCGGAGGGAATGGTTTTGATGTGAGGATCACATGTGTCCATAGAGTGTTAATGCTTTGCTCTGGTGCTCTATTAAAAGGAGCACCTTAATTGCCAGTAGTTCCCTTGAAGCCCCGCTGCAAACATGCTGGGTGGACAAAAGATGTTGTGCAAGTTCGCATTGCTAGCACGTATGACTATATATGGAACACATGCCTAGGATTATCTAGTACTTGGATGCTTTATCTTATTTATCTGCAATTGCCCTATGTTCTGATTGCTATGTGAATTGTCTTGCCATGCAACGCCCGTCCATCCATCCTATGCCTACCGCACTCGAATCCTACTGTTTGCTGCTATTGTTACTGCTGTCTTTACTTTACTACTACTATTACTTCACTATTTCTACTATAAACTGTTGCTACTGATAAACTGCTGTGAGCAAGATTGTTTCCAGGTGCAGCTGAATTGATAACTCAGTTGTTAAGGCTTATAAATATTCTTTGTCTCCCCTTGTGTCGAATCAATAAATTGGGTTTCACTTCCCTCGAAAATACTGTGATACACCCCCTATACTTGTGGGTCATCAATCCACCTCCCATGGGTCGGCATTCTCGGCCTCATGTGAACTGGTCAGCGCCGATCCAATGCCTCAGAGATCGCCCAAAGAAGCACACCCAGGAAAACTAACCCACTTCGATTCCCCTCTGTCCTCTTTCCCCTGATAACCTAGATTGACATCGATGCGTCCCTCCTCCCTCCTCAATTTTCCTTGCACCACCACCACATCCCTCCTCTCCTTTCCTTGCACCTCCCTAGATGCCTCCCTCCCTCCTCGTTCATTCCTCCCTCCGCCCTAACCCTTCTCCCCACCTGAAGCCCTACGATGCGTGTGGCGCCCGCGAGCTTGGACGAACCAACAACGGTGTTCGGGAGCTCAGTCCAAGAACCGACGGTGGCCATGGTGAGCTTTCCCTACCCTCCCGCCTCATATCCATCCACTCCGCCTCTCCACATGGCTCCTTGCTCTCCCTGCAGTGATACGTTGCGCCTGCCTGCAAGATATCATGGTGGCGGCGGCCGCACAGGTTGCCGTAGCTGTGGTGACTGCGGAGGTGTCAAACAATGGGGGGAGGGGAGCGGCAGGGCCCGGTGGAGCGACTGTGGATGGGAAGCCTCCTGGAGGATGGCCTCTCTTACAAGGAGAGCTTCGTCGTATGATCCTACGAGGTCAGCATCAACAAGACCGCCACTCAAGACCATCACCAAGCTCCTCTAGGTACACGCCCTGCTCCTCTATTTTGTGTCGTGATTAGATCCGTGAAGCTAGATTTTCAGACTCAAAGAAGATTCAGAGCTCCTGTATTCTGTGTCGCGATTATTGGTCCACCCATCCAGATGCCTAGTTTAGATTTAGTGACAATCTGCCATGTTAGCCAAGTGTGACCCGAGCTCGCGCAAGTTAGTATGTTGTCCTATTGAACTAGTGATTTCTCCTTTGTTATGTGTAAAATCATTCTAGGTATTTTTTTAACAATTAACCTCTCTGTTATCTGTTGAACTAGGAAAATACAAGTACCAAATGACCTTATTATGGTTGGTAAAGGAAATTCCTTTGTACCTGGCAAAGGAAATTCCTTTCTACATATAGGTTGAAACTATGTTCCATGAATTTGGTCAAGCTCTGCAGTATGTGCTTACCACACAAGATGAAGCATTTGTTGCTGGTATCAGCGGTATATAGTGGGATGCTCTAGAGTTACCCTCTCAGTTCATGGAAAACTGGTTCTATCATAAGTATGATGCATCTATCTTGTTTTGTTTTTGTTGAATCTTGCTTGATTCTGGTAAACTAATGACGACTGGGTAATGGTTTCATTGCATATAGTACACCTCACTATTCACTAGAGTAAATTGTACTGTATGTGTCGTTAAACTTGTGTGCTTTGTGCTTGGCTCAAGTAGGTCTGTGAACTGGATAACTAGACATATATGCATGCCGATATGCATATCCAGATTACTTGACGGGGGACAAAGGATAATATTCTTTTAAAGCGGTTGCTTATAAGGGAATTCTTATTTCTTTGTTCTAACGACTCATGTTTAAAGACATATATATGGATGTTCTAATATATCAGTGTCTTTTAAAATGTTGGTCTCATGTATTATTGCTGGTGCTATGAAATGGCATGTTTCCTTGCTTGCTTGATGAGGATGCCACGCTGCTTCATTCGGAATGAATTTCTTCACAATACAGTCTCTTGTATTACTACTGCTGCTATCAAATGGTCTGTAGATAAAGTTGTTAGGATGCTACTAGATGCTTACTTATTTAATTTACTACTATTGACTGCTTGATGAGGATGCCAATCTTGCTCTGATCTTTAGCTACTCATGGTTATACTTGTGGTACTAGATAGATGATACTATGATATATGTTTTGTATAGAGATTAAACTAATGAAATGAAGTGCACTAGCAAACGGGTATCATGGTACTCTATCATTACTATCTGTCATAAAAAACGAGTATGGATTACAATCCATTTCTCTTAAATGACTACAATATGCTACTCTGCCAGAAAAAATTGCAGCTGCCAAATTCTACTATGTGAGAGTTATCTGGTTTACCAAGTGTTCCTTGTTTACAAAGTCAAAAATATTGTTACTGAAATTTACCTGTAGCATCTTGATCATGATGAGTATTAAATGGAGAACAAAATAGTTAGTTAGCAATATTGTTACTGAGCTTCTATTACTTCAGAATTTGCATTATAATTGGATATAAAACAATTTGCTCTATGTCAATAGTATCTTTGGACAATTTTGCATACTAATGTGCATTCCCATCTTGAATAGTGATGCACATTGTGTACTGCAGCGGTGATATTCCCCTCCCTCACGCAACTACAAGATGGGATGAGTGATGACGATGACCATGTGTAAGTACTGGTAGAGGGTTTAGCTATCGAATATAACAGTAGGCTGGTTTCTGTAACCTGTTCTATGCATAACAAGTGTTTTCCTTGGAGATGTACCATGCAACATGCAATCCTCTAGTAGTAGTGCTACCACTAGTGGTATATGTTGGTATACCTGTATAAAAATTACCATTTCCAACATCAATTTGGTATCCCAAGTCCTTAAGGTTCGAACATGTGTGTAAAATCAGTAGAAGCATTTTAGATGACTATTATAGCACCTTGTTCTCTGTCCTACAACAATTTATCAAACTAGAAGCATTTAGATGACTGATATGGAACCTTGTTCTTTGCCCTTTGGTAATTTATCAAAGATCAAAATGGAACATCAACTAATATTTAGAATTAGGTTATGGTAGAATAATATATCACTGTGTGACGTTTGAAAACCTTGTTCCAAAATATATGCCATCTCTTTTCATATGATTATCGTTGCTAAAATGTTATTTGCTTGATTTGTTCTAACTGGAAGCACTCAACCATTGTATTGTTGTCTATATATTTGTTTTGTTTTTACAAGTTATGGTTTGCGCAAGATCTTCACATCTTAATTATCATCAGCATGAATCTGTCATGCCCCTTATATTTACTTATGTTGACGTACAACAACATCCTCGACGTTCTTGTCCCCGTGTCTCGCAGATCTCCAAGTACAATAAAGCTGGTCGACCGTAGACTCGGTGTGCAGATCTAGTCTACCACCATCGAATTTTAGAGGTTATCCAAGATTCACATCAAGCATTATATTGGCCATACGTTGTGATTTTCATTATTCTATTATGTACTATCCATGTAATGCAATGTACAAGTTGAATGATTGTAATGTACTTTAAACTGGATACCTATGTACGGTCTATTATGCTGTAATGTACCATTGTTATCTAACTATTGTTTAATAACAATCAAATAATTATTTGTTGTTTATTGTCTGTCGAGTTGGGATTTTACAAAATGTTGACTAGTGGGACGACATGTGTGGATTTTATACATGATATGTGGGACCAGCAGTGAACCGGTACAGGTAAGATTCATCTGACATGTGGGACCTGATGAGAAATAAATTTGAAAAATAGAAAATGTTGGGCCAAAGAACACACCATGAAATAAATGGACAATAAAAGACAAGTTTAGAAACCAAAGGCTAGAATTGTTATGTAATGCACTAAATTGAACTGGGCTGAATTTGCTGTCATGTCAGATTAGCTTACGTGGACAAGCCATAATGCCATGACCAAAATATTGGTCATGGACACTATGACCATCTATTTTGGTCATAATACTCCATGACCAATTCAAAAAAAAAAGTCATGAGTTGTCTATAGTGACCCTCGGTATGTGACCTACTTCTTTTGGTCATAGAAAGGTCATAGATGGATTACTGAGACTTTCAATAACCAATATTAGGGGGCACTAGTTAAGACATTCCTTATAGTGTTTATTCGTGTTAGTGTTTTTTGTTTGTTTTTTTTAATAAAGAGTGTTCAAAGATCCAATGAATAGAGGAGAAAATGGTAAATCTCACTATATTATATTTCCTAACACATGGTTAAAGGAAGTATGGCATTATATTTTTACTGTCATTTTCAAAGTTTAGTTGATGTGCAAAGATGGGTGAAAAATCTTCAAAGAAAAATCAAGTTTTACAGATAACTGCAGCATTAACGAGCATCAGTATGGTCTAGTACAATCATACCACCCACCTGTAGCACATCACGGTTAAGAAGATGAAACTTTGCAATTTTTGTCAAATGGGACAAATAAGTTAACGATCACCAGTACGGTGTGGTGCGACCGTACCGCCCGCCATACCATTTTCAGGATAAAACTTTGAAATTTAGAATTATTTACTACACAACTAACGTCCATTAGTATGTGCGCGTGCGACGGTACCACGCGCCAGCACCGAGTGTCTTGCTTGGATCTGGTAAAATCGTAAGGCAGGGATACTCGGTACGGGTGGGACACGACCGTACCGCCTACCCATACTACCTGTTCAGCTGCGATAAAGAGCTAGGGATAGAGGTAAAACCTAAACCTAATTTATTTTTTATATTTCTTCTTCCTCCAAACTCAAAACCACCCCCATTGGATCTTCATATGTACTCATTTTTTATTTGATTCTTCGCACACTAACAATCAAAGGTATGTTTCTCCCCCGATCCTAATTTATTTGGAGCAACCATTCTCCACCTCTTGCCATTATCCATCTAGAACTTGGGTATTGATTTGAGTTATTCTTTTTAATGAACATGCTTAGTTTTGATATTTAGAAGAGATTATTTTTTAGAATGTGTAGATGAATATTCATTGCCTATTTCTATAGGATCAAAAAATTAATTATATGAAACTTTTACTTTTAGATGAATACAAGGAGCCGCGGTGGCGAAACAAGTCGCCCCACCCATTGATGACTTTACCATGCATCACTTAGCATCAAGTTCACCAAGGAGTTCCACCACAACAAGAAAAGTTGGCTTTACCATGGATGGTTTATCTAGTTAGAGGCTCTGTTTAATGGTTAAAAAGACTTCTATGCTGGATGGATACCCGTGGTAAGAGCCCGCTAAAGATTTTAACCTGGATTCTTCATGACCGTGGCCAATCAAACCCATCAACCACTGAAATAAGGGGCCATGGTAGATGTGTTTCGCCATCTCCATTGACTGTCGATGTCATGTAAACTTTCACGTGGCAAACGCCATTAACGGCTAGTTACCGACATTAACACTCACAAAAACTGTGGTAGAAGCCAAACCTAAATGAGGCCTACTAAATATTAAGTGGGCCAGCCCAATAAGAAGACGGTATGTTACAGTTCCAGTCTATTGAAGGCCTAGGCTCCTTAATGGGGGCCCATCACTTTGTTGCCCAAATGTGGCTTGTTAAATTTCTGGTTCGTTACTATTTTGGACTACATAAGGCCCAACTTAGACTGGCAGTGTGCAGCCTGTTCTCCCGACTCTGAATCCATCATCCTGTCTCCCGAGTCCGAAGCCATCATCCTGGAAGCGGACCCAGGGATTGCCGGCTCCAAGGACCCCGATGCAGCCAAGTAGAAACTCCTGGGGACTACCGGATCGAATGACCCGCCACCCCTAGCCGGATCTAGTTGCTCGGGTGTTGTCGGATCAACCCTTCCACCCGGTCGGGCGCCGATGATCCCCAGCTAGCTAAAGAAGAAGAGGTGTAGCTAATAATGCAAACCGTGTTTGCCATCCAGAACACACCATCATGGGCAAATCCCTTCCTAGAATTCATCGCAAGAGGAGAGCTCCTGGATGAAGAGGTGGTAGCAAGGCAAGTCGTGCGCCGAGCATGAGCATACACCATTCTCAACAACGATCGGTACAAGCATATCGTGGGAGGCATATACCAGCATTGTGTAAACCAGAGGAAGGCATCAGACTCCTCATTGACATCCACCAAGGAGAGTGTGGCCACCATGCTTTGTCAAGAGCAATAGTTTGCATGGTATTTCTTCATGGTTTCTACTGGTCGTCTACATTATGAGATGACGAGCAAATAGTACACACGTGCAACAGCTATCAGCACTTTAACTAGCAGAAGCACACACCGTCTTTATCTCTAAAGACCGTGAGAATATCATTTTGCGGCCCGAAAGTTGGGGTGTCCAGGCAACGCGGTACCCAAGTTCCCTAAAATCATCTGCGAAGACTATAGTTGGTGTTCCAAATACTCAGAGGGTCTTTTTCAGCATGAATTCAACATTACGTTTCAATACAAAAATTAGGCTAACGGCCGTCAAGTTGGCCCCCCTGTCAGTTCTCGCTGTTATGTCGCTCCTGTCGCTCCTGTTGCTTAGGTGTAAATTAGGCTTGCAGCGTTGGCGCCTGCATCCATTATGCGTCTTCTTCTTCCCCGGAGCGGCAATCTGTGGGGCATCGCAGCCATGGCGTGGAGCTGGGACGTGGACGAACCTGTTCGGCCCAGCTCTCCTCCCTGTAGGCTTGCAGCGTTGATGCCTGCATCCATTACATGTCTTCTTCCCTGGAGCGGCAATCTATGGTCGCGGCCATGGCGCAGAGCTGAGACGTGACGAAGCTGCTCGGCCCCGCTCTCCTCCCCATCAGGAGTCGGAGCTCGCCCTCACCGTGGACGCACCCATGGCATGGTCGGGGACGAGAATTGGTTCCCGGTGAGATCTATCACCTTGTCGACCATGCTCGCTTCTGTTTTCCTCATCTAGAATCTGAGCTCGCCGTCGCCGTGGTTGCACCCGCACCAATTCTGCCACCTCTATCGAGGTCTCTGTGGTAGCTCAAGTTCTAGGGCTCTCCAAATTCTGCCATGTTGGGCCTGTAAGTGTTGTTGTATGTTAAACTAGCAAATCTCCTTTGTTCAAATCTCTTGGGCTGTACCAACTTCATTGTGTTTAATTATGAAAGACAAAATATAAATGACTTCTCTCAATTTCTCGCATAGAAAAATGCACAGCTAATTTCAAATTCTAGCAGGAACTGGCCCCATTTGTTGAACCAGTGGCACTGCCACGATATCCACGTAACCACAGTGAGTTCTCGAACCAAAAGTTGCAGTTACAACATTTCTTCTGCAGTCATTCCTCTTCCTCAGTCATTCCTCTACAGTTTTTCCTGGGCGCTTCTTCTTCCTCTGTTCCGGAACCGTCAGTTCATTTTCTTCTTCCTCTCGCAGGCAGTTCCTTGCAGGCATTTCCTTTCACCCATTTCCTTGCAGGCATGGACGATGGGAAACGCACAATAGAGACCCACTTGGTCCCTGCCCATGGCACCACGACTTTGACAGTGGTGTACACAAATGATGAAGCGACTGTGGAGACAACTCTCGCCAGGTTTGAGCAATTGCTTGAGAAAGAGAAGCACAAGTTTGTGGGGCTAGACTTGGAGTACACCCGTGCAAAAAAGCGAAAAAATCATCCACAAGAGATTGTTGTCGTGCAAATCGCCATACATGAGGAGGTCCTCGTTTACCACTTCTGCAGGTATGTGAAATTTAAATTTGAGATCACCACATCTGCATCCCTTGTTCCCTTACATCCCTAGAACCATCTAAGTGCAGGAGTAAACCAACTGAGATGCGTTGTCCGGCTCTGGTCGAGTTCTTGTGTAGGATAGGGATAACTTTCACTGGCGTGGATATCACGAATGACACAATTATGCTTTCTCGGCATGGATATCACGAATGACACAATTATGCTTTCTCGTGCATTGATAAAAATCCCAGAGTGGCACCACATCGACATCCAAAATCTGTACAAGATCAAATCATACCCAGTGAAGGATGGCATGGGTGATCTGGCAGCGGAAATCATCGATAAATCCTATGAAAAACTGAAGAAATTGAAGTGACTCAACCACGACTACTTGGAGTGGAAGCCGATGAGCCAGGTGCACCTCGAGTATGCAGCCAGGGACACCTACATGGTGTACGAGTTGTACAGTAAGCTCATTACCATGAAAGATGGGATGGTTAAGGCGGGGTTTTTCGTGAGAGAGCTATGCCCTGGTTGCAAGCTAGCCCAGGAGAAGAAGCGCGGGGAGGACAGAAAGCGGTTTCAGGATGAGCAGGAATGTTGGGACGGTGGCAACATCAAACGGTTGAAGGGGAAGCAAGTCAAGGACGACAACAAGTGGTGGTGATACATTATGTGTTTGAACTAGATTTTAGTTTCTAGTTTATTATCTGTGTGATACATTTAGTTACTTCAATATAAAATTTCGACCAATTTAACTTGTTGATGTATTTCTTGATAATTATAATATAATCGAGCACTAGAAATATTTTGTAGTGTGCATGAGCATGATCAGTAAATATAATTGAACACTAGAAACTTTAAGGCACTGCATATAAAGGAGTAGATTAATATAGAAGGTTCACTAGAGACACCACGGATATATTGTCTTACATGCTACACACAGGTAATAATTAGCTAGAACAAAATAAAAGTAGGGGCTGTAGCAGGAGGCCGGGACGCGGAGACGCCTAGCAGGGCAGGGGTTTATCAGCAGGAGGCAGCGACAGCCTAGTCGATGGGATACAGGCCAGTCCTGACATACTCCCGGAGGAATTTGCCGTAGGCTGTGTGCCGTGCCAAGGTAATCGGCCTATGGCTTCTGCCTCTGCCTCTGCCAACACCCTCCGCGTGCTGGATCATGCTATTGAGGTCCATGTTGATTGCTCTAACACATAATGGGCAAAATAGTCTCCCCCTATGGTGGAAACGGATTAGCCCACACCGTAACCTCCTTAGCACGTAGCGGCTCTTGTTGTCCCTAGATTCCTTGCTATCGTCCATGTCATCATCATCCTCCTGTTGATTTTTAAGAACATAACTTAGAACTCATACATATGATTGAATTGTATCACAACTCAAGAATTGACAACATGTATATGTAAGACAATATATCCATGGATATCAAAGATAAAGTATCTCAGCAATAGTTTGATCAGTTCATATATCATTTCATCTCAACACAATGACAAATAATTGCATCAGAGTGAATGTAGGATAAATCTAGGGGCCTCATAAGTTTCTTCAGGGATGGAGTAGGTGAACCAACTAACAATTGCATAACCTGTAATGTTGTACATCGCCCTAGGTTCACTAACTCATCCCTGAAAAAATCTAACACCAATGTGTCTGCCTCTCTTTTGGGACAAATTTGAATCATTGGCCACAATAAGAAATTGAAATGTAATCGTACAAAACATTATTCAGGGATATACATAGTCAGGTATAAAAACAAGCCTAAATATTGTAATTATAAATAAAAAAGCAAACAATTAATCTTCAGGTGCATGTTAAAAATACTTATGATCAAAACCATTCATATACATATGCATCATACCAATCATTAAAAGATCAGAAACAATTCAAGGATCATATATGTAGTTCCATATGAGAATAAATCTAGGGCCTCATAATTTGTTTTAGAGATGGAGTTGGCGAACCAAAGTACGAACAACACAACTTATATTGTTTGTGTGCATTGCTGGCTCAGGTTCACCCACCCATCCCTAAAACACAACACCGTCATATGTGTCTCCCCTTGAACTCTTTTGGGGCAAATTTCAATCATCGCCCTCAGTGACAAACTAAAATGTAATTCTTATACACTGAATGCATGGAATAGGTAATTCGAATATCATAGTTCTATGAATGTTGAATAAAGATTAAGGCCTCATAAGTTTCTACAGGGATGGTGTAAGTGAACCAAGTAACAATTGCACAGCCTATATTGTTCTTGTACATCGCCCCAGGTTCACTAACTCGTCCCTGAAAAAATCTGACACCAATGTGTTTGCCTCTGTTTTGGGGCAAATTTGAATCATTGGCCACAATAAGAAATTCAAATGTAATCGTACAAAGCATTATTCAGGGATATACATAGTCAGGTACAAAAACAAGCCTAAATATTGTAATTATAAATAAAAAAATCAAACAATTTATCTTCAGGTACATGTTAAAAATACTTATGATCAAAACCATTCATATACATATGCATCATACCAATCATTAAAAGATCAGAAACAATTCAAGGATCATATATGTAGTTCCATATGAGAATAAATCAAGGGCCTCATAATTTGTTTCAGAGATGGAGTATGAGAACCAAAGTACCAACAACACAACCTATATTTTTTGTGTGCATTGCTGCCTTAGGTTTACCCACCCACCCCAAAAACACGACACCATCATATGTGTCTCCCCTTGAACTCTTTTGGGGCAAATTTCAATCATCGGCTTCGGTGACAAACTAAAATGTAATTCTTATACACTATGATGCATGGAACAGATAATTCGAATATCATAGTTCTATGAATGTAGAATAAAGATTGCGGCCTCATAAGTTTATTCAAGGATGGCGTGAGTGAACCAAGTAACAATTGCACAACTTATATTTTTCTTGTACATGGTCCTAGGTTCGCTCACTCATCCCTGAAAAAATCTGACACCAATGTATCTGCCTCTCTTTGGGGTAAATTTGAATCATTGGCCACAATAAGAAATTGAAATGTAATCGTACAAAACATTATTCAGGGATATACATAGTCAGGTACAAAAACAAGCCTAAATATTGTAATTATAAATAAAAAACCAAACAATTAATCTTCAGGTACATGTTAAAAATACTTATAATCAAAACCATTCATATACATATGCATCATACCAATCATTAAAAGATCATAAACAATTCAAGGATCATATATGTAGTTCCATATGAGAATAAATCAAGGGCATCATAATTTGTTTCAAAGATGGAGTTGGAGAACCAAAGTACCAACGGCACAACCTATATTGTTTGTGTGCATTGCTGCCTCAGGTTCACCAACCCATCCCTAAAACACGGCACCATCATACGTGTCTCCCCTTGAACTCTTTTGGGGCAAATTTCAATCATCGGCCTCGGTGACAAACTAAAATGTAATTCTTATAAACTATGAATGCATGGAATATATAATTCAAATATCATAGTTCTTTGAATGTAGAATAAATATTGCAGCCTCATAAGTTTCTATAGAGATGGCGTAAGCGAACCAAGTAACAATTGCACAGCTTATATTGATCTTGTACATGGCCCCAGGTTCGCTCACTCATCCCTGAAAAAATTTGACACCAATGTGTCTGCCTCTCTTTGGGGCAAATTTGAATCATTGGCCACAATAAGAAATTGAAATGTAATCGTACAAAACATTATTCAGGGATATACAAATGCATCATACAATGCATTCATAGATCAGAAACAATACAAAGATTATATATTTAGGTTCCATATGAGAGAAAAAAATTAGGGCCTCATTTTTTTCAGCGATGGAGTCAGAGGACCAAAATACCAAGAGCACAACCTATATTGTTTATGTGCATTGCTGCCTCAGGGCCACTAACCATCCCGAAGAAAACGACACCATCAGATGCCCTTGCACTATTTTGGGGCAAAATTGAATCATTGGGCTCAGTAAGGAATAGAAATGTAATGTTATAGGCCTGCTGCGTATCGAAATAAACACTCAACTAGCAAACTCAACTAGATGGCAGATGAGCAGATTGGGGTTTTGTGACTAGACGGATTGGGGTTTTGTGACTAGATGGAAGATGCATCAATCAACCGATCGAATCATATATATACTATCCTACTTCAAGAGCAAAACAATTTGTACACGATTGAGCAAATCCTATGTATGAACAGTGAAAACTATGGCTGCGACTAGAGAAGCTAGCAATGTAATACCTCAGACTCCTCATCAGGGACCTCCTCCTCGAACTCATCATTCTCCACGATTGCATCGAAGATTTCTTGAACAACGATGGGGTCGTCGATGTAGATCACCGGATTGCCTCCGCCTGCCGCATGCCCCCCATCCAGATCTGCCGCTGGCACCACGACGTTGTCGGCCACCTGCTGCTCGGCGGCGACGGCTACTACCTGCTGCTCGGCGGCGAAGGCTACCACCTGCTGCTCGACAGCGACGGCTACCAGCTACTGCTCGGCGGCGATGGCTACTAGTTGGACGGATGAGTTCGCACCCTCGATGGCGCGGCGACGAGCGGCGTTCGTGCCTAGAGAAGACGCCTCCACCTTCTTGGCGATGACCGAGCCATCTGCTGATGCGCCTTCAACTGGCTTCACCTCCGGATCGTCTCCACACGTACGCTTCATGGCGCACCAAGGGAAGGAGGTAGTGCAAATGAGGGAGCTTCGGCGCACGCGACATTTGTAGATTGGGGTCTTGGGACTAGACAGACTGGGGGGAAATGACACGAGCTCATGGAAGAAGAAGGTCGAGGGGGGTTATAAACACCAGACCATTCGTAGTCCTCGAGTGGACACATGTGGTGGGCGGGGGGCTACCACGATCTCCACCCTTTTTTCGGTTCCCTTTTTATTTTGAAATAGCCACGATCTCCACTTTAGAGCTGCATTGAAAACACGCTCATGGCAGACCTCGATTCCACTGCATGCAAGTGGCACGGAACTAATTTCTAGCAATGTTAGATCTACTCGAGGGGGGCCCTTGACTCATGGAAGTTACTAGCGGTAGGGCCCAGTTGGAAGTGAGATTGAGAGAGCTGCGTAAAAATGGGATATGCCTTATTAAAATCAAGTCGCAATAAATTGCAGCGTCTCGTCGACAACCGTGCACTCAATGACCCCGTTGCCCTGTGCATGAGTTGTAGTAGCAGTAGTAGGCTTTTCAGACTTGATCAAACTTGACATGACCGCTCGACGACTTTTTCCATGGACGGCATCGTGTTCCTTCCTATAGAAGTCTCGCGGAGGGAGACGTCTGTGCTGTCTCAAGCTGTACTGTTAAGGGCACGACGTGTTCAACGATCATCGTTGGATCACACAGAATCAACGGTTGGTGTGCACGATCCGCGTGACAACTGTGACAACCAATCAGGGAGTAGCAGACAGGGTGAGCACAGGTTTGGGCTTCTACGAAAGATAGAGAGAGGGGGGCAAAACTAAGTAGTACCACATAAAACCAAGGACAAAACTGAGTAGTATAAAAATGGAAAGTGTCTTGTACAATGAAATACATCGTGGAATACATCAAATTACATGTCATTGCATGTCTGTTCTTCTAAACAAACCACATAAGGATCCACCAGTGTCATTGCATGTTTGTTCTTCTAAACAAACCACATAAGGATCCACCAGTGTCATTGCATATCTGTTCTTTTCATGAACCACACCCAGTGTTAGTGCATGTCTCTTCTTCTAAACAAACCACATCAGGATCCACCAGTGTCATTGCATGTCAGTTCTTTTCATGAACCACACATAAGGATCCACCAGTGTCATTGGATTTGTGTTCTCATACACCACACCCAGTGTCATTGCATGTGTGTTCTTTTCACGAACCACAGCTAGAGTCATTGCATGTCTGTTCTTTTCATGAACCACACCCAGTGTCAGTGCATGTCTGTTCTTTTCATGAACCACACCCGGCTTCATTGTATGTCTGTTCTTTTCATGAACCACATAAGGATCCACCAGTGTCATTGCATGTCTGTTCTTTTCATGAACCACACCCAGTGTCATTGCATGTGTGTTCTTTCCATGAACCACATCTAGAGTCATTGCATGTCTGTTCTTTTCATGAACCACACCCACTGTCATTGCATTCCTGTTCTTTTCATCAACCACACCCAGTGCCACTGCATGTCAGTTCTTTTCATGAATCACATAAGGATCCACCAGTGTCATTGGATGTGTGTTCTTCTCATGCATCACACGTGGATCCACCGGTGTCATTGCATGTTTGTTCCTCTAAAAAAACCACATAAGTATCCACCAGTGTCATTGCATGTCTGTTCTTTTCATGAACCACACCCAGTGTCATTGGATGTGTGTTCTTCTAAACAAACCACATACGGATCCACTAGTGTCATTGCATGTGTGTTCTTTTCGTGAACCACACATAAGGATCCAGCAGTGTCATTGCATGTCTATTCTTTTCATGAACCACACCCAGTGTCATTGCATGTGTATTCTTTTCATGAACCACAGCCAGTGTCATTGCATGTCTGTTCTTTTCATGAAGCACACCCAGTGTCAGTGCATGTCTTCTTTTCATGAACCACACCCGGTGTCACTTCATGTATGTTCTTTTCATGAACCACATAAGGATCCAGCAGTGTCATTGCATGTCTGTTCTTTTCATGAACCACATCTAGTGTCATTGTATGTGTGTTCTTTTCATGAACCACAGCTGGAGTCATTGCATGTCTGTTCTTTTCATGAACCACATCCAGTGTCATTGCATGTCTGTTCTTTTCATGAACCACACCTAGTGTCACTTCATGTCAGTTCTTTTCATGAACCACATAAGGATCCACCATTGTCATTGGATGTGTGTTCTTCTCATGAACCACACGTGGATCCACCGGTGTCATTCCATGTCTGTTCCTCTAAATAAAAAAAATAACGATCCACCAGTGTCATTGCACGTCCGTTCTTTTCATGAACCACACCCAGTGTCACTCCATGTCAGTTATTTTCATGAACAACATTAGGATCCACCAGTGTCATTGCATGTGTGTTCTTCGCATGAACCACACGTGGATCCATAAGGATCCACCAGTGTCATTGCATGTCTGTACTTTTCATGAACCACACCTAGTGTTAGAGCATGTCTTCTTTTCATGAACCACACCCTTTGTCGCTTCATGTATGTTCTTTTCATGAACCACATAAGGATCCAGCAGTGTCATTGCATGTCTGTTCTTTTCATGAACCACATCTAGTGTCATTGTATGTGTGTTCTTTTCATGAACCACAGCTAGAGTCATTGCATGCCTGTTCTTTTAATGAACCACAACTAGTGTAAGTGCATGTCTGTTCTTTTCATGAACCACACCCCGTGTCACTGCATGTCAGTTCTTTTCATGAACCACATAAGGATCCACCAATGTCATTGGATATGTGTTCTTCTCATGAACCACACGTGGACCCACCGGTGTCATTGCATGTTTGTTCCTCTAAACAAACCAAATGAGGATCCACCAGTATCATTGCATGTCTGTTCTTTTCATGAACCACACCCAGTGTCATTGCATGTGTGTTCTTTTCATGAACCACAGCTAGAGTCATTGCATGTCTGTTCTTTTCATGAACCACCCCCAGTGTCAGTGCATGTCTGTTCTTTTCATGAACAACACCCGGTGTCACTGCATGTCAGTTGTTTTCATGAACCACATAAGGATCCACCAGTGTCATTGCATGGCTGTTCTTTTCATGAACCACACCCAGTGTCATTGCATGTGTGTTCTTCTCACAAACCACATAAGGATCCATTAGTTTCATTGCATGTCTGTTATTTTCATGAACCACACATAAGGATCCACCAGTGTCATTGCGTGTCTGTTCTTTTCATGAACCACACCCACTAGCATTGCATGTATGTTCTTTTCATGAAACACAACTAAAGTCATTGCATATCTATTCTTTTCATGAACCACACCCAGTGTCAGTGCATGTCTGTTCTTTTCATGAACCACAGCCGGTGTCATTGCATGTCTATTCTTTTCATGAACCACATAAGGATCCACCAGTGTCATTGCATATTTTTTTTCATGAACCACACCCAGTGTCATTGCATGTGTGTTCTTTTCATGAACCACAGCTAGAGTCATTGCATGTCTGTTCTTTTCATGAACCACGCCCAGTGTCATTGCATGTCTGTTCTTTTCATGAACCACACCCAGTGTCACTACATGTCAGCTCTTTTCATGAACCACATAAGGATCCACAAGTGTCACTGGATCTGTGTTCTTCTCATGAACCACACGTGGATCCACCGGTGTCATTGCATGTCTGTTCCTCTAAACAAACCACATAACGATCCACCAGTGTCATTGCATGTCTGTTCTTTTCATGAACCACACCCAGTGTCATTGCATGTGTGTTCTTTTCATGAACCACAACTAGAGTCATTGCATGTCTGTTCTTTTCATGAACCACACCCAGTGTCATTGCATGTCTGTTCTTTTCATGAACCACACCCAGTGTCATTGCATGTCAGTTCTTTTCATGTACCACATAAGGATCCACTAGTGTCATTGCATGTGTGTTCTTCTCATGAACCCCACATGCATCCACCAATGTCATTGCATGTATGTTCCTCTAAACAAACCACATAAGGATCCACGAGTGTCATTGCATGTCTGTTCTTTTCATGAACCACACATAAGGATCCACCAGTCTCATTGCATGTGTGTCCTTTTCAGGAACCACACCCAGTGTCATTGCATGTGTGTTCTTTTCATGAACCACAGCTAGAGTCATTTCATGTCTGTTCTTTTCATGAAGCACACCCAGTGTCAGTGCATGTCTTCTTTTCATGAACCACATAAGGATCCACCAGTGTCATCGCATGTCTGTTCTTTTCATGAACCACACCCAGTGTCATTGCATGTGTGTTCTTCTCACTAACCACATAAGGATCCACTAGTGTCATTGCATGTCTCTTATTTTCATGAACCACACATAAGGATCCACCAGTGTCATTGCATGTCTGTTGTTTTCATGAACCACACCCATTGGCATTGCATGTATGTTCTTTTCATGAAACACAGCTAGAGTCATTGCATGTCTGTTCTTTTCATGAACCACACCCAGTGTCAGTGCATGTCTGTTCTTTTCATGAACCACACCCGGTGTCATTGCATGTCTATTCTTTTCATGAACCACATAAGGATCCACCAGTGTCATTGCATCTTTTTTTTCATGAACCACACCCAGTGTCATTGCATGTGTGTTCTTTTCATGAACCACAGCTAGAGTCATTGCATGTCTGTTCTAATCATGAACCACACCCAGTGTCATTACATGTCTGTACTTTTCATGAACCACACCCAGTGTCACTGCATGTCAGTTCTTTTCATGAACCACATAAGGATCCACCAGTGTCATTGGATGTGTGTTTTCTCATGAACCACACGTGGATCCACCGGTGTCATTGCATGTCTGTTCCTCTAAACAAACCACATAAGCATCCACCAATGTCATTGCATGTCTATTCTTTTCATGAACCACAACCAGTGTCATTGCATGTGTGTTCTATTCATGAACCACTGCTAGAGTCATTGCATGTCTGTTCTTTTCATGAACCAGACCCAGTGTCATTGCATGTCAGTTATTTTCATGAACCACACCCAGTGTCACTGCATGTCAGTTCTTTTCATGAACCACATAAGGATCCACCAGTGTCATTGCATGTGTGTTCTTCTCATGAACCCCACGTGGATCCACCAATGTCATTGCATGTCTGTTCCCCTAAACAAACCACATAAGGATCCACCAGTGTCATTGCATGTCTGTTCTTTTCATGAACCACACATAAGGATCCACCAGTCTCATTGCATGTGTGTTCTTTCCATGAACCACACCCAGTGTCATTGCATGTGTGTTCTTTTCATGAACCACATCTAGTGTCATTGTATGTCTGTTCTTTTCACGAAGCACACCCAGTGTCAGTGCATGTCGGTGTCACTTCATGTATGTTCTTTTCATGAACCACATAAGGATCCAGCAGTGTCATTGCATGTCTGTTCTTTTCATGAACCACATCTAGTGTCATTGTATGTGTGTTCTTTTCATGAACCACAGCTGGAGTCATTGCATGCCTGTTCTTTTAATGAACCACAACCAGTGTAAGTACATGTCTGTTCTTTTCATGAACCACACCCAGTGTCACTGCATGTCAGTTCTTTTCATGAACCACATAAGGATCCACCAATGTCATTGGATGTGTTTTCTTCTCATGAACCACACGTGGACCCACCAGTGTCATCGCATGTTTGTTCCTCTAAACAAACCACATGAGGATCCACCAGTGTCATTGCATGTCTGTTCTTTTCATGAACCACACCAAGTGTCATTGCATGTGTGTTCTTTTCATGAACCACAACTAGAGTCATTGCATGTCTGTTCTTTTCATGAACCACACCCAGTGTCAGTGCATGTCTGTTCTTTTCATGAACAACACCCAGTGTCACTGCATGTCAGTTCTTTTCATGAACCACATAAGGATCCACCAGTGTCATTGCATGTCTGTTCTTTTCATGAACCACACCTAGTGTCATTGCATGTGTGTTATTTTCATGAACCACAACTAGAGTCATTGCATGTATGTTCTTTTCATAAACCACACCCAGTGTCAGTGCATGTCTGTTCTTTTCATGAACCACACCCATTGTCACTGCATGTCTGTTCTTTTCATGAACCACACATAAGGATCCATCAGTGTCATTGCATGTCTGTTCTTTTCATGAACCACAACCTGTGTCATTGCATGTGTGTTCTTTTCATGAACCACAGCTAGAGTCATTGCATGTCTGTTCTTTTCATGAACCACACCCAGTGTCGTTGCATGTGTGTTCGTCTAAACAAACCACATAAGGATCCACGAGTGTCATTGCATGTCTATTCTTTTCATGAACCACACATAAGGATCCACTAGTGTCATTGCATGTTTGTTATTTTCATGAACCATACCCAGTGTCATTGCATGTCTGTTCTTTTCATAAACCACAGCCAGTGTCATTGCATGTGTGTTCTTTTCATTAACCACAGTCAGAGTCATTGCATGTGTGTTCTTCTAAACAAACCACATAAGGATCCACCAGTGTCATTTCATGTATGTTCTTTTCATGACCCACACATAAGGATCCACAAGTGTCATTGCATGTATGTTATTTTCATGTACCACACCCAATGTCATTGCATGTGTGTTCTTTTCATGAACCACAACTAGAGTCATTGCATGTCTGTTCTTTTCATGAACCACACCCAGTGTCAGTGCGTGTCTGTTCTTTTCATGAACCACACCCAGTGTCATTGCATGTATGTTCTTTTCATGAACCAGATAAGGATCCACCAGTGTCATTGCATGTCTGCTCTTTTCATGAACCATACCCAATGTCATTGCATGCGTGTTCTTTTCATGAACCACAGCTAGAGTCATTGCATGTCTATTCTTTTCATGAATCACACCCAGTGTCATTGCATGTCTGTTCTTTTCATGAACCACACCCAATGTCACTGCATGTCAGTTCTTTTCATGAACCACATAAGGATCCACCAGTGTCATTGGATGTGTGTTCTTCTCAGGAAGCACACGTGGATCCACCGGTGTCATTGCATGTCTATTCCTCTAAACAACCCACATAAGGATCCACCAGTGTCATTGCATGTTTGTTATTTTCATGAACCACACCTAGTGTCATTGCATGTGTGTTCTTCTCGCAAACCACATAAGGATCCACTAGTCTCATTGCATGTCTGTTCTTTTCATGAACCACACATAAGGATCCACCAGTGTCATTGCATGTGTGTTCTTTTCCTGAACCACACCCAGTGTCATTGCATGTGTGTTCTTTTCATGAACCACAGCTAGACTCATTCCATGTCTGTTCTTTTCATGAACGACACCCAGTGTCAGTGCATGTCTGTTCTTTTCATGAACAACACCTGGTGTCACTTCATGTCCGTTCTTTTCATGAACCACATAAGGATCCACCAGTGTCCTTGCATGTCTGTTCTTTTCATGAACCACACCCAGTGTCATTGCATGTGTGTTCTTCTCACAAACAACATAAGGATCCACTAGTGTCATTGCATGTGTGTTATTTTCATGACGCACACATAAGGATCCACCAGTGTCATTGCATGTCTGTTCTTTTCATGAACCACACCCATTGTCACTGCATATCAGTTCTTTTCATGAACCACATAAGGATCCACTAGTGTCATTGGATGTGTGTTCTTCTCATGAACCACACGTGGATCCACCGGTGTCATTGCATGTCTGTTCCTCTAAATAAACCACATAAGGATCCACCAGTGTCATTGCATGTCTGTTCTTTTCAAGAACCACACCCAGTGTCTTTGCATGTGTGTTCTTTTCGTGAACCATAGCTAGAGTCATTGCATGTCTGTTCTTTTTATGAACCACACCCAGTGTCATTGCATGTCTGTTCTTTTCATGAACCACACCGAGTGTCACTGCATGTCTGTTCTTTTCATGAACCACACCCAGTGTCACTGCATGTCTGTTCTTTTCATGAACCACACCCAGTGTCACTGCATGTCCGTTCTTTTCATGAACCACATAAAGATCCAACAGTGTCATTGCATGTTTGTTATTTTCATGAACCACATCCAGTGTCATTGCATGTGTGTTCTTCTCACAAACCACATAAGGATCCACTAGTGTCATTGCATGTCTGTTCTTTTGATGAACCACACCCAGTGTCATTGCATGTGTGTTCTTTCCATGAACCACACCCAGTGTCACTACATGTCAGTTCTTTTCATGAACCACATAAGGATCCACAAGTGTCATTGGATGTGTGTTCTTCTGATGAACCACACGTGGATCCACCGGTGTCATTGCATGTCTGTTCCTCTAAACAAACCACATAAGGATCCACCAGTGTCATTGCATGTCTGTTCTTTTCATGAACCACACCCAGTGTCATTGCATGTGTGTTCTTTTCATGAACCATAGCTAGAGTCATTGCATGTCTGTTCTTTTCATGAACCACACCCAATGTCATTGCATGTCTGTTCTTTTCATGAACCACACCCAGTGTCATTGCATGTCAGTTCTTTTCATGAACCACATAAGGATCCACTAGTGTCATTGCATGTGTGTTCTTCTCATGAACCCCACGTGGATACACCAATGTCATTGCATGTATGTTCCTCTAAACAAACCACATAAGGATCCACGAGTGTCATTGCATGTCTGTTCTTTTCATGAACCACACATAAGGATCAACTATTGTCATTGCATGACTGTTCTTTTCATGAACCACACCCAGTGTCATTGCATGTGTGTTCTTTCATGAACCACAGCTAGAGTCATTGCATGTTTGTTCTTTTCATGAACCACACCCAGTGTCAGTGCATGTGTGTTCTTTTCATGAACCACACCCGGTGTCACTGCATGTCTGGTCTTTTCATGAACCACATAAGGATCCACCAGTGTAATTGCATGTCTGTTATTTTTATGAACCACACCCAGTGTCATTGCATGTGTATTCTTTTCAAGAATCACACCCGGTGTCACTGCATGTCTGTTCTTTTCATCAACCACATAATAACTGCCACCTGATATTCTGATGTTTGATGTATGAGGAGCTATCCGAAACTTTTATATCTATCTAGGATATTTGAATCTTGCCTTATGGTATTGCAATATTTCTAGTTCTTTTAGATGGAATGGCTCTGAGGACTGTTGTATGTGGCTTGCATACATACTCACTTGTGTATGTAGTTGATCCCTTCGCCTGCCGATTACGCTGCTCGTTCTTGTCCCGATGTTCTGAAAGTGGTTAGGACAGCCGAAAGGTCTACCGTGAGTGGCCCCGCGCCCCACCGTACTATTTTAACCACTTTCGCTCGTCCAGGCAGGTAACTAAGAGCGTAATTCACCGAGGTAGTTACAATTGGTATCAGAGCCATCCCGCCCTTCAGGGTCTCAGCCAAAATGGTCGTTGTCAGTCTAGCAACTATTTTTGGTAGTTATGTATACTAGGGAAAAAAACGTGAGAGTAGGACTGCTTCCATTTTTCTTCTTACCCACCCACCCACCCTTTTCTGGTAATGAAGAGTAATGTTTTCAATCCTCTTCTAAAATTCAAACTAGGATTCACGTGTTCTGGGTTCCGTAGTACCATAGGTTGTGTTTGTGTGTGTGTGTGTGAATTCTTTGTCTATCTGTTGCATCCAAATGTTATCGCTATCTGCCTTTTGGTTATCAACTTTTGGTACATTCCATACCGATAGGCCTTTGTAAACAGACGCGATATATCTGATTCGTTGTATACCAGTGTGATCTGTCTTACTCTTTGTTATCCGACGTTATCTTGTTTGGGGTGTTCGTTTCCGTAGTTACTAAGCTTTAGGTTCATCTTAAGAAGAAGGTGTTGCGATATGTGTTTTACTGATTCATGTGCGGAGTAATGATTTGAGTGCGGGATGGAGTCGCGACCATACCACTACTTTTAACATTCGCTCTTGTATATTGAATTAGTAGTGTTACTATTCTTGATTCGTTAAGTGGTTTTGCGCATATAGTGGTATTTTAATGCCGAAATTTTCGGAAAATTTTTCTTTGTTAGTTTGTGTACCACACTCCTTGTTCAGTTGTGCGCGATATGCTTAATATCTTATAGGTGCTTTGAACTTTGTTGATATTTTAATATCATCTCAGTGAATTGTATCCTTTAGTCTTGGTTAATTCCATTTTGGTACTATTTTGGATTATTATTATTCTCCATTATAGTACTGACTTGTGTTTTATATCAATCACAGGATGGCACCACCACGCCGTTCTGAGGAGGACATACCACCTGAACTAGGGGCTGCTTTGGCAAGTATTGCAAATGCCTTGGGCACAATGCAGCAGAACCAGCAGCGCTTCGAAGAAAGCGTGAGGAGGAATGAGTTTGTTCCATTACCTCCCCCTCCCAAGCGAGGAGACATCAAGAGTTTTCTCAAGTTCAACCCACGCCAATTTGAGGTGTCTGATCAGCCACTTGATGCGGATGATTGGCTGCGTGCAGTGTCAAGGTTGCTGATGACTGCGGATGTTCCTGAGCAAGAATGGGTCAAATGTGCTACTCACCTTCTGAAGGGAGATGCAGCTCTCTGGTGGGAAAATTACCTCATGGCAGACCTCTCTGGTTTTCAGCATACTTGGGAGCAATTCACTGGGGCTTTCGAAGAGCAATATCTGTCAGAAATTGTCATGGAAAGGATGAAGGAAGTGTTTCTCAACCTCAAGCAGGGCACTGACAATGTCAATACCTACATCAGAAACTTCATGAACCTTTCTCGTTATGGTGGCGATGAGATCTCTGATGACAAGAAAAAGCAGAAGAGGTTCAGGCAAGGACTTAATGCATCCATCAAATATGCAATCACTCATGCAAGGCTGGGGTCTTTTCTGGAACTCCAACACACAGCTCTGCAGGAAGAAGCAAGTAGGCAAGTGTTTGAGGAGTCAAAAAAACACAGCCGCGATGCAGCAAGCTCTTCTGCTATGACAGCTCCTTCTAAGCGTCGTGTCTGGGTTCCTAACACCCCACCATCGCTCCCGGCTCCACCAAGACCGTCAAGCTACGTGGCAAGGCCACCAAACTCCTTCACTGCGGCTCCCTGGGGCTACAACCACAACTACCCTGGAGCGCCTGGCAGAGTCCCTGACTACGTTGCTCCACGTCCACCTGGTGCTTGCTATACTTGTGGAAACACTGGGCATCAGCACCGGAATAGTCCAATGAACAACAAAGCTCTTCCACCACCACCTCCAAGACCTGCGGCAAGTTCTCCTATGGTTCGTGCACCTCCACCTCGGGCTCTCAACATCAACACCAAGCCTGGGTCTACGGTTGCTCGTGCCAACTGTGTCAACGTCGCTCAAGCTGAGCATGCACCTGGAGTTGTCATGGGTATGCTTCCTGTTAACTCAGTTCCTGCACGAGTTTTATTTGATTCTGGTGCTTCACATTCTTTCGTGTCATACAAGTTTGCGGAGAGTAATGGGTTACCTTCTAATGCTTTACCAACTCGCCTCATGGTGCACTCTCCTGGATCAAACATGCGGGCTTCTAAAATCATCCATGGCAATCAAATTGAGATTGGTGGCTCTTTGTTTCCGGCTTCCTTAATTATTCTGGGCAATTCTGACATTGATGTTATCTTGGGCATGGATTGGTTAACAGCAAATGCAGCTGTGATTGATTGGGCTGAACGTTCGGTTTCTCTGAAAATTCTTGAAGGCCATATAGTCTATTCTCCAAGTCTGACTCCTGCAATTCAGCTTTACTCTTTGGCGGCTCTAAATGATGATGCTATGGAAGGTATTCAGAGTGTTCCGGTAGTCTGTGAGTTTCTAGATGTTTTTCCTGAAGAGTTACCGGGGATGCCTCCTGATCGTGAGGTCGAGTTTGTCATTGAACTTGAACCTGGTACCGCTCCTATCTCCAGGCGGCCTTATAAAATGGGTCCTGCTGAGTTGGCTAAACTCAAACGTCAGTTGGATGAACAAGAGAAGTTGGGTTTCATTCAGCACAGTACTTCTTCTTGGGGTAGCCCAACCATCTTTGTGAAGAAGCGAGACAAGACTGATAGACTTTTTGTTGACTATCGGGCTCTCAATGCTAAAACCATCAAGAATAAATATCCCCTGCCGCGGATTAATGATCTCTTCGATCAGCTAGCTGGAGCCGTGGTATTCTCTAAGCTTGATTTGAGAAGTGGTTATCATCAAATCAAGATTCGCAAGGAAGATGTTCCTAAAATAGCTTTCACCACCCGCTATGGCCTGTACGAGTACACAGTCATGTCTTTCGGTCTCACCAATGCACCTGCCACTTTCTCGAGGCTTATGAACTCGGTTTTCATGGAGTATCTTGATAAGTTCGTTGTGGTCTATCTGGATGACATTCTAGTATATTCTAAGTCGAAGGAAGAACATGAAGAACACCTTCGGTGTGTCCTAAACAACCTTCGTGAGAAGCGCCTATATGCAAAGTTCTCCAAGTGTGAATTCTGGTTGCCTCAAGTCACCTACCTTGGTCACGTCATCTCTGCCAAGGGCATTGCCGTCAACCCAGAAACTATTTAGACAATTATGGACTGGCTTCCACCTATAAATGTCAAAGAAGTCCGGAGTTTCCTTGGTTTGGCCAGTTACTGTCGTTGCTTCGTTCAAAACTTCTCGAAGATTGCGAAGCCTCTTACCGATCTCCTCAAGAAAGGCAAGAAATACCTTTGGACTCCTGTATGTCAAGCAAGCTTTGAAACACTCAAAGAGAAGCTCACTTCCACACCAGTCTTGGTCCCTCCAGATACATCAAAGCCTTTCCAGATATTCTGTGACGCCTCATTGCAAGGATTGGGTGCGGTCCTTATGCAAGAAAAACAAGTTGTTGCTTATGCATCTCGGTAGTTGAAGACGCATGAGATCAACTATCCTACACATGACCTCGAACTCGCAGCAGTTGTCTTTTCTTGGAAAGTATGGAGGCCTTACTTGCTTGGCAACCGTTGTGAGATCTTTTCTGATCATAAGAGTCTGAAGTATATCTTCACACAACCTGATCTCAACCTTCGTCAGAGGAGGTGGATTGAAACAATCAATGATTTCGATTTGACCATCAACTACACTCCGGGCAAAGCTAATGTCATGGCCGATGCTCTCAGCCGAAAAGCTTATGTTAACAATCTCATGGTAGAAGAACAACAACCTCTCTTGTGCGAGGAATTCCGCAAGCTCAACCTTGAAATTGTGGATCAAGGGTATCTTCTGAACTTTCTGGCAACACCTATCTTGGAAGAAAAGGTCCGCTCCATTCAACTTGGTGATCCTTACACTAAAAAGATCATCTCCAACATTCAGCTTCCGAAGTATGAGTCTTTCCACATTGAAGACCAAGGCACTCTTTTCTTTGAACACCGGATGTTTGTTCCGAACTACCCGGGTTTAAGAGAGCAAGTTCTCAAGGAGGCGCATGATTCTGTTCTTTCTATCCACCCTGGCAGCACTAAGATGTACATGGACTTGAAAACACAGTATTGGTGGCCTGGGCTGAAACGATATTGTGCAAGTATATCTCGGAGTGTGATATCTGTCGTAGAGTTAAAGCTGTCCATCAGAAACCTTCGGGTCTTCTACAGCCATTGAAGCCTCCGGAATGGAAATGGGAGAAAGTAGAGATGGACTTCATCACTGGTTTTCCAAGGTCGCAGAAGGGCAACAATGCAATCTTTGTTGTCATCGATAGGCTTTCTAAAGTAGCTCACTTCTTTCCCGTCAAAGAAACGATTTCTGCAATTCAGTTGGCTGAGCTCTATATCAACAGAATTGTCTCTCTGTATGGGGTTCCTCTTGAGATCAGCTCAGACCGTGGAAGCATCTTCACTTCCAAGTTCTGGGGAAGTTTCCAAAATGCTTTGGGAACAAAATTGAACTTCAGCATAGCTTACCACCCTCAGTCGCAAGGACAAGTTAAAAGGATCAATCAGATTCTGGAAGATATGCTCCGTTCTTGCGTTATCTCTTTCGGCATGAAGTGGGAAAAATGCCTTCCTTATGCTGAATTCTCTTACAACAACAGCTTCCAGAAAATTCTAAAGATGGCACCATTTGAGGCTCTCTATGGTCGCAAATGCAGAACTCCGATTGGTTGGTCGGGCGCAGGTGAAAGAATATTGTTTGGCCCCGACATTGTAACTCAAGCGGAGGAGAAAGTTCGGATCATTCTTGAAAACCTAAAGATTGCTCAAAGTTGCCAGAAGAGCAATTATGACAGAAAGCACACGGACATTGAGTATGTTCCTGGTGATCTCGTTTACCTTCGTGTAACTCCCATGAGAGGCACGCACCGCTTTGGTATCAAAGGAAAGCTGGCTCCTAGATACATCCGTCCTTTCAAAATTCGTGGAAGAAGAGGAGAAGTTGCTTATGCTCTTGAACTCCCTGAAAAACTCAAGGTCCATGATGTTTTCCATATCTCTCAACTCAAGAAGTGCTTCAAGGATCCCGGCAGGACCGTGGACCATGAACTCATCAACCTCCAAGAAGATCTGTCTTATCAAGAACACCCCATAAAATTTTTGGAAGTCGCAGAAAGAAGGACTCGCAACTAGTCCATCAAGTTCTGCAAGGTGCAGTGGTCGCACCATTCCGTTGATGAAGCCACTTGGGAACGTGAAGATGAGCTCCGTGCCAAGTATCCTACCCTCTTCGAGTCTTCTTCTTCTTCCTAGAATCTCGGGGCGAGATTCCTGTTTAGTGGGGGAGAGTTGTAGCATCCCAATTGTCTAACAATTGTAATGCTACTTGGTCTAGTAAGATAATGGCTACTTCTTACATATAATTGTTGCATCATAATTATATCATGCTCATGTCATCATGCCACCTTGCATTTGAGCATCATATAAAACCCCTTTTCATTTGGTTCTTCTCTCATATGCATTATTAATGGTATTTGGTTCTTGATAAATGCTAGATGCCCAAGTTGAGTTGGGGGCATATCTTTTATTCCACTCCACCACCTTTCTTTGTCACCACCTTATAATTCCACCATTCTACTTACCCATGGGCTTTTATTTTTCTTCTGGTATTTAATCTAGCTCATGTGGGTTGGGATGGATCCAATTCTAAATTTCTTTTGCTTGGCCTTTATTCCACCTTTTGGTAATGTATGGGAATCATGCCAGGTCATATTAGTATTGTTTTCACAAAATTAACACATGGCATTTAATGCCCATGCATGGGCCATGGAAAGCTTCACCGTCTCTTCTCCTTTGAGTTTTGCCTTTGTTTTAAAGTGGGTTTTGTCTTGTGTTTACATCCTAAGTGTTCTTGATCTCTTGTTGAGCACCAACTTTATCTCTCTTCTACCACCACCATGTGTGCACCAAAACCCTAAACTTTTCTCTATATACTTTCCACCTCATCTTGACCCATTAGACATGGATGTGGTTTGGCTTGCATAAATAAAAGGCCTACATTTGTTTCCTTCTTTTCATCACCCATTTTTGCTTGATCTTAACAACAAAACCCTAAACCCATGCCCTTCCGTCTCTCTTTTTCCCCCTCTTAAAACCCTAACTAATCTAGCTCCAACCACCACCCTTCCATGCCGAGTTACACCCCTCTCTCCCTGCCAAGCTACCCCACATAGTCTCTCTCTACCATGCGAGCTACCCCACCCCTCTAACCTAACCTAGCCGAGGATAACCCTAGCTAAAACCCGAGCCTATCTCTCTCTTTCTCTCTCTCTACCATGCTGGCCCCACCCGAGCTACTCTCTCTCTCCGACCCACCGGCAGCCTCAACCTGCCCCTGCCCTGCCCTGAGCGGCCACACCGAGCACGTGAGAAGGAGGAGGAAAAGGTGCCGAGGCCACTTTTCATCTACCCCGCTCCCACATGGCACCCTCTCCCTCCCTGTCCCTATCTAATCCCTTTTCCCCGTCTTGTAGCAGCCTAGATCCACCCCAGGGCCTTGCCCTCTCCCCTCTTCTTCTCCACCGACGTCATCTCCTCTCTCGTCGGTCACCGTCAGTACCACCGCCGAGTCCTCGTTCCAGCAGGCATGGGTGATGTGGAGGTGGTCGAGGAAGCCGAGGAGGTTCTTCTGCATCGCCCGGAGCACGCCAGCGAGGAGGAGAAGCCCCACTTCTGCCGCAGTACAGCGACGCCGCTAAAACCCTAATCTCGTCGGCCGCCAGCTCCGTCGACGATCTGCTGCGCCCCGCCCTGATCCACCGCCATCAATCTCCCCGTGGTGAGTCCCTCTCCCGCCTAGACACCCTCTGCCTCGCCGTAGAACCCTAGCCGCGACAGGCGTTTCGCCGAGCACTCTCAGTACGCCGTACCCGCGAGCGCCTGCACGCCGCTGCGTCGCGCAGTGACCTATCTAGCGCTCGTCCGTCCTCCTGTCACCATCCTGTTCCCAGCAGCACTGGTTACCACCCTCAGCGCGGGCGCCACGTGACGCGGGTTCGATCCCCCGCGCCGTGCCGTGCGGTCGAACACGGCTCTGTCGCTCGGTTCAGAGAAAGAAGAGCAACAGTACGGGCCTGTGGACGTTTTACAAAATGCCCCCCCTTTTTATCTCACGCTCAACCCGCGGTACTCGCGAGCCCACCTGTCAGCCCCTGTGAACATTTTACAAAAAGGGACCTCGGGTTTTGTAAACATCAACCCGCGCTCCAGCCGTACCCACCTGTCAGCCTCTACGGGCTCAGCCACTGGCACGTGGGCCCCTAACCACCGGCCCCACCTGTCAATCGCAGAGGCTAGGTAAAGCCGCGGTGAGAAAAGCCTTTTCTGTGCGCTTGTTGTCCCAGTTGGCAGCTGGCCCACCTGTCAGTGACTGGGTCTATAGCTGGCTGAGTAGCAAATGTTTTCTGCTTTTCTGTTTTTATTTAAACTTTTCCAGAAATTGTTTAAATTCAAATTCAAATCTGTTTTTAAATAACTTTAATATTATAAATCCAAATAATACAAATGATATAGGTTTTGGAATCAGAAAAATGTGAGGAATTAAAATATGCCATTCAGAATGTTGTTCGAACACTTTAAAATTTGGAGATGATTAAAAATACAACAAAATGCCCTTTTCTTAATAAATTAATAACTTTAAATCTACAACTCCAAATTTGACAAATAATATGTCTAAATCGATCGGCGCGACGAGCCCGTTCTTTCTATGCATTCCTTGTTCTGAATTGAAGCATGCATCATCTCATTATTAAAAATCAGAACTGTTTATGGCAATAAAACTTGGTTAAATAATTAATAAAATGCTTTATTCTTGTACCACACCTCACCCTTGCCATGCTACTTTAATGCCATGTCAATTGAGCATCATTCATCATGGCATGCTTGTTTGCTTGTTGCATTTTAATTCATATGCTTTTGCACCTTATTTATGTTGGCCCTTGTTTGTTTGGTTCTTCTTCGAATAGACGCCCAGCAGGAGAATTACCAGGAATCACAGGAGTTCTACCCAGATCCATCTCTCCCTTCAACTGAGCTGCCAGACAAGCACTACCACATGCTTGCATACATATAGTACCTATTGCCTCTATATTATTCTTGCATCATTGAGTTGCGATTGCATTAAATTGAATCCGAAGTAATGCATATCCTTTACTTTAAAACCCCACTGAAGCTTGTTCCTCCATCCCATGAGCCATTACTACAGGAGTTGTTTGAGCCATGCGAGTCGTAGAAAAGCATGTGTAGGGTATGTGAGTGTCTGATGAATAACGAGGTACCTAAACAACATAACCTGAGTAGTAATGGGATAACTAATGAAAGAGGCACCGGTGAGAAATATCTGCTATTTGGTTTTTCATGCTCACTTGTGTCCCATAGGACCCCGCGTACTTGATTCATGTTCCTTGACTATTCGCACTATCCACATCCGGGAGGCCTTATGGACCCCCCTGAGCCAGAGCTTGATTCATTCTTATTTCTTGGGGCCACAAATAGTTTGGGGCTTTATTACTATCCTGTACTTATGCCATGTAAACTGCTTTATTTAAGATTGTGCGAGGAGCACCTGTACTGTTTTGGATCGCGCCACGTTTTCGCGGTATCGACAAGCCCAGTCACATTTTCGGGTTCCCAGTCGTTTACAGCCGTCGTCGCAAACACTAGGACCGTCTCGGAGCCGGCCAACTTCGTCGCGGGTAGCTTATTGGGGTGGCCTCCTGAAATATTTCTGAATCCTGTGATCGCTTTGTCGTGAATGCCACTTTGGATTTTGAGTTGGTTTTTCCGAGGTTGATCGAGTGTGTGTTGCTATTTGTGCGCCCCTGCAGGGTAAATCTTTCTGAAAGCCGTGTCCGCGGTTATGGATGACTTGGAGCACAGTTTCTCGATCATAGACAAGTCTCACTAAAGTACTGCTTTTAAATTGACTAAGTACCTGACTAGTAAGCAGTGCAATACTCATGGAATGGTTAATAAAACTGCCAACGGATGAGGGTTGTTCGTCCGCTTCCTCATTGGTAAGGGAGGAGGACGATGGATATCTTAATTAGACTGTTATAACTGTCGTTCTTAATTCACGGACATCCGTCTATCATTGGTTGGCCGGATGGTTAGCGAGTATCTATAGACTTGGTAGTGATTATCTTTTGCTGCAATTGCGTCACCCCAGGTTGTGTCCCCTTTAGAGGCATACAGACTTGCTGAGTACCCCTAGGGTCTCACACGACAAATTGTTTGATTCAGATGAACAGGTGTACTCGCAAGATGGATACTGGGTGGAGGAGACAGATGATGTTGCCAATGATCACTCGGTGTAGAGATTTCGGGAACAGGGATCCGTGAGATCTATGGGCGGGATGTATTTATTTATGTGGCATCTTATGCCGATTTGCTTCTTATCCGTACTCGGATCTTGTTTTCCGCTTCCGCCTGATATTCTGATGTTTGATATATGAGGAGCTATCCGAAACTAGTGTATGTAGTTGATCCCTTCGCCTGCCGATTACGCCGCTCGTTCTTGTCCCGATGTTCTGAAAGTGGTTAGGACAGCCGAAAGGTCTACCGTGAGTGGCCCCGGGCCCCACCGTACTATTTTAACCACTTTCGCTCGTCCAGGCAGGTAACTAAGAGCGTAATTCACCGAGGTAGTTACAATTGGTATGAGAGCCATCCTGCCCTTCAGGGACTCAGCCAAAATGGTCGTTGTCAGTCTAGCAACTATTTTTGGTAGTTATGTATACTAGGGAAAAAACGTGAGAGTAGGACTGCTTCCATTTTTCTTCTTACCCACCCACCCACCCTTTTCTGGTAATGAAGTGTAACGTTTTCAATCCTCTTCTAAAATTCAAACTAGGATTCACGTGTTCTGGGTTCCGTAGTACCATAGGTTGTGTTTGTGTGTGTGTGTGTGAATTCTTTGTCTATCTGTTGCATCCAAATGTTATCGCTATCTGCCTTTTGGTTATCAACTATTGGTACATTCCATACCGACAGGCCTTTGTAAACAGACGCGATATATCTGATTCATTGTATACCAGTGTGATCTGTCTTACTCTTTGTTATCCGACGTTATCTTGTTTGGGGTGTTCGTTTCCGTAGTTACTAATCTTTAGGTTCATCTTAAGAAGAAGGTGTTGGGATATGTGTTTTACTGATTCATGTGCGGAGTAATGATTTGAGTGCAGGATGGAGTCGCGACCATACCACTACTTTTATCATTCGCTCTTGTATATTGAATTAGTAGAGTTACTATTCTTGATTCGTTAAGTGGTTTTGCGCATATAGTGGTATTTTAATGCCGAAATTTGCGGAAAATTTTTCTTTGTTAGTTTGTGTACCACACTCCTTGTTCAGTCGTGGGCGATATGCTTAATATCTTATAGGTGCTTTGAACTTTGTTGATATTTTAATATCATCTCAGTGAATTGTATCCTTTAGTCTTGGTTAATTCCATTTTGGTACTATTTTGGATTATTATTATTCTCCATTATAGTACTGACTTGTGTTTTATATCAATCACAGGATGGCACCACCACGCCGTTCTGAGGAGGACATACCACCTGAACTAGGGGCTGCTTTGGCAAGTATTGCAAATGCCTTGGGCACAATCCAGCAGAACCAGCAGCGCTTCGAAGAAAGCGTGAGGAGGAATGAGTTTGTTCCGTTACCTCCACCTCCCAAGCGAGGAGACATCAAGAGTTTTCTCAAGTTCAACCCACGCCAATTTGAGGTGTTTGATCAGCCACTTGATGCGGATGATTGGCTGCGTGCAGTGTCAAGGTTGCTGATGACTGCGGATGTTCCTGAGCAAGAATGGGTCAAATGTGCTACTCACCTTCAGAAGGGAGATGCAGCTCTCTGGTGGGAAAATTACCTCAAGGCAGACCTCTCTGGTTTTCAGCATACTTGGGAGCAATTCACTGGGGCTTTCAAAGAGCAATATCTGTCAGAAATTGTCATGGAAAGGATGAAGGAAGTGTTTCTCAACCTCAAGCAGGGCACTGACAATGTCAATACCTACATCAGAAACTTCATGAACCTTTCTCGTTATGGTGGCGATGAGATCTCTGATGACAAGAAAAAGCAGAAGAGGTTCAGGCAAGGACTTAATGCATCAATCAAATATGCAATCACTCATGCAAGGCCGGGGTCTTTTCTGGAACTCCAACACACAGCTTCGCAGGAAGAAGCAAGTAGGCAAGTGTTTGAGGAGTCAAAGAAACACAGCCGCGATGCAACAAGCTCTTCTGCTATGACAGCTCCTTCTAAGCGTCGTGTCTGGGTTCCTAACACCCCACCGTCCCTCCTGGCTCCACCAAGACCGTCAAGATACGCGGCAAGGCGACCAAACTCCTTCACTGTGGCTCCCAGGGGCTACAACCACAACTACCCTGGAGCGCCTGGCGGAGTCCCTGGCTACGTTGCTCCACGTCCACCTGGTGCTTGCTATACTTGTGGAAACACTGGGCATCAGCACTGGAATTGTCCAATGAACAACAAAGCTCTTCCACCACCACCTCCAAGACCTGCGGCAAGTTCTCCTATGGTTCGTGCACCTCCACCTCGGGCTCTCAACATCAACACCAAGCCTGGGTCTATGGTTGCTCGTGCCAACTCTGTCAACGTCGCTCAAGCTGAGCATGCACCTAGAGTTGTCATGGGTATGCTTCCTGTGAACTCAGTTCCTGCACGAGTTTTATTTGATTCTGGTGCTTCACATTCTTTCGTGTCATACAAGTTTGCGGAGAGTAATGGGTTACCTTCTGATGCTTTACCAACTCGCCTCATGGTGCACTCTCCTGGATCAAACATGAGGGCTTCTAAAATCATCCATGGCAATCAAATTGAGATTGGTGGCTCTTCGTTTCCGGCTTCCTTAATTATTCTGGGCAATTCTGACATTGATGTTATCTTGGGCATGGATTGGTTAACAGCAAATGCAGCTGTGATTGATTGTGCTGAACGTTCGGTTTCTCTGAAAATTCCTGATGGCCATATAGTCTATTCTCCAAGTCTGACTCCTGAAATTCAGCTTTACTCTTTGGCGGCTCTAAATGATGATGCTATGGAAGGTATTCAGAGTGTTCCGGTAGTCTGTGAGTTTCCAGATGTTTTTCCTGAAGAGTTACCGGGGATGCCTCCTGATCGTGATGTCGAGTTTGTCATTGAACTTGAACCTGGTACTGCTCCTATCTCCAGGCGGCCTTATAAAATGGGTCCTGCTGAGTTGGCTAAACTCAAACGTCAGCTGGATGAACAAGAGAAGTTGGGTTTCATTCAGCACAGTACTTCTTCTTGGGGTAGCCCAACCATCTTTGTGAAGAAGCGAGACAAGACTTATAGACTTTGTGTTGACTATCGGGCTCTCAATGCTAAAACCATCAAGAATAAATATCCCCTGCCGCGGATTAATGATCTCTTCGATCAGCTAGCTGGAGCCGTGGTATTCTCTAAGCTTGATTTGAGAAGTGGTTATCATCAAATCAAGATTCGCAAGGAAGATGTTCCTAAAATAGCTTTCACCACCCGCTATGGCCTGTACGAGTACACAGTCATGTCTTTCGGTCTCACCAATGCACCTGCCACTTTCTCGAGGCTTATGAACTCGGTTTTCATGGAGTATCTTGATAAGTTCGTTGTGGTCTATCTGGATGACATTCTAGTCTATTCTAAGTGGAAGGAAGAACATGAAGAACACCTTCGGTGTGTCCTAAACAAGCTTCGTGAGAAGCTCCTGTATGCAAAGTTCTCCAAGTGTGAATTCTGGCTGCCTCAAGTCACCTACCTTGGTCACGTCATCTCTGCCAAGGGCATTGCCGTCAACCCAGAAACTATTAAGACAATTATGGACTGGCTTCCACCTATAAATGTCAAAGAAGTCTGGAGTTTCCTTGGTTTGGCTAGTTACTGTCGTTGCTTCGTTCAAAACTTCTCGAAGATTGCGAAGCCTCTTACCAATCTCCTCAAGAAAGGCAAGAAATACCTTTGGACTCCTGCATGTCAAGCAACCTTTGAAACACTCAAAGATAAGCTCAATTCCACAACAGTCTTGGTCCGTCCAGATACATCAAAGCCTTTCCAGATACTCTGTGACGTCTCATTGCAAGGATTGGGTGCGGTCCTTATGCAAGAAAAACAAGTTGTTGCTTATGCCTCTCGGCAGTTGAAGACGCATGAGATCAACTATCCTACACATGACCTCGAACTCACAGCAGTTGTCTTTTCTTTGAAAGTATGGAGGCATTACTTGCTTGGCAACCGTTGTGAGATCTTTTCTGATCACAAGAGTCTGAAGTATATCTGCACACAGCCTGATCTCAACCTTCGTCAGAGGAGGTGGATTGAAACAATCAATGATTTCGATTTTACCATCAACTACACTCCGGGCAAAGCTAATGTCATGGTAGAAGAACAACAGCCTCTCTTGTGCGAGGAATTCCGCAAGCTCAACCTTGAAATTGTGGATCAAGGGTATCTTCTGAACTTTCTGGCAACACCTCTCTTGGAAGAAAAGGTCCGCTCCATTCAACTTGGTGATCCTTACACTAAAAAGATCATCTCCAACATTCAACTTCCGAAGTATGAGTCTTTCCACGTTGACGACCAATGCACTCTTTTCTTTGAACACCGGATGTTTGTTCCGAACTACCCGGGTTTAAGAGAGCAAGTTCTCAAGGAGGCGCATGATTCTGTTCTTTCTATCCACCCTGGCAGCACTAAGATGTACATGGACTTGAAAACACAGTATTGGTGGCCTGGGCTGAAACGATATTGTGCAAGTATGTCTCGGAGTGTGATGTCTATCGTAGAGTTAAAGCTGTCCATCAGAAACCTTCCGGCCTTCTACAGCCATTGAAGCCTCCGGAATGGAAATGGGAGAAAGTAGAGATGGACTTCATCACTGGTTTTCCAAGGTCGCAGAAGGGCAACAATGCAATCTTTGTTGTCATAGATAGGCTTTCTAAAGTAGCTCACATCTTTCCCGTCAAAGAAACAATTTCTGCAATTCAGTTGGCTGAGCTCTATATCAACAGAATTGTCTCTCTGTATGGGGTTCCTCTTGAGATCAGCTCAGACCGTGGAAGCATCTTCACTTCCAAGTTCTGGGGAAGTTTCCAAAATTCTTTGGGAACAAAATTGAATTTCAGCATAGCTTACCACCCTCAGTCGCAAGGACAAGTTAAAAGGATCAATCAGATTCTGGAAGATATGCTCCGTGCTTGCGTTATCTCTTTCGGCATGAAGTGGGAAAAATGCCTTCCTTATGCTGAATTCTCTGACAACAACAGCTTCCAGAAAAGTCTAAAGATGGCACCATTTGAGGCTCTCTATGGTCGCAAATGCTGAACTTCGATTGGTTGGTCGGGCGCAGGTGAAAGAATATTCTTTGGCCCCGACATTGTAACTCAAACGGAGGAGAAAGTTCACATCATTCTTGAAAACCTAAATATTGCTCAAAGTCGCCAGAAGAGCAATTATGACAGAAAGCACACGGACATGGAGTATGTTCCTGGTGATCTCGTTTACCTTCGTGTCACTCCCATGAGAGGCACGCACCGCTTTGGTATCAAAGGAAAGCTGGCTCCTAGATACATCGGTCCTTTCAAAATTCGTGGAAGAAGAGAAGAAGTTGCTTATGCTCTTGAACTCCCTGAAAAACTCAAGGTCCATGATGTTTTCCATATCTCTCAACTCAAGAAGTGCTTCAAGGATCCTGGCAGGACCGTGGACCATGAACTCATCAACCTCCAAGAAGATCTGTCTTATCAAGAACACCCCATCAAAATTCTGGAAGTCGGAGAAAGAAGGACTCGCAACAAGTCCATCAAGTTCTGCAAGGTGCAGTGGTCGCACCATTCCGTTGATGAATCCACTTGGGAACGTGAAGATGAGCTCCGTGCCAAGTATCCTACCATCTTCGAGTCTTCTTCTTCTTCTTCCTAGAATCTCGGGGCGAGATTCCTGTTTAGTGGGGGAGAGTTGTAGCATCCCAATTGTCTAACAATTGTAATGCTACTTGGTCTAGTAAGATAATGGCTACTTCTTACATATAATTGTTGCATATTAATTATATCATGCTCATGTCATCATGCCACCTTGCATTTGAGCATCATATAAAACCCCTTTTCATTTGGTTCTTCTCTCATATGCATTATTAATGGTATTTGGTTCTTGATAAATGCTAGATGCCCAAGTTGAGTTGGGGGCATATCTTTTATTCCACTCCACCACCTTTCTTTGTCACCACCTTATAATTCCACCATTCTACTTACCCATGGGCTTTTATTTTTCTTCTGGTATTTAATCTAGCTCATGTGGGTTGGGATGGATCCAATTCTAAATTTCTTTTGCTTGGCCTTTATTCCACCTTTTGGTAATGTATGGGAATCATGCCATGTCATATTAGTATTGTTTTCACAAAATTAACACATGGCATTTAATGCCCATGCATGGGCCATGCAAAGCTTCACCATCTCTTCTCCTTTGAGTTTTGCCTTTGTTTTAAAGTGGGTTTTGTCTTGTGTTTACATCCTAAGTGTTCTTGATCTCTTGTTGAGCACCAACTTTATCTCTCTTCTACCACCACCATGTGTGCACCAAAACCCTAAACTTTTTTCTATATACTTTCCACCTCATCTTGACCCATTAGACATGGATGTGGTTTGGCTTGCATAAATAAAAGGCCTACATTTGTTTCCTTCTTTTCATCACCCATTTTTGCTTGATCTTAACAACAAAACCCTAAACCCATGCCCTTCCCTCTCTCTTTTCCCCCTCTTAAAACCCTAACTAATCTAGCTCCAACCACCACCCTTCCATGCCGAGTTACACCCCTCTCTCCCAGCCAAGCTACCCCACCTAGTCTCTCTCTACCATGCGAGCTACCCCACCCCTCTAACCTAACCTAGCCGAGGCTAACCCTAGCTAAAACCTGAGCCTCTCTCTCTCTTTCTCTCTCTCTCTCTACCATGATGGCCCCACCCGAGCTACTCTCTCTCTCCGACCCACCGGCAGCCTCAACCTGCCCCTGCCCTGCCCTGAGCGGCCACACTGAGCACGTGAGAAGGAGGAGGAAAAGGTGCCGAGGCCACTTTTCCTCTACCCCGCTCCCACATGGCACCCTCTCCCTCCCCGTCCCTATCTACTCCCTTTTCCCCGTCTTGTAGCAGCCCAGATCCACCCCAGGGTCTTGCCCTCTCCCCTCTTCTTCTCCACCGACGCCATCTCCTCTCTCGCCGGTCACCGTCGGTACCACCGCCGAGTCCTGTTCCAGCAGGCGTGGGTGACGTGGAGGTGGTCGAGGAAGCCGAGGAGGTTCTTCTGCATCGCCCGGAGCACGCCAGCGAGGAGGAGAAGCCCCACTTCTGTCGTAGTACAGCGACGCCGCTAAAACCCTAATCTCGCCGGCCGCCAGCTCCGTCGACGATCTGCTGCGCCCCGCCCCGATCTGCCGCCGTCAATCTCCCTGTGGTGAGTGCCTCTCCCGCCTAGACACCCTCTGCCTCGCCGTAGAACCCTAGCCGTGACAGGCGTTTCGCCGAGCACTCTCAGTGTGTCGTGGCCGCGAGCGCCTGCACGTCGCCGCGTCGCGCAGTGACCTATCTAGCGCTCGTCCATCCTCCTGTCACCATCCTGTTCCCAGCCGCACTAGTTACCACCCTCAGCGCGGGCACCCCGCGACGCGGGTTCGATCCCCCGCGCCGCGCCGTGCGGTCGAACACGGCTTTGTCCCTCGGTTCAGAGAAAGAAGTGCAACAGTACGGGCATGTGGACGTTTTACAAATGCCCCCCCTTTTTATCTCGCGCTCAACCCGCGGTACTCGCGAGCCCACCTGTCAGCCCCTGTGAACGTTTTACAAAAAGGGACCTCGGGTTTTGTACACATCAACCCGCGCTCCAGCCGTACCCACCTGTCAGCCTCTGCGGGCTCAGCCACTGGCACGTGGTCCCCTAACCACCGGCCCCACCCGTCAATCGCAGAGGCTAGGTAAAGCCGCGGTGAGAAAATCCTTTTCTGTGCGCGTGTTGTCCCAGTTGGCAGCTAACCCACCCGTCAGTGACTGGGTCTATAGCTGGCTGAGTAGCAAATGTTTTCTGCTTTTCTGTTTTTATTTAAACTTTTCCAGAAATTGTTTAAATTCAAATTCAAATCTGTTTTTAAATAACTTTAATATTATAAATCCAAATAATACAAATGATATATGTTTTTGAATCAGAAAATGTGAGGAATTAAAATATGCCATTCAAAATGTTGTTCGAACACTTTAAAATTTCGAGATGATTAAAAATACAACAAAATGCCCTTTTCTTAATAAATTAATAACTTTAAATCTACAACTCCAAATTTGTCAAATAATATGTCTAAATCGATCAGCGCGACGAGCCTGTTCTATCTATGCATTCCTTGTTCTGAATTGAAGCATGCATCATGTCATTATTAAAAATCAGAACTGTTTATGGCAATAAAACTTGGTTAAATAATTAATAAAATGCTTTATTCTTGTACCACACCTCACCCTTGCCATGCTACTTTAATGCCATGTAAATTGAGCATCATTCATCATGGCATGCTTGTTTTCTTGTCGCATTTTAATTCATATGATTGTGCACCTTATTTATGTTGGCCCTTGTTTGTTTGGTTCTTCTTCGAATAGACGCCCAACAGGAGAATTACCAGGAATCACAGGAGTTCTACCCAGATCCATCTCTCGCTTCAACTGAGCTGCCAGGCAAGCACTACAACATGCTTGCATACATATAGTACCTATTGCCTCTATCTTATTCTTGCATCATTGAGTCGCGATTGCATTAAATTGAATCCCAAGTAATGCATAGCCTTTACTTTAAAACCCCACCGAAGCTTGTTCCTCCATCCCATGAGCCATTACTACAGGAGTTGTTTGAGCCATGCGAGTCGTTGAAAAGCATGTATAGGGTATGTGAGTGTCTGATGAATAACGAGGTACCTAAACAACATAACCTGAGTAGTAATAGGATAACTAATGAAAGAGGCACCGGTAAGCAATATCTGCTATTTGGTTTTTCATGCTCACTTGTGTCCCGTAGGACCCCGAGTACTTGATTCCTGTTCCTTGACTATTCGCACTATCCACATCCGGGAGGCCTTATGGACCCCCCTAAGCTAGAGCATGATTCATTCTTATTTCTTGGGGCCACAATTAGTTTGGGGCTTTATTACTATCCTGTACTTATGCCATGTAAACTGCTTTATTTAAGATTGTGCGAGGAGCACCTGTACTGTTTTGGATCGCGCCACGTTTTCGCGGTATTGACAAGCCCAGTCACATTTTCGGGTTCCTAGTCGTTTACAGCCGTCGTCGGAAACCCTGGGTCCGTCTCGGAGCCGGCCAACTTCGTTGCGGGTAGCTTATTGGGGTGGCCTCCTGAAATATTTTGTGAATCCTGTGATCGCTTTGTCGTGAATGCCTCTTTGGGTTTTGAGTTGGTTTTTCCGAGGTTGATCGAGTGTGTGTTGCTATTTGTGCACCACTGCAGGGTAAATCTTTCTGAAATCCGTGTCCGCGGTTATGGACGACTTGGAGCACAATTTCTCGATCATAGACAAGTCTCACTAAAGTACTGCTTTTAAATTGACTAAGTACCTGACTAGTAAGCAGTGCAATACTCATGGAATGGTTAATAAAACTACCAACGGATGGGGGTTGTTCGTCCGCTTCCTCGTTGGTAAGCGAGGAGGAGGATGGATCTATTAATTAGACTGTTATAACTGTCGTTCTTAATTCACAGACATCCGTCTATCATTGGTTGGCCGGATGGTTAGCGAGTATCTATAGACTTGTTAGTTATTATCTTTTGCTGCAATTGCGTCACCCCAGGTTGTCTCCCCTTTAGAGGCATACAGACTTGCTGAGTACCCCTAGGGTCTCACACGATAAATTGTTTGATTCAGATGAACAGGTGTACTCGCAAGATGGATACTGGGTGGAGGAGACAGATGATGTTGGCAACGATCACTCGGTGTAGAGATTCTGGGAACGGGGATCCGTGGGATCTGTGGGGGGATGCGTTTATTTATGTGGCATCTTATGCCGATTTGCTTCTTATCCGTACTCGGATCTTGTTTTCCGCTTCCGCCTGATATTCTGATGTTTGATGTATGAGGAGCTATCCGAAACTATTATATCTATCTAGGATATTTGAATCTTGCCGTATGGCGTTGCAATATTTCTATTTCTTTTAGATGGAATGGCTCTGAGGACTGTTGTATGTGGCTTGCATACATACTCACTTGTGTATGTAGTTGATCCCTTCGCCTGCCGATTACGCCGCTCGTTCTTGTCCTGATGTTCTGAAAGTGGTTAGGACGGCCGAAAGGTCTACCGTGAGTGGCCCCGGGCCCCACCGTACTATTTTAACCACTTTCGCTCGTCCAGGCAGGTAACTAAGAGCGTAATTCTCAGAGGTAGTTACAATTGGTATCAGAGCCATCCCGCCCTTCAGGGTCTCAGCCAAAATGGTCATTGTCTGTCTAGCAACTATTTTTGGTAGTTATGTATACTAGGGAAAAAACGTGAGAGTAGGACTGCTTCCATTTTTCTTCTTACCCACCCACCCACCCTTTTCTGGTAAGGAAGTGTAACGTTTTCAATCCTCTTCTAAAATTCAAACTAGGATTCACGTGTTCCGGGTTCCGTAGTACCATAGGTTGTGTTTGTGTGTGTGTGAGTGAATTCTTTGTCTATCTGTTGCATCCAAATGTTATCGCTATCTGCCTTTTGGTTATCAACTATTGGTACATTCCATACCGATAGGCCTTTGTAAACAGACGCGATATATCTGATTCGTTGTATACCGGTGTGATCTGTCTTACTCTTTGTTATCCGACGTTATCTTGTTTGGGGTGTTCGTTTCCGTAGTTACTAATCTTTAGGTTCATCTTAAGAAGAAGGTGTTGGGATATGTGTTTTACTGATTCATGTGCAGAGTAATGATTTGAGTGCGGGATGGAGTCACGACCATACCACTACTTTTATCATTCGCTCTTGTATATTGAATTAGTAGAGTTACTATTCTTGATTCGTTAAGTGGTTTTGCGCATATAGTGGTATTTTAATGCTGAAATTTGCGGAAAATTTTTCTTTGTTAGTTTGTGTACCACACTCCTTGTTCAGTCATGTGCGATATGCTTAATATCTTCTAGGTGCTTTGAACTTTGTTGATATTTTAATATCATCTCAGTGAATTATATCCTTTAGTCTTGGTTAATTCCATTTTGGTACAATTTTGGATTATTATTATTCTCCATTATAGTACTGACTTGTGTTTTATATCAATCACAAGATGGCACCACCACGCCGTTCTGAGGAGGACATACCACCTGAACTGGGGGCTGCTTTGGCAAGTATTGCAAATGCCTTCGACACAATGCAGCAGAACCAGTAGCGCTTCGAAGAAAGCGTGAGGAGGAATGAGTTTGTTCCGTTACCTCCACCTCCCAAGCGAGGAGACATCAAGAGTTTTCTCAAGTTCAACCCATGCGAATTTGAGGTGTCTGATCAGCCACTTGATGTGGATGATTGGCTGCGTGCAGTGTCAAGGTTGCTGATGACTGCGGATGTTCCTGAGCAAGAATGGGTCAAATGTGCTACTCACCTTCTAAAGGGAGATGCAGCTCTCTGGTGGGAAAATTACCTCAAGGCAGACCTCTCTAGTTTTCAGCATACTTGGGAGCAATTCCTGGGGTTTTCAAAGAGCAATATCTATCAGAAATTGTCATGGAAAGGATGAAGGAAGTGTTTCTCAACCTCAAGCAGGGCAGTGACAATGTTAATACCTACATCAGAAACTTCATGAACCTTTCTCGTTATGGTGGTGATGAGATCTCTAATGACAAGAAAAAGGAGAAGAGGTTCAGGCAAGGACTCGGCCAGACCACCCCCTGGGGCAGCCTAGGCTAGCCCGTGCGGCCAGGTGGTGTGGCCTGGGCCCAGCCCCCCTCCGTCTCGTATTCTGGCTCCGAGAGTCTTCTAGTGAAATAGGATTTTTGGCATATTTTCCGGGATTTTGCCTGATAGTCGATTTTCTGCACAAAAAGTAGACACCAAGGCAATTCTGCTGAAAACATCGTCAGTCCGCGTTAGTTGCATCCAAATCACACAAGTTTAGAGGAGAAACAATAGCAAAAGTGTTCAGGAAAGTAGATACGTTTTGGACGTATCAACTCTCCCCAAGCTTAGCTTATTGCTTGTCCTCAAGCAATTCGGTTGAAAACTGAGTGCGATAAAAGAACTTTCACGAACACATTTGCTTTATATGATGTATATATTCTCAGCATGTGATCAACTACTTAGACAATTCATAATAAGGAGTATGCAACTAAGTTTACTTAATAAGCATTGCAAGCTATGAAGAGATTCCAACTCAAAAATAATAAGTAGCATGAAGCATAAACATAAGCAACATTACAATGCTCATAAAAAGGTATGATAGAGTGGTATCTCGCTTGCCTTTGATCTAAGGCACCTCTGAAGTTCAAGTGAAGACTAGAAGTAAAGATGTCAAAGATATAAGCATCAAAGTCGTAACACAAATAATCAAGTTTTGAGGTAAGCACATTACACTAAGAATGATAACTATGCTCTCAAGAAGGTGCTCATAGAATATGTGGATATTAAACAAGGAAATGCAAAAGGTTTTGAATAGTTTGAAAGGCTTCCAAATGCTGAAAGTATGGTACTCATTAGCTTTGAGCTCTCCTTGCCCCTATCATAAGCATCTTTAAATGGTTAAGGTTAAAGTGACACAACTAAGAGGATATGCTTGACAAGTTATAAATTGAAGTCTCATGCCCCTTACTTACGAAGACCGATCCTCGTGCTACTCAACTTCAGTCACGAGTAAGCTCTTGTCATTGTACGTATATACGTATCATAGAGAACCGCCAACGGGGTACCCCTTGCACATGATACAGGAGCTATCCCATAATCAAAATGACAAGGCAAGCAGACAATGAGCATCTTAGCGATCTTTTTATTTACTATGTGCATAGATTTTTATTGAGGACGCTTCATAGAAAGCTCATTATGGTTATGCTGCAAGTTTCCACCATGATTAGGCATGTCTTAGGCTAGTGGCCCAAGCGTTTCTCTAACATACATACAAACTCCATGATCTTACAAGTTCCACTTTTATTTCACACCGCCGAGATCCATAAGCAAAAGAACATGATATCAATGAGGTACAAAGTACCAATGCAATGTTGAAAACGTTCCCCATGATACATGGTTCTGCTAACTTCAACTTATAAAGCGCAAGCATATACGCAACAAAGAAGGACGCAATGGTTCAGGTTTATTAAATGCAAGAAAATAAAGTGTGCCATCAAGTTCGTGAGAGCTTTACTAACTAACTTTCTCATAACAAGCAAACATTTTATTCGGAAGAAAACAAGGCATATTGAATATGCACGGAAATAGAAAATGATGCTAATAGGTAGGTAAGGTGGACACTTTGGCAATGTTTGCTTTTAGGGAGTTGGAAACATGAGTAAAATACTCAGTGAAAGTGAAGGCTAGCAATAGTAAGGGAACGACAAACGAGAGAGCAATGGCTGTCATAATCATGCTTGTAACAAAACAGGACTAATCATGGCATGAAAGTGATTTAAGATCCTTAAGGCAAAATAATTCATCGAGGCTTAACTGATTATTTCAGTCATATGCATGCGTGAGCATGTGCAAAGTCAATTCAAATGAAACATTCAGAGGAGGATACCACAGTGTCATACCAAGTTATGAATGAGTAATGCAAGCAAACATTCATAAGACATGCTACAAACAATTAGCAAGATGGAACTAAACATACGAAAGCAAGAACTACTAAGCATCCAACGATAACATACACCCTACATGAACAGACTAAGCATGCCCACAATGATGAGTATATGTACAAAAATGAAAACAAATTGTCATTAATCCTCATTATTGCTCTTCACGTGTGTGGCTTGAATAATAATATGAAACCAATATCCACTGAGGACTGCTGAACCCTGCAACAAACTCACAAAACCAAAGAAGAACGACAAATATTTTTGTTGTTTTCGATTTTAAAATAAGAACCAAAAAGGAAAATCAAGCAAAGCAAAATATTTTTGGGTTTTTCGAATAGTTCAAACAAAGCAAAAAGGGAAAAATAAACCAAGGCGAAAAGAAAAAGAAACAAACCAAAGAGGAACAACCGAAATATTTTTGGTCTTTTTGTGTTTCAGAAAGCAAAAGCAAAGAAAGAACAAAAACTAAAAAGAGAACAAAACATGAATATACAAAGTACCGACGCAACATGATAAGGAGATGAGTGCAATGCCGGCGTACCTCCCCCCAAGCTTAGGCTTTTGGCCTAAGTGGGTGTCAATGCCAAGCTGGCCAGGATGAAGTGTCACCGTGGTATGACGAGGAGGTACCCTCGTCCTGGTGTGAGCTCGAGTACATCCCTTCGTAGTGCGCGGAGTAGTCGTAGGAGGGTACATCCTCCTGATGCTGCTCGTGGAAACCCAGCAAGCGAAGCTGCTCGTCCACATCCTCCTTGGAGCGTGACCACTGTCTCCTGCGAACAGTAAAAAAAGAAGACAGTGGCAAAGGGATCTCCATTTCATCCCCATCAGCAAACATCATCCTATATACTAGACTGTCCAAATCAGAATCAGGAGTGACAAAGTGATGAGTTTTCATAGCAACAAGGTCAAGCCTTTGTGGTGCCAATACAGTATCATTGGGGTCCACTGAAAGTCCTAATGCATTGACCATACGCGAGGCAATGATGCCCCCATAGATAGCCCCCTAGCAGCTAGGCGGCGAGAAATAAGCGAGCCAAGATTGTACCGAGTGTCATTGTTAAGCGCATCAACAAGGAAAGCTAAATGATAGTTGGAGATATTACTTGTGTTCTCCCTACCAAGTACGCTAGTAGCATGATAATATGCAAAGTATCTAAGAGCAGGGAGTTGGATGTTTCTTATCTTTCCACGTTGCGCCACGCGGTCATCATCGTTGGTCACCGCTCTGTAAAGCTCCAGCAAATCAGCGGGTCTCCCTCGAATTTTCTTCACGGTCCCTGTCATGCTTACACCTACAATACTGCAAAATCTTTCAAATGGCATGGTAAAGGGCAGGTTATAAATTTTGAAAGAGACAGTTGGCTGATAGTGCGTGTTAGTAAACGTGAAGCTCTCAACAAAGGTTTTGGTGACCATAGCGTATTGCTCACTCTCATTTTCAATATATGAGGTCAAACCAACCCTCTCAATAAGTAGCAAGAAATCATCAAGAATCCATGTAGCTTGTAAGAAAGTAAAACAAGGAAAAGTAGATGGGTGAGCATCCCCATCATCCCTTTCATTACCAATACGAGTTGCAATGAGATCTTCTTTGTATGATGGCCTAAACTGAGAGGCTGATCTTGAGGGCCTCAACCTCCTAGGTGCATCCCTCTCAAATATCTCTCCAAAGGTATGGTTGTTCATGCTTGGTATTCTGAAATTTAAACACCTATTAAATAAGTGATTGCAAAGTGAATATAATGAAGGATACTACTCATAGGAACTTGTAAGAGGCCTAAACATGCATCAAAGCTATATCTCTAAGCATCAAACAAGCTTACAAGCTCTCATAACCTGTCACCTACAGCAGCAAAATACTCAAGATATAATCCACTAAACACAAATCTACTTAGACAAGGGGAGGAGTCACATACTAGAGAACAAGTGCTCCAAATTTCAGCAACAAAGATGGGCTGATAAAGGAGATCGAAAAAATCGAGAGTAAGCACAACAAGAACGCGATTTTGAGCAATGAACTAGAGCTTACTCGGGAGAGAGAAGAAAGTGGCAGGTGAGAGAGTTAGTGGAGGGCCAGGGGTCGCCCACACCGTGGCATGGCGCCACCCAGGGCAGGCCGTGCCACCAGGTGGTGAGCCTGCCTGGTGGGTCCCCCTGGTACCCTCTAGGCACTCCTCTGCCCCTTTTTTCAATTAAATCTTTAATATGAATTTTCTGGAATTTTTCGAGACACTTTATTTTTGGGCATTTTTCAGGTATAGAAGAATGATTTTCTGACAGACAGTTTTTTTTTTGGAAATGATGCAATGACAAAACAAGGCTAGAACTATAGGAGTTCAAAGACAATCTAACATGCAAGCAACTAACAACAAAAAAGAAAACTAAACGAAAGCAAAAAACTAAAATGGATAGAATAGAAGTAAGCGGAGATAATCATAGTGAAAACATTGTTTTGTTCAACGAAATCCTTTTGTTAACAAGGTTGATCATTTCTTGTTACCAAAACAATTATGAGACAAAACTTTGTATTCCACTTATGATTATGTTACCTCAACCTTGATAACAATGGTCCCAATCATAATGTTTTCAAATTTTTCTTTTGGTATGGGACAATATATCTCTCCAACTTGAATGCCCTCAACATGTTCAATTGAATTCAAACCATAAGTTCTTTCAATCTTATCGGGGAAATATACAGTATGTTCTTTGGCATTAACATTGAAAGTCACCTTTCCTTGGTTACAATTAATAACAGCTCCTGCAGTATTAAGAAAAGGTCTTCCAAGAATAATGGACATATTATCATCTTCAGGCATTTCAGGCACAACAAAATCAGTTAAAATCAAGCAATTATGAGCCACTTGAACAGGTACATCCTCACATATACCAACAGGAATAGTGGTAGATTTATCAGCCATTTGCAAAGATATATCAGTTGGTATTAGTTTTTCTAGTTGAAGCCTCTTATAGAGAGAGAAAGGCATAACACTAACTCCAGCTCCCAAATCACACAAAGTAGTTCTAACATAATTGTTCTTAATAGAGCAAGGGATAGTTGGAATCCCTGGGTCTCCAAGTTTCTTTGGAACCTTACCATTGAAGGAATAATTAGTAAGCAAAGTAGAAATTTCTTCATTAGGGATCTTCCTTTTATACGAGACAATATCCTTCATATACTTTGAGTAAGGAGGCAATTTAATAGCGTCAGTCAAAGGAATTTGCAAGAACAAAGGTTTCATCCACTCAAAAAACTTATTATAGTGTTCATCTTCCTTTGACTTGTGTTTCTTATCAGGGACAGGCATAGGTTTTTGGACCCAAGGCTCTCTTCAACTACCATGTTTCTGAGCAACAAAATCTTCTTTAGTGTATTTAGTATTCTTAGTGTGCTTTTCAGGTTCTTCTTCAACTTTTTCTTCATTTGGAGCTTCATTTTCTTCATTACCACTTTCAGTTTCAGCATCAGAAATAGGTATACTATTAGGATCTATAGCAGGTTCAGAGGGTTCTACAATAGTTTTATGTTTCTTTTTCCTTTTATTATGAGTAGAACCACTATTTTCAGCTTGTTGAGAATCCTGCTCAATTCTATTAGGATGCCCCTCAGGATATAGAGGATCCTGGGTAGCAGCACCACTTTTAGTTCTAATTTCATAAGCATGTTTTTGTTTAGCAGCATTAACTAGCAAGTCTTTTTGCACTTTAATGAGTTGATCTATTTGAGTTTGAACCATTTGAAAGTGTTTAACAATCATTTTAACATCATTAGCGGTTCTTTCCACAATATCTTTCAACTCAACAATAGCTCTAGTGTTTTCCATTAGATGATTTTGCACCCTTTTATTAAAATTATCTTGCTTAACAATAAAGATATCGAATTCTTCTAAGCATTGATCAGGAGGTTTAGAGTAAGGGATATCACCTTCATCAAAGTGTTGGAGAGAGTGTACCTCGATAGTGGATTAGTAGGGAATAGGCTTACATAATTCTTCTATAGGAGGTAAATTATTGACATCTGCAGCTTTAATTCCCTTCTCCTTAAGACATTTCTTAGCTTCCTTCATCACTTCATCATTTAATTCAATAACTCCCCTCTTCTTTGATGTTGGAATAGGTACTGGTATAGTAGGTTCAGGTACAATTACTTCAGGTATAGAGGAGTCCAATCTTCATAGTTCTTACTTATTTTAGCCATCAATTCCTCAGCTTCCTTGGGAGTCCTATTCCTGAAAACAGAATCAGCACAACTATCTAGGTATGTCCTAGATTCTTCGGTTAGTCCATTATAAAATATATCCAGAAGCTCATTCTTAGGTAATGGACTTCCAGCCTGGGCATGAATCAAATCACCAAACCTTCCCCATGATTCGGGCAATATCTCTTTTTCTCCCTGTTTAAAATCAAAAAGTTCCTGCAAAATAGCATGTCTAGCACTAGGAGGAAAATATTTCTGCTGGAAAGTACTAATCAAGCAATCAGGGCTATCAATAGATCCAAGAGGTAAATTACTAAACTAAGTTTTAGCTTCTCCTTTCAGTGAAAAGGGGAAAATCTTAGCAACAAAGCAAGTACGCATCTTAATATCATTAGAAAACAAGCCACTCATGGTAGAAAGTTCATTCATATGTTCTACCACACTTTCATTCTTAGTCGCACAAAAAGGTTCTTTCTCGACAATAGCTATATAAGAGAGATCGAGAGAAAAATCATAATCTTTATCTTTAATGTTTATGGGAGAAGCAGCAAACTTAGCAATAGGAGACAATTTGGGTCTAATAGTACGCCTCTCAAGGAGACTCTTAGCAGCACTCCTATCATGGATGTTTTTACATTCTTTAATAAATTCATCGGTCATCTCAACATAACCATCTTCAATATCATAACTCTCACTAGACTCAGGAGAACTAACAGGTGTGGTAGTGTCTTCATTAGGAGTTTTAGTATTTCCAGCTATAGTTCTAGCAATCATAGCATCTAGGAAAGGACCTAATGAACCACTCTTATCAAGCAAAGTAGAAGCAGCATCATAAGCATCAGAAGTTTTAGATTCGGCAGTAGTAGCAGTGTGTGTAGCATGTGTATGTGGTGGTGTAATGAGCTTACTCATAACAGATGGTGAATCAAGAGCAACAGAGGTGTTCAGAACCGTACCTCTTCTTGTAGTGGATGGTAAAATAGGAACCTTGCCATCACGAGACTTACCCATGATGGATGGATAGCTGCGAACAATAGAGAATCCAAGTCAACTTGATAAATAAAGCTATGCTCCCCAGCAACGGCGCCAGAAAATAGACTTGATGACCCACAAGTATAGGGGGTGTATCGTAGTATTTTCGAGGGAAGTGAAACCCAATTTATTTATTTGACACAAGGGGAGCCAAAGAATATTTATAAGCCTTAACAACTGAGTTGTCAATTCAGCTGCACCTGGAAACAATCTTGCTCACATCAGTTTATCAGTAGCAATAGTTTGTAGTAGGAATAGTGAAGTAACATCAGTAGTAAAGTAAAGACAACAGTAACAGTAGCAGCAAACAGTAGGATTTGAGTGCAGTAGGCATAGGGATGGATGGACGGGCGTTGCGTGGACAAGACAATTCACATAGCAATCAGAAAATAGGGCAATTGTAGATACATAAGATAAAGCATCCAAGTACTAGATAATCCTAGGCATGTGTTCCATATATGTCATACGTCCTCGCAATGCGAACTTGCACAACATCTTTTGTCCAGCCAGCCCGTTTGCAGCGGGGCCTGAAGGGAACTACTGGCAATTAAGCTTCTCCTTTTAATAGAGCACCAGAGCAAAGCATTAACACTCTGTGAACACATGTGATCCTCACATCAAAGCCATTCCCTCTGGGTATCCCGATTTCTGTCACTTCAGGGCCATTGGTTCCGGACAACAACGTGTGTATACAATTTTCGGGTAAGACCAAAAACACTACTATCATAATGAATCAATAACATGTTTAGATGTGAAATCATGGCACTCGGGACCTAGTGACAAGCATTAAGCATAACAAGTCGCAACAAAGTCATAAAGCACTAATAAAAGATACTAGGCACCATGCCCTAACAATATGATGCCATTACATGAACGATCTCATCCAATCCCTACCATCCCCATAGCCTACAGCGGGGATTACTCACTCATAGATGGGGGAAACATGGATGGTCGATGGAGAAGCGATGGTGATGATGATGGTGATGATCTCCTCCAATTCCTCGTCCCGGTATGGTGCCAGAAAGAAGTTTCTGGTGTTGTTTCGTAGAATCTGGTGGTGGCGGCGGAGCAGAACACCTTCTGGAAAAACATCGACCCCCCTGAGTTTTTAGGTCAGAAGGAAACTTATAGGCAAAGAGGGGGACTGAGGGGGAGTCTGGGGCGGCCAGACGACCCCCTGGCACGGCCTGGGCTAGCCCGTGCGGCCAGGTGGTGTGGCCTGGGCCCAGCCCCCCTCCGTCTTGTATTCTGGCTCCGAAATAGGATTTTTGGCATATTTTCAGGATTTTTCCTAATAGTTGATTTTCTACACAAAAAGTAGACTCCAAGGCAATTCTGCTGAAAACAGCGTCAGTCCGCGTTCGTTGCATCCAAATCACAAAAGTTTCGGGAAAGTAGATACGTTTTGGACGTATCACGGATCCCTAGGATAGCATTGGTTGCAGATAAAGAATCATTTTCATTTTCAGAGTGTCAAAAAAGGGGCGTTTTCTGAAGGAGCCACCAAATTAATGTTTCAAAATGCTACCACCCCATTTAAAAAAATACTAGACCGAGTTTCATGCATAATGTCCCAACGGGGACATCTTAAACCTTGTCGTCTACCCCTCATGAAAAAGACAAATTTCTGCAGAATCGATAGGATGCTGGTCTGATTTAAACTACATGGACATGATCTAATGGTCATAATTTTTTGAAAAGATCATTTTTAGCTTCACAATACGTTGTTTTATCAGAGATTCCATGCAAGTTGAGCGAGGCTCAGCCGCTAGCTAAGAACCTTCATGCCCGCTATTTTGATCATGGTTTGAAACAGGCATAAAAAATTCAAAAATGGTCCAAATAATGTAAAACCTTCGTGTGATATCATATTATGAGACATAGTTGCAAGGAAAAATACCAAATTGGATATATTGATTGCATCTCAAAAAAACTTATTAGAAATGACCTATCGCGTTCGAGGTTTCATGACTTTCAGGCCGAACGACCAATGTTATGGCCAGAATCACGGCATAGTTTATGATAATATACCCATATAATGAACGCATATGAATATTGGGATGCCAGAAAATGTTACAAGAGGAAGTTCTCCTTTTCTTCGCACGGAAAAGCTATTTTCTATTTTCCAAGTGCAAAAAATAGGATGTTTTGTGAAGCAACCACCAAAGGCATAATTTAAAATGGTACCCCATATCTAAAAAAATACTAGACCACCATACATGGACAATGTCCCAACCGGGGTATCTCAAACTTTTTCGTCCACCCCTCGTGAAAAATACAAATTGTTGCCGAATCGATAGGAAGATGATCTAATGTTCATGATTTTTTGAAAAAAAAATCATTTTTAGCTTCACAATTTCTCTGAATTTTGTTTGACTCAATTTGGAATTATGATTAAAAGATACAAAATAATTAGAAAAAGACACAAAAGGCTGGAGGTGGCCGACCCAGCGAACTCGCCAGTCCAACAAGCCATGCGCGCTTGCTTGCTGCCGTCGGCCCAAGGCGATTCTAGGGAGTAGCCCAAGAAGCCGCAAGGTGGAGGCCTACGTGGGTTAACAAGGCCGATAGATGGTTAAGACGGTGCCATACTGTCTTCTATAGAAGATGATAGCGGTGGCCAGGTGGTAGACCACTTTGCAGAGGAGAAGTGAGGTCGGGAGTTCGACCCCCTAGTTCAGTCTTTTTTGTCTAATTATTCAATCGGCGTGATTTCCACACGACAGACGACGGTTTCCACCCGTCAGTCAACAGGTCAATGCCATGTCCATGTCATTGAAAATGAACACAGGGTTCTGTAGGACCCACATATCATAGTTGCCCCTCCTTGTCAACACCAACATGGCAAGCAGGCCCTACATGTCATTTGGTAGGAGTATAATTGATAGTGAATAGGTCCACGCCATATAGATATGACATATAAGCGTAAATTGACACATGGATATGACAGATATGCATACACGTCAACGAAACTTGACACATGAACGCGACACCTAGATCGACCTACTGATGTGGCCATCCGTCTTTCTTAAGTTTTCATGAATAGCACCCACAACCATTTAAATTGGTCTTAGTCTCCCAAAAATAAGGTCATGGACCAGCGATGTCTATTTTCTGACCAACTAGTGTAAGCAAGCTATGACCTTCTTAACAAAAAGGGTCGTAGTTTTTTGGGTTTGTACCCTCCCAAATGGCCTATGACTAGTTGGTTTGAAATGGTCATAGATCTATGACCAAAAAACTCAGGGTCGTCAAGAAAAGGTCACTAGTCAACACATTTCTTATAGTGAAAACTTTTATTGAACATTGGCTGCCTCCATGAAATGCTTCTACTTAAGGTCAATTAGCTTGTCTCAAATGGTGCTTTTGGTTTTGCAAGTGGAACACACACTCCAAAGTAATTAGATTGCAAAGTTATGATCCCATCTTCATTAGGCTTGGCCTTCTTTTTCCTAGGGGAGTAAACTACAAATGGTTCTCTAGATGATAGTCCTACTCTCATAGTCCCTTCATGCAAACTGATAAAAAAATTGTTCTTAAGAATTGCCTACCAAGAATTATTGGTGCTATAGGATCTTTAGGCATATCCACAATAATAAGATCAATAACCGCGGGACATCCTTCATTATAAAAATACCCCCATCCCTATCACTTTACTGGGGCGACATCCTTCACTTCAAAAATACCCCCGTCCCTGGCACTTTTCTAGTGCAACAGAATAAAAAAGTACCATGAAAAATAACATAGACAGTGGATGGGCATTCTTGGCACCATTTGCATGTGATGACCACGTATACACCGTGGCATAATCTCGACCGGCATTTAAATGTGTCGTGCAAGGTGGTAATCAATAGAAACACATTTTTTTGTCCGTCCTTGTTTAAAGGACGCAGAAATAACTGACTCGTGGATTCCGACACGGTGAAGTTGTGAAGTATCTCATTGTAATTGTTCAATATAGTCACTGACTAGTGGGTCCAACAGCCAACTTGCTGTATCTCGGTTCCTGCCACACGAAGGATAGAAACTCAAGTTTAAAAGATGCACCCTTGCCTACTTTTCTGCCCAGCTGCCGCGTCCCCTCTGCCTCGGAAGCCTCTCTAGACTTTATTGCCCACCGCGGGTCACCTCCTAGGTCGGATACAAAAGAATCAAGCTCCTCTCTCCCTCCTCTCGAGCACCAGTCCACAACACGGCCACTGATGTCCCTCTCTCCCTTTCTTCTACGATCAAGAGCAAGCATGGACTGAGGAGCAAGGCGTCGTGTTGCCCACTGTGCACCATGATGCCCCGCCGACGGAATGTCCAAGTGGCTATCGCTTCCACTAGCGGATGTGCTTCCTCTCCAAGATGCTGGAGCTTTGGCTCCACTAGAGTCTTCGACCAACTATATTGGTCGGCATGGTCGTGCATATCCATGCAATCCTGGACCCTCCTTCTGCAGTTTCCGCTTCTTTCGTGCCGGCTCCTCCTCTATTCCCCCTCCCGCAATAGCGAAGGGGGGCTGAGGAGGATGATCCGCAATAAGCACAAGTCCTTATGGAGGTGGAGCAATTGTCGAAGATCGAAGCTGATGCAAAGAAACCGTAGGAGGCCGTGTAGTTCTAGATGGAGACATAGTTGGCGATATCCCATTCCATTCACCCTCGGTAGAGGTGGCCAATCACCATGGCATGCTGGCATGCAAGAAGAAGCTAGGAGTAATTAATATCCATATTGTAAAGTGTGTGTGATGTAAAGTTTGTGTGATGTGTCCTTTTGTAATCAGTATGTATATAATTAAAGGTAAGTTTATTTGCAATTTTGTGATGTTGTTAGTGAAATTTATATTTGAAAATATCTTCCGCGATGGTATAATGCGCCGTAGTGTAATGGAGTCTGGTCCATATTACACTTCACTTAGTCGTGACATGTGTTTGGCTGCCTAGTGTGTCCCATATCATCTAGCGGTTAAACTAAGACTAATTGTCCCATGTATTTTTTATGTCTTCTTCTTCTTTCCAAACTTTATTCGTTCTAGCAGCGAGTATGAGCAAGGATCGGTCAACGGATGCGCACAGGCCTTCGAGGCCTCACCTGCCGTGGGGAACCACCAACAATCCAGATGGCCAGTCAGTCAAGGCGCCTCCAGCCTAGACTAGTATTCTTTACCACATTTTAGCAAAATTTCTGGGTTTTTCCATTTTTCCGATCTTGATTAGATGACGAGGTTTGCTTCATATGTATCTGATTCTAGCATGGAGGTCGAACCCGATGTGGCATGACATCTACACACAAACAGAGAAGCGGTGCTGGTGCGGCCTGATGTTGCACTACCGCGTGGTGTTCGAGAGAATGCACCTCGGCCGTAGGTTCTTGGGTTGCAACTTCGAACACACAAAGTGCCCGTTTGTCTAGTGGTATGATATATTGCACCCAATCTTGCTGATGCGCTTTATAATGGCACTGTTGTGAGAGCACAAGCTCCGGAATGAGCTGCATGCTCACGGATAGTTAGGCAATCTGGAGGAAGCAAATCATGATCATGAAGAGGAAAAACACGAGCTCTAGCGGATACACGTCGAGGAGATGGATGCAATAAGGGCCAAATTAACTGATATCTCTGAAATGATGTGCTATGTGACGGCTAGGCTAGATGCCCTTTAATTATGCCGTTATTGTTGTACAGTGTGTGATACGAACTAATTAGTTACGAAGTACAAGCTAATCCTATTTGTAACGGTTGATATGTGGTTTGTTATTCCCATGTTTATATATATGTAGTTAAGGATTACTTTTGAGAAAAAATCCAAATTTTTAGACCCAACATTGTTCCCGCACTTAGCAAAAAATTCAGACGGGTTTCCACACTTGTCACTTGTCTCACTCATATCTCCACCAGTTCCAGAACTTTCACTCTCCTCCAGTACCCATCGGTGGAGTCGATTATGTCCTCCATCGGAACAACCACGAAGCCATGTCTCCTAGCTTCGATCCTACACAACAACCATGAACCTGTGCCTCCCAGCTTCGACAAGCGGCCTCAAGCTCGTCATCGGATTGCCCTCATCCATCGGCGCCATGTAGATCCCTGTTTTGTCACCTGCCTCGACCGACATCGTCCAGCTCCCAGCTTCGACCTGCCTTATACGCTAGTACACCCCTACCTTAAGGACAATGATTTACTATGTATTTGGGATTGGCATACTAAATAGATCTATAGGGCATGACATAGGTATTGCTAAAATAACGTAATTTAGGACAACTTTAATTTATATATTAGGTCAATGGATGCATCCCCCTCTCACAAATTATGAGCTTAAGCGTTAATCAAGAATTGCTAGGAACAGTAAATCTTCACTGATATGGGATTCACGAATCGTTTCGTCATCCGACTAACTGTTCCTTTATATATGAACAATGTAAAGGTAATTTCTACAGTCAAGTTACCCAATTCGTTGCATTGCTATATATGTGCAAAGATAAGATGATTTCGTTGCATGCCCAGGAGGAGGCATCCAATGAGCTAAAGCCTTGAAGTGATCGTATGCATCTAAATTTAAGATTATTTATGTTATGCTGCATTGCTATATATGTGCAAAGATAAGATAATTTTGCTGCATTTCATTGATAAGCTTCCTTAGGAGGAGGCATCCAATGAGCTAAAGTCTTGCAATGATGTATGTAGATAAAATTTACAATATAGTTATGTGTTGTTTACTAAACTATATATATTTATAGACTACCTTTGTTACAACGCAATTTGCAGTATCTAAGCATTTCTCTTCTCTCAGTAGGTAAGAGGCGTCTTACTGGTCCTGATCGTTGCATTATGCATCTCCAAGACAAAGAGAAATCTCAGGACGATACTATTAGGCATCTCCGAGAAACCCTAAAATGGCAAGATGAAGAGATTATGAAACTCAAAAAAAAGTGGCCACACCCACTATGCATATTAGTCACTTGACTGCAGAATGTAATATAACAATTTAGGTCGCCTTTGATGTTATTAGTGAACTCCAAAAGTTTATGTGTGGCCACTTCATCCCTAAGGCACCTGATGTAGATGGCAGAGAGATCAACATGATGTTGTCACGTCTAGACGCACAAGCGGATTAACTTCTGCAGTCTGCTATACAAGCAGATAAATCTCTTACCGCAATTGAAGATCGCTAAACAACCGTGTATAAGCCTTTTTCATCATAAGATGACTCTAACCTTGAGCTATATGATTATGAATACAATGAAGACCCTAACAAGCACGATCATACTACTTTCTTATGAAAATAATTTGGGATCTCTTTAGAGGATGACGTTTGTTGAACAAGGTGTTCTATTGTGTATGTTTATGTAGTACTGTAAAACTGATAGCTACAGGCTATTATATTCGTACATATTGTGAACTTTCAATGATATGTGTAGCATCATGTTATTATTATTATTATATGTGATTAAATTATGATTATCTGTGATTTCTGATAATTAAGCAACCAAAATTTGAGAAACTGCATTAAAATACGCTGCACCGAAAAAGATCATTGCAGGCCTAAGCACATGTATCATGCACGTATATAGGACGATACTGAACTGTGCCTGTCACACACAGCTGCCACGACACCTAGTCAGTGCCGGCCTACAATGGGTCACAACGTTGACGTTATGTTGTCGTGGTAGCGCTAGCTCGGCGGTTGACGTTGTGCCGAGACAACAAAACGTCGTCTAATTTTTTCCCAATGCCGTTATCCCCGGGTGTTTTTTCCTTTTTCCCCACGTTAGCGCGAACACAACATCTAGGTGTGTGCTTTGATGTTTATAAACGCTAGGGCACACGATGTGTGTTGTAGTTCTTTAGTTTCTACCATGATATCTTTTTGATTCCTACAGCTTGTTTACAAGTAGAATCATATAAATGGAGTTTCAATTCTATAATTGCAAATGGAATAAGGTTAAGTTTTTAGAAATTATTGAAATGCATGCACCAAGATCACAAAGTGTAGCTATCTCATTAACTCCTATATGTATCTTAATAGTGGATCAACCATATCATGAAGTATAGCTGAAAGTTTCTCATATAGTTTCTTACACACCATTTCTAATTAGCGTACCTTAGATGCAACTTATTTTATGAAGTGCTAGTACACGATATCATTACCTCCTTCAATATCAGGATTCTTCACTATGATCATCTTGAAAAGATCTTTCACTATGTAATCTAGAGATGGAGCATTGCTATAGTCTAGCTATTCATGTTTCTTATCTTTATTTTCAACTCTCGTCATCTTGAGTTTTCCAACTAGATTTGGCTCGGGCTTTCCTTGTTAGTATGAGAGTTTGAATCTCAGCTATTTTTCCCAATTATGCCTTTGGTCTTTGTTCTCTCCTGTAGAGCCTGCACATCATTTTTAATAGCAACTTCTTGATTAGACAAATTTCCAATAATGGTATCATGGTTCTCTGTGATTTTGATAAGAACATTATTTTTCTCAGTTTGAGCTTGCATAAATTTTTTGAAAGAATTTTCCAGTTGTAGATTACCATAATTTGCTCTATTACTACTATTAAAGTTATTATTATTATTTGGACCACCTGTAGGATTAGAATAGTTCTATTAAAAGTTCGAGCCAAAACTTTGACTCTTCCATGCAGGATTATAAAGGTTTCGAGCTATGAAATATACTTCTTCTATATTAGTGTTTGTGATGGTGTTAACTTGAATAACTTACTTACCCTTAATAATACTTAGTAGCTCATCTACCTTTGAAGTAAGATCTTCATTCTTCTCCTCGGTGATTGAATTCACCTTTCTTGAGGAGGATCTTTCTACATTCTATTGGGCATGATAGATTTGCATATCATCAAGAAGCCTTTTAGAAACATTTACTTTCTTGCCCATGAATATACCTTCGGCTGTAGTATGAAGCATATACTTAGAAATTGGGTTAAGGACATTATAAAATAAGTGAAGAATTAACCACTCTTCCATCCCATTATTGGGTTCGCAGCATAGAAAAAAATTCCTACGATGTGAACTACTAAGAACCAAGATCTATCTACCTAGATACAATCAACAGGTGGATATACATCCATAGAGAACATACCCTACAAGAGCGACAAACCATAACGAGACTGACTTGTGGATGATGTAGTCGATCTCTTGCCGATCTCAAGATCGTGAGGAGGTCCAGCACTGAAACTCAGCGGCACATCCGTGATAGCACACATGTCCGATCCTCTGACAACCTCCGCGTCCTCTCTCCAGCGATGAAGCAGAAGCAACAAATCCTTTCACACAAAGCCACCGGGAACATGTATCTCACTAATCTGAGACCGTGGGGGAATAATTCTAGAGGGGGAGAGAGATCCTTCATGAGGAGGTGTGAGATGAGAGGAGAGAGAGGGGGCCTTTGATAGGGAGTGCCCCCACCTCTTCCATCATTCATGTGGGTGGAGCTCCCGCTCACATAAATATATGCCTCCACTCAAAATTCCAATCACCTCCATGAAATTTCCACCAAATTTAATGCAAGCTCTCATTTAATAAAACTCCTTTATTTATTTTATTCAGAATTTTGTTAATTACTTTAATTAACAAACATTCACATAAACCCCTACAACATTTCAATATCGCATGCATAACCAGTTTTTGCAATTTCACCCGAAACAATTCCGGTTTCCATCGAAATGATTCCAGCGCTTTCTTAATCTTTATCTGAAACATATTTTCTGCTAAACAGTGTAGGTATCCCTTAAGTCTATAACCCTACGGTTCATGAATAATGCATACATGATCGAGACCCCTCTCCGATCAATAATCAGCAGCGGTACCTAGAGATCTGTACTGACTTCCACACATTCAACGATGACTCCTTTGATCATGTGAACCTTTAACGTCTATAACTAAATCCATTTGTTTCGCGATATATTACATGTCCGAGATTCGATCATCGGTATCCCCATACCTAGTTTGATCTCATTACCGACATGTACTCTTTTCTCATTCCCGTGATATAGCATTCTAGCGATCTTATCACTTGCTTGCAAGCTACATCAATGTGATATCACCGAGAGGGCCTAGAGTATATCTCTCCGTTATAAGGATGGAAAAATCCCACTATTAATCCATGAGCCTCTACATAACACTATCGTAGTATCTCAACCCACCTTTATTGTCACCTGTTACGGTGTGATGTTTGATGTTATCAAGTTACTCTTCTGGTGTTAGTGATTGACATGATCTCATAGTCTAAGGACTAAAGTTACTTTGTTATGATTTCATAGCAATTTTAACACAATGACTTTGATCATATTGCTAGTCTTCAGGTGAATCTTCATCACCTTATTCAACCAATGTTGTGACCTCATTATTAACAACATCCAATGTCCATGATCAGGAAACCTTGATCATATTGTTAATAAACAAGCTAGTTTATATGAGAGACATAACTAGGAACCCTTTATTTGTTTATTAAGCACATATGTATTAACGTTTCCAATTAATACAGTTATAGGATGCAAAATATATATCTATCATATACTTGGAATACGATAACTTTGTTATTGCCTCTCAGGACATATTCCGTTCACCCATGACTAGGACAGTTCATTATATATTCGTTCATTATTTCCCATGCAAGCGCTAGTGGCTCGCGATCTTCTTTTCTAAAGCATGTAATGTTATATCGAAGTTCCATAGTCTTAGATGGAGGGAATAACTTAGTCATAAAAATATTAGTGCATTCCTCCCATGAAATAATAGTGCCCCTAAGCAAAGCTATCAACCAATCTTTTGTATTTCCTCCAAGAGAGAAAGGGAATAAGTGTAACTTGACTACATCGGGGTCAACATATTATATGCGAACCATGTCTCGTATTTCAGTAAATGTATTTAAGTGCAAACCTGGGTCTTCAGTGGCTTAGCCTCTAAATTGATTCTGTTGAACCAAACTTAAAACATTAGGCTTAATTTCATAGTTCTTCACTATGACAGCGAGCTGAGTGATAGATGCACAAATAAAATCCTCATTGGGAGTAGCATACTTCCCAAGCTTCTTTTGAGCCTTAGTAACTATCTTTTTGGTGTTTTTAGATTATGATAAACAATAAACCAAGTAAATTTTGGGCGGGGGGGCAGGGGGTTAATAGAGAACAAAACATAAACTAATAATAATAAAACTAAAAAAATTAAACTAACCAATAAGGACTCTAGTAACCTTACCAGGATAGTGAAATTGTTTCCCCGGCAACGGCACCAGAAAAATGGTTGATACCTTCGAGCCGGATTACAAGTGCAATATAGTAGTTTTTTTCCCTAGAAGGCCTAAATTTATTGAACCTTATTAAACACTTGCTGATGGTTAAGGAATGTCTACAAGACTTGCTAGTTTTTTTAACCTTACGTTCACTGAACATTTCCAGCTAACTTTGTATGTAGGGTTGTATCGATGGATGGACATAAGCCAGGGTTGAAGATTCACCTAAAACTATGCATACATATGAGAGAAATATAATGTTAAGCATATTGATGTGTAAATGATCAATATAGATTGGATTTGTGCACAACACATCCATAATTACTAGAGCTCCTGCGAGCCACATGCATAGCAAACGTCTCTTGGTCTAACTATTAATACCAAGAAACATCAAGCTATGAATGATTATTAAGTAAATATAGACCAAAGCATTAAGATCTATGATGTTACTGTTGTTCTCAAATGGATCACTAAACGAATACTTTACTCCCCTTGTTATCACTAGGTTTCACGCGTATATGTCATTCACCACTCAACTTACCTCAAACCTTAATCAATCCACAGGATCTTGGGTACCTGACAAGTCCTCTGATACCTTCGATCCGGATTCACTGATGTGGTATAATAGCTTTTTCCCTACTTAACCTAGGTTTAATCAAACCTTGGAAAGAAATGCTAAAAGGAAATAAAAAGGACACGTCTACAAGACTTTTTTTCTTCATTTTACCTTTGTTTACCGGACCAATCTAGTTTACTTTTATAGTGGTTGATTCAATGGATGGTGATAGGCCAGGGTTGAAGATCCACCTGCAGCTGCACATCATATGGGATAAAAGATAATAATAATAATCATAGTCATGTGTAAAGTTTTAATAAGGATAATCTCTTGTGGGCAACACATCCTAATATACTAGAGCACCTGTGATGCAGCAGGCTTATCAATGGTCTTTTAATCTAACCGAGTGCACCACAAAGCAATGGGCTACAAAAAATTATTAAGTGTAGAACACAAATCAAAGCATTGAGTGGTGATGTTGTTATGATCCCGAATAGGCCGCTAAGCGAAGACCCTACTATTATTTCTGTCACTGGGGTTCCTATGAGATCACCGCTAGCCAAGTATCTCATCTCATGCCTTTATCAATCTACGTGATATTGGGTACCTACAAGTCCAAAGATCGAGACAAGAGACAAAGAAACAAAAGAGACAATGATCCCATAGATTACACATAATTGCTACAAGGTTTCTTCCCAACCCGTAGCCCGTGAGGACTACTCACTCATGACAATAAGATCAAAGATAGAAAACATTGTGCAAAATACTTAGATTGAAATCAAATATTATTACAATGATCACCAAATCACAAGGAGATCTAAAATACAAAGTAATGGCTATAGCTAATGGAGGGGATGGAAGATGGAATGGATGAACGATGGTGTAGATCTCCTTTGGTGGTGTTGTGACGCAATCTAAGAATGATGGCCTTTTGTGCGGTGGCTGAGACCTCAAAATATGTAAGCGTCTTCACAAAATTTGTAGGGTTTGACGAGACGGAGCCCCCGCCACATGGTACGGGCAAACGGTACGGGCAGGACCTACCCGTACCAGTGGTCGGTATGGCTGTTGTCACCTAGAATTCGCTCCACAATTACTTGGTCATGTGGACTTCCTCAAAAACCTTCATTATGACTCCATATTTCGCATTAAAAAGTGTGATTTCTTACAGAACACAATTCAAAGCAATGGTTTGCATGTCTTTGCAATAATTATTTACTACTGGCAAGGATTGAGAGTTTCTTGTCAATTGCTTGACTAAAATAATGTTTAAATGCGGTGGAAGATAGCTATTTTTGGAGCCATCATCCTCGGATCGAGATAAGAGACAAAAACACAATATACAAATCTCCTATGAAATCACCACATAATATTCTCATGTAATTAGATGCACATAATCATTGCGAGGGTACTCCCCAACCCATAGTCCGTGAGGACTAATCACTCATAATAATAAGATCAATGATAGGAAACATTGTAGATTACTTAGATTGAACTTAAATATATTCTTACAATAGCCGATAATCACGAGATCACAAATACAAGCTTATCCTATGTCTATGAAGGGGATTGGAGATGTAGATGATGAACTATCGTGGTGGTTAAGTGGTGGATCTTGCTCAGTGTGTTTTTGATACAATCTGAGAATGGCGACTCTCCGTGCGGCAGCTGGAGTCTCGAAATATATGGGGACCATCATATAAGTTGTTGCATTTGACCGGGCAAAGGCGGTGCTGGGTGGTATGGTTGCACGATATGGGTAGGGCTTGCCCAGACTGCGGTTGTTAACTGTAACACCCCTAGTTCTACTAATATTAATTAGGGTTTGTGTGCATTCATGAGCACCATCTAATCTGCTAAAAATAAATGCAAGAAAATAAAATATACAAAACCCTAAACCCTAATAGTTTTCTCTCTCTTGCAAATCAATTCAAAAGGTTTTGAATATTTTGAAAAAAAAACCAAAAATATCTGGAGCCCAAATTAACTACAAGGGCCCTGAGTGTTTTGCATATTTTATAAACCTCTGGTAATTTGGGAATACCTCAAAAATGTTTTGAAATGGTTTGTAAAATGGAAAAGGAGATTTAGAAAAAAATAAAATGTTTTTGTAAAAGAAAAATAGGTTTCAGAGAAACCAAGCCGCAACCCAGCTCACTGCCACCCTCGCAGCAACCTTTTATGCGGCCCAGTTTAGCTCAAGTGCAGCTCACCTCAGCCCACGTACCCCTCTGTTATCTTTATTCTTTCTTCTTCCTCTAGCTCCTCACGCAGCTCGCTAGCATGCCCGACGCCGCCCAATGTTGCTGGCCAAGCTATGATGAACTCCGCTACCACTGAGTGGCCATAAGAGCCCCGCGCCACCGCCAGATGAACCCTAGGCCCCATCTTCCTCCTCTCCCTCACTTCCCTGTGCCACGGCCGAAACCCTAGCTCATGGTCCCCGCCCATCCTTGCCGCCAAACATTGCCCCGAGCTCTATGGAGTAGCCCAAGAGGTTCTCCTTGTCGTCCTCGTTGTTTCCATGAAGCCACGCAAGCAGGGGAGCCACCCTCTTCCCGGAATCGAGGTCGAATCTACCGACGGCCACTACAGTTACTCCACTGATTCGCTATCTAACGTTGGATTGATGACAAGTACGCAAGGTGTGCGGAAGAGAGGGGTGTGAGCGTACGGTGTTCCAGGACGGTGAGCACACAAGTTTACCCAGGTTCGAATTCGCCGGCTTTGGACGGATCCTACTCCTCCTAACAATCCAGTAATACGTTAGAGCCGGAGTATGGGTTACAAGGGTTCGCCAGTGCGAGTTGAGATTGTAGACTATTGAGGTCTTGCCCTAAAGGCTCTCCCTAGGACGGCTTATATAGATATCCGGCCTAGGGTTTATAGGAGAGATCTGTCCGGCTACGACTAAGAGTTGGTTACAGAGTACATCTTGAACTACAAGTAACACTATGCGCCTAAGTCGGTAAGTCTTCTAGGCCTTCCCGTAGCCGGACTGGACAGTGAGGATACCCGGAAAGTATATCTCCAACAGCAGCCCCCGGAGGCCTCCAAGATCCAAAGTCGGATTCATCATCGTCTGGCTTGATCTTCGGCTTGCAGAATCTAGAAGGGTTCCTGAAACTTCACAACAAAAAATACGATCAGGGTCTTAAAAATAAGTCGGACCTATCAACATGTTACTCGGATTTTCTAGCTTGATTTTCAAACTAAGCTAGAACTTGGTCTCCAAGGTCACCTGACACTGGTCATGGTCAAGTCACGTCATCTGACAAACATCCTATCAGCACAACCATTGGTGGGTCCGTCGTTCGTGGAACCGAGGCGCCGTTTCAATGCGTACACGGAGATCGAGGCGACGTAATCATCGTGTGGGTCCTTCCCAGTTCCTTCCACGACGTGTGGTGGTTACACAGTGCGATTTGCACGAATCTTGGCGCAGGTAGGTGGATATAAGGGGTGAGGATTTCCTTCTCTCCTCTTCACATGTTCCCTTTTCCGTTCCTTCTCCTCCACATCTCCCTAGCGCACATAGCTCTCCCACCTCCTAGATTCCTAGCGCCGCCCATCCAAGGTCACCGGCGCACCGGAGAAATGGCCACTTCCTCATCATCCGGCTTAGCAGCGGCGGCGGCAGCGGCGGCGGCAACGGTAGCGGTAGAGAAGGAGAGCAACCGGGGAGTCTAGATCCCGTGCCTCCTCGACAACAAGAAACTCCGTGCCGTGGAGAATGAAGGTCTCCTCCGTGCCGGCGACTGGCGGAGTGGTTCTGGCAAAACCATCCCCCATCCGTGCGCCGATGAGCGGGTCCACTTCGGAACCCACCTCGACATAGGTTTGTCCTTTCCTCCCTCGGAATTATTTTCCGAGTTGATTGATCAGTACGGTGTACAACTCCACCATCTTCCCCCGAACTCCATCTTAGAGATGAGTTCATACGCAGCTCTGTGCGAGGGGTTTCTCGGCATTAGGCCGAGTCTCACTCTATTTTGTTTCTACTTCCATGTTCGTAGAAACTCTATCACTGCCAGTAATCCCTACATTACCGGTACTATTATCCTTTCTCTTAGACGCAAGCGTTGCTATCCTCGCATTTCTGCCAGTGAGTCGGTCAAACAATGGCCGGCCACTTTTTTCTACCATAAGGATATTCCTACTCCCGGCAAAGCTACCGCTTTGCCGGCTTTCGTCGATGGAGCCGCCACGGCCCAACCGTCCTGGGAGGCTCCTCCTGCTCTCAGTGACGATCTGATATTCGCCAAGAGGTGGATCGAATACCTAATGAAGCACAAGGTCCTGGAAGGGTCCGACTTAGTCCAGTGTTGGGTGTCACGTCGGATCTAGCCTCTCAAGTACCACGGCGACCGCCTGATGCATTCCATCACGAAGTCAAAACAAGACTCCCTCCGCATCATCCCCAATGCCCTGAAGCCATAGGACTACATAAGCCAGATTAAATGGCTGATTAAGGAGCAGATTGAGAGAAAGATCCTGGATGTGTCTCTGGACATGCACACAGCGGAAGACCCTGTAGTTCCGGTAAGCTTTAACAATAAACCCTCTTATGTCTTTCACCTTTTAAGTTATTTTGCAATACTGAAATATTTTCTTCTTTTTAGCTTGACAAACTTCCCGAGTTGGAGCTAGCTCCCCTAAAAGGATATCCTCTGGAGTTTTCTCAGGAGGCGGAACTAGTCCCACTGCCGGACATTGTGCCCAAGAAGCGTAAGGCTTCGATAGTGGCAGTCGGCACAAAGGAGGTGCCAGTCGTGAAGATGTAACTTTCAACACAACTTCCGACTTTGTTCCTTATTTGAATTTTGTTTCCGAGATGTAATGATTTCTATTCTTATTACATTCTCAGAGCTAAGAAGCTCATCAAGGGTAAGGGGAAGGGAACTTTTTCGAAGCCGTGACGACAGACAAAGCTGAACATAACTTCTCTTGTCGTGGCTCCTCCGACTCCAGCTCCACAACCCTCTACAACACCGGTAATTACTCCATCGTCGGTTGTCGCAGAAGATCCGACTCCTTCAACAGAGCCAGCGACCCTTGAGTCGCAGACTAACACCACCACGGGTGGCTCAGATTTAGATAAGGGTGAACCCTCTTCGGGTAATGATCCCTCGGCAGAGACCTTCGCCGAAAACCTTCTGAACAATCCGGGACTTGCCAAATTTGGCTTGTCTCAGAAATCTGCGGAGGAGATCCAGCGGCTGGCCCGACAATGCCTGGAGAAGAGAAATCTCTCTGCTGAAGAAGAAGCACAAGAGGCGGAAGATATCAAGTACTCCGACCTTCTTGAACAAGTTCTCCTTTGGGATGAGGGACTTAGAGCTTGTGTACTTCCATCACCTCCGGTTATTCCACTCACCCTCGCCGAGAAGGTTACCACCGAGGTGAACATGTGTCTGAGCAAGCTCACACATGAACATCATGTAAGTCGGAATTCCAACTCACGATTTTCTTTATTGCATTTCATATCATATCCTCTGGCCCCCAAGCATGAAGTAGGATATACAATCCGGGTTTATGCTTCCTTAGGATGCCAAAAAATGAACTAGTGTAGCCCCCAAGGCTCGTGCTGATACTAGTAACAATATTATCCCGAGTCTTCAGTAGACTTCTGACTCTGGGTATTCTGACTTACAGAAAGTTAATTCATATAACCAGGAATTATTGAAGAACATTGGCAACAAGTGGAGAGAGATCAAAGCTCTTCGACTTGAAAATGCTGAGCTAAAGGTTTCCAAGGATGAGGCCGAAGGTAAACATTCCGAGACTCAAACCTTGTCTTGATTTTCATAATCGAATATTGTTTACTATACTGTTGTTCTTTTGTCTTACAACACTGGTAAAATAGTCCTGTGCTATGATCGAAGAGGCCAAGAATTTGAAGACCTTGGTGGTGGAAAACAAGGATCTCCGCCAAGAGCTAAACCAGCTTAAGGCGGATCATGAGAAGAGCATAGCTCAAGTTCTCGAATCCTCCTCCATGGCCACCGTGGAGCGTGATCGCAAGATTGCACTCCACGAGAAGAAAATCTCAGATCTCAACGACGCGCTTTGCAAAGAGAGGGATCTTTCCGCAGCACTCCAGGCTGAACTCTGGAGTCTTCGAGAAGAGAAGACCAAAGTTGACGATGTCATCTACGGTAAGTTTCCATCTTTCTGACTTGATTTTATTCTTTTAATTTTTAATGTCGGATCTTTCTTAACTATTTTGTGTTATATACATAGGTCCTCTGAACTTGACGGACTCCTCCTCTGCCGAACCCCGCACCCACCCGCTTACCCAAGTCGATGATTTACTCCATGACTTCCGCCAATCCATCGAGGACATTGGCGAAGCTCTCAAGGTTCCGGACATGCATAGCATGTTCGACTTTCAGGTGCGAGACAAGGCCAAGGAAATGCCGCATCTTATCCAGGACTGGAACATGTCCTACGCGCGATCCGCTGCACAGAACGCTCTCACCATGGTCATGAGCCACCATGGAAACATGGAGATATGGAAAGTGACCAGAGGGTACTGCAAGGTGGATGAAGACGGCCAGGACCAGGATATCAAGGCCATCATGGACTCCTGCGCCGGATATGGGTGCCACGTAGCTGACTTAACCAGCTACGATACTCCCTTCTTCACCCGCGTGGAGACACCGCCTCCGCCTCCAGAAGAAACTGCTCAAGTTTCCGACAACGAATAGACCGTATTGGATTTGAACGTCTTGGATCGTTATCAAACCGAGGCTGATGCATCCAGCGAGCCGGCAGTGCCTACCTCTTCTCCTGCACCATAGATTACCAAAAACAAATGTATTATTCTGATAAACATTATGGGTCTGTAAATATGCAGTACTATAATTTTGCTAGTGCTAAGCTTTTGATCTATTAAGCACTTTTGGCTTTATATTTTTATGTACCTGAAATGTTTACATAAGCACTTATATTTTTTCGTCTACACTTATTGTTTCCCTGGCTTTCCGCCTCGTCCCTTTTGTGAGCCGGCTAAACCTTCTGCACGGAAAGTTTGCCGAGCAACGGAGATCAATTGCTAAACCAGTTTAAACTCAGAAACAAAGCCGACTTCCAGTACCAACAATTCATTACTCGAAAAATACCTGCATCCGGCAATCAGACAAATAACCAAAGTGTAGATGAGAAACTTTAGAGTTATACCCGAAGGTAGCATTTTTAGAATCGGAAATCTAAACCAAAACAAACATGAGCATAAAGTACTTTCAAGTATTCTAGGATTTTTGATTATGACATGATCATTCGGAAATAAGATGGTAGAAACTTCTTAGAAAAAATTTGAGACAACGAAGACTTTTATTTCTCACAGAACATGTACATATGTCTGATTACAAAGAAGGATAAACTAAGAGAAAAAAGGGACGTAGCTAAGCAATATTCCACGGTCTATCTAACTCATCAGAATTTGTACTGCCTCCAACTCTCTTTCTCTTCTTAGTAGCAGGTCTTTCTTTGACTGGCCTCATGTCAGTTAAGTAGTACGAACCATTGTGCATTACTCGACTAACCAAGAAGGGCCCTTCCCATACTGGGGAAAGTTTGTGCTTTCTTTGATGCAAAAGCTGGAGAACCAAATCGCCTTTATTGAAAGATCTGTTTAGGACTCTCTGGCTATGATACTTGTGTAACTTCTGCTGATAGGCTGTTGATCTCATTTCAGCAACGACGCGAACTTCTTCGATTAAGTCGAGATCATTTTGTCGAGAAATCTCGGCATCTTCTTCGATATACGCGGCCACTCTAGGAGAAGTGTGAATCAAATCACTAGGAAGGACTACTTTTGTGCCATAGACCAATAAGAAAGGTGTGTATCCGGTTGACCTGTTCGGAGTTATTCGTAAACTCCATATTATAGAGGGTAATTCCTCTGCCCAAGCCCCCGCAGCACGTCATAGTGGTGCTTCGAGTCTTGGTTTTAGGCCTTGTAGGGTTAAACCATTTGGTCTTTCAACTTGTCCAATGTCCTATGGCTGTGCGACTGATGCAATGTCAAGCCGGATATTTTACTCGTTGCAGAATTCAGTTAATTCTCCCATAGAAAAATTACTCCCCTTGTCCGTGATAATACTATGCGGATAACCATACCAGATTATAACATCCTCGACAAATATTTTGGTTGTTGCTCCATCACAACTAGTGACGGGGTTTTCCTCGATCCATTTTGTGAATTTATCCACCATCACTAAGAGGTGAGTAAATCCACTTGGAGCTCGTCTAAATGGTCCTACCATGTAAAGCCCCTAGACCGCAAAAGGCCATGTTATAGGTATTGTTCGCAGCTGATCAGCCGGAACATGAGCTTGTTTGGCATACTTTTGGCAGCCCTTGCACGTCTTGACCAGCCTTTCGGCATCTGTCTGGGCTGTAAGCCAGAAAAACCGTGTCTGGAGGCTTTTTTCACTAAAGATTTGGCCGCAGCATGGTGACCATACTCGCCTTCATGGATTTCCCTTAGGATTTCCACTCCTTCTTCCAGAGATACATAGCGCTAAAAAACCCCAGAAACACTCCGCTTATAGAGGTCACCTTTAACTATAGTATAGGCTTTTGCTCGTCGGACAATCTGCCGGCTCAGCACCTCGTCTTCGGATAATTTGCCATCTACCAAATAATCGAGGTAGGGTTGAGTCTAGCTAGGAATTATAGCCAAAATTTCTATTAAAGGTGAGTCAGATTTGGTCAGATATTCCTCATCTACTCCCTTTATCGAGGGAACTTTGAGGTGCTCTAAAAAGCGCCACCCGGGACCTCTTTCCGTGCAGAGCCTATCCGAGATAAGGCATCTGCTTCCTCATTTTTTTCTCGAGGGATGTGTTGAACCTCAAACCCTTCGAACGATTTAGATAAATCATCCATGACAGCTTTATATGCTGCCATGTGTTATTTGCATTACAAATATCCGAAATTGTTGACCAACATGATCCGAATCTCCGTAACACATCAAACGTCGGATGCCAATATCTTTAGCAATCCGGATTCCATGTAGCAGTGCTTTCATACTTGGAAATATTATTTGTCACTGTGAAGTGAATCTGCAACACGTATAAAATTTTATCACCTTGGGGTGATTTGAGCACCACGCCAGCCCCCGAGCCCCCACGAGTCTTAGACCCATCAAAATACAATGTCCAATATTCTGACTCAGGGAGGTTCATATTCTCCTTTGTCTCTGTCCAATCAACAACAAAGTCGGCAAGGATTTGGGATTTGATTGCTGTCTGAGGTTTGTACTCAATATCGAAAGCTGAAAGCTCTATGCCCCATTTGGCGACGCGTCCTGTGGCGTCACTGTTGTTGATTATATCTCTCATGGGAGTTGTGCTCACCACGGTAATTGGATGCTCCTGGAAATAGTGTCGTAGCTTACGAGATGCCAAGAAGACACTGTAAGCCAGCTTCTGATAGTGCGGATACCGCTGTTTTGATTCTGTTAGGACCTCACTGACAAAGTAAGTCGGGCGCTGCACCAAGTTTTCCTGATTTTCTTCTGGTCTCTCCACCACCATGACAATACTAATGACTTTGTTTGTCACAGCAAGATAAAGCAACATCGGTTCCTGTGGTCCCGGTGCAGCAAGGATAGGAGCAGATGAGAGTACTTTCTTCAGGTCCTGTAACGCAGCTTCAGCTTCGTCGGTCCACACAAAATCCTTAGTCTTTTTCAGGTGTTTGTATAATGGTGCGGCTCTTTCACCAAGCCGTCTTACAAACCGACTGACTGCAGCAATGCAACCAGTTAGTCTTTGTATGCGCTTCAGGCGAGTTGGCCTGGAAATATTGAGTATAACCTTGATTTTGTCACGGTTCACCTCTATGCCTCTTTGAGACACGATGAAACCTAACAATTTTCCGGCTGGGATTCCAAAGAAGCATTTCTTCGGATTAAGCATTATGTTGTATTTTCGTAGATTGGCGAACGTTTCCTCCAAGTCGGAATTCAGTATTTCCTTCTTTTTTGACATCACCGCAATATCATCCACGTATGCATGCACATTGCGTCCGAGTTGGTCGTGGAGGCAACGCTGCATCGTGCGCTGGTACGTAGCTCCTGCGTTCTTCAGCCCAAAGGGCATCATAACAAAATAGAAGGTTCCGAAGGGGGTTATGAATGAAATTTTGACGTTGTCAGACTCCTTCATCTGAATTTGGTGATAACCGGAATATGCGTCGAGAAAACAGAGGAGTTCCGAGCCTACCATAGAATCGATAACTTGATCAATCCTAGGCAGAGCGAACGGATCTTTTGGACAAGCCTTATTCAACAGTATAATCAACACACATCCTCAAATCAGTGGTGTCCTTTTTAGGGACCATTACAGGATTGGCTGACCACTCAGTGTGGATGACCTCTTCTATGAATTCGGCTAACTCAAGTCGTGCTAGTTCCTTAGTTATTGCCTTACGCTTTTCATCGCGGAAACATCGTAAGGATTGTTTGATGAGTTTAGTGTTCGGGTTTACATTTAAAGAGTGCTCGGAGGGTTCCCTAGGTACTCCGGTCATGTCAGATGGTTGCCATGCGAAGATATCTTGATTTGCTTTGAGGAACTTGACGAGCGCGCTTTCATATGTGCTATCTAGGCCTACACCTATCTGGGTCACCTTGGAGGGGTCATCATCCTTCAATGGCGTCTTCTTCGTCTCTTCTGATGCCTTGAACTCCGGATTCGGCTTTGTCACCTCCTTCTTTGTTGCGGGCATCTCGGACGGATCTATGCTCTTCTTGATCTCCTAGTACTCTTGGGCATGCAGCACGGCTTCAGGAAAGGCGGCATTTCCATCCTTGCACTCTCGCGCTTTCTTCGGGTCTCCCCTGATGGTGATTACGCCGTTGGGACCTAGAATTTTCATCATATTATAAATGTAACATGGACAAGCCATAAAGGCCTAGTAAGCTAGACGTCCTAATATAGCGTGGTACGTGCTCTTGAACGGGACTACTTCGAAGGAAAGTGCCTCCGTCCGATAGTTCTTTGGAGTTCCAAAGGTAACATCCAAAGTGATTTCTCCCAAGGAATTAGCTTGTCTTCCTGGGACAACTCCGTGAAAAATCACAGAGCTGTGATTCAGCTGGGTCTCTAAGATCTTCATCTGGCGTAGCGTTTGACGTACAGAATATTGATACTGATGCCACCATCCATGAGAGTCTTGGAGAAACTGTAACCGTCAATAAGTGGATTTACGATTAAGGCGTATTTTCCTCGCCTTTGTAGCTTAGGCGATGATCAGCGCGGTCAAACGTGATTGCCACTTCCGACCAATCCAAAAATTGGGGGACAGCCGGAACTGTTGCATTGAGCTCATGTAGAACTGCTTTCTTGACCTTTGCTGGTTGAGATCCGAGGAAGGTGACATAAATGTCTTTCTTGGTCGAAAATTTTTTATTCCCTTCCGGCTTGGGGTTTGAAGCATCAGCTTCCTCCATGTCGGAATCTTCCTTCATCTCTTTATCTTTTTCGGGATTCTTCTGTCCCTTCTTTCGCTTAGCTTTGTAGCCAGCGGTGTCATCTCTCTTGATGTCTTCATTGAAATGACACTCAGCGTTGGTGTGGGATGAGAACCCATTGGCGTCTAGGTGACACACACATGGGTTATTGGCAATGTCGGCCCAAGTGTAGGTTTTGCCTGGTTGCTGGTCTCCTCTACCTTGAACTCTCGAAGTCCCACGACCACGCCCGCGGCCTCCGCCGCGTCCTCCTCATGCTCCAGACCCAAAAGTAGTAGTGACCACTGCCGTTTCCGCGTTGGATTTCTCTTCCGAGGTGTTCTTGCGCTTCTAAGCTTGTTGCTTTGGTTGTTTTGCCGACTGTGGCAAAGCTAGGGCGTTGAGTAATCCCTCTGCGTCATCGTCAGCATCCGCATACTTGCTCGCTATTTCTATCATTTCTCCCAAATCAGTGACTTTGTTGCACTTCAAGCGATGACATAGTAAACCAATTCGGAGACCTGCAATGAAAGCTTCAATCGCAGTTTGGTCATTTACTCCTTCATAGGAGTTCTTGGTGTCGATCCATCGTCCGAGGTAATCCCGGCAAGTTTCTCCGGCCTTCTGGGTGCAAGGCTGTAGGTCTCTGACTGTACAAGGCCTCCGGTATGTGCCTTCGAAATTCCGAAAAAACGCACTTTGCATGTCATACCGGTTGTGGATGGTGTTCTCTAGAAGTTCATTGATCCATGATCGTGCCGTCTTTCGCAACATGAGTGGGAGATATCGGGTTGCGACCAGGCTGTTTCCACCTTTGGCGATGTAGCAAGCTTGGAAGAAATCCTGTAGCCAGGTATCTGGCCGAGCGATGCTGTCGTAGGCTTGGATATGTCTCGAGATAGCAAATCCTTCCGGGAATCTTGTGGATCTTATGCATGGTCTGAAGCACTTTGGGCCCACGTATATATCATCATTTTCATAGCGTTGCGCCTCTATGTTGGAGTTGATCCTGTGCCTTGCGTCATTCAGGGATAGAGATCGTCCCGAGTGTCGGCTATGGCTGCGGTGCCATGGAGCTGGACTTCGGCTTCTGCCACCACCTCCTCCACCTCGACATCCTCCCTGGCCTCCTTGAGAGCCATTGTGATGGCTACTTGGTGGAGATGGTGGAGCAGCTGGGTTATTTCCGGCTGATCGCCGGCCTCCATCCGAAGCGTCATTATTCCAGTTCCAGGGAGGGTCTTCATTATGACGAGTCCCCTGCCAGCTTGACTCAGCATGATGTCTGTCATTCCTTCATCCATCGTTCCCACCATGGTGGGGCTCAGTTGGATGGCTTGCATGTCTAGGGGGTGGCATTCCTTGTCGGTCCTCCTCCCGACGTTTCTCTTTGTCTTCTTCCCTGTGATCGTTTGACTCTTGCCGGGGAGTATTTCTCGGATACAGTGCAGCAATTGCGTCTTGCTCGGCGGCTGGAGCAACATTGCGCCCGTCGCGTGCAGTTTTGTGGTGTTGTCCTGATAATCCGGTTCTAGAGTAGTTGTCTTTCCGTCGGTCGAAACGGTGATGCTGTTCCGAAACACGCTTGGGCCTTATATCATTCTAGGCTGAGTTCGTGCGACATTGGTCGGATTTGGAGACCAGTTTTCCGCTTCCGGATTTCGCAGCCATTTGTTGTTCCAGACCCTTGGTGAGTAGCTTGATGCCCAATCGAACCTGTTCTAGGCCTGGATTATTTGACATGATATCCCGAGTTTCGAGAGTGTTCTGTACCGGTGTTGGATACACCAGATCTCCTTTGCTGTCAAGACGAGGCATCCCTGGGTCTCCCTCAAAGAGAACCTTGTGTACTTCCGGGAATTGATCGTCACGTGTGTGACGTTTCTGGGTCTTCTGATGCTATTGAGAGACGTACTTCTCCGCAGTTGCCATGCGTTTCTTCTCCTCCTCGATGTTTTTGGCTTCATCCAGGAGTTGTTGACGACGCGCTTCTAGGGCCTAGGGACTTTCTTCCAGCTCTTCAGCAGTAAGTTCTGCAGCTGTAGGGATAGGTGTGGTTAATGCAGTATCGATGAATTTACACGCACCTTCAGTGATCATGTGTCCATCCACCGGTTCTTATTTTTTGGGCTCGTCTGGGATAAGTGCTCCATCCGAGTCTTCCCCATATTCCTCGGCAATCACCTCCTCTGCCGGTGGATCTTTTGTCGTGGTCTTGTTCTTCTTGTTCTTCTTCTTTGCCTTCTTAGCAGCGCCGGTAGCAAAGACGAGTTTGGGTCCGTTTCCTGGAGTCAAGCTCTGATCGGTACTTTCGGACATCTAGACTTCGGGATTATCTCCGACTTCCATGACATCCTGTGCTTTGGGAGAGTGTTCCCCGGATCCTTCATCCATGGCTTCTCCTTCTTCTGCAGCCTTGGAGTTATACCCCTCTTCATATTCCACGGAGAACTTTCGGAAATCTGCTGACGTCATCAATTCATCCGAGGATGCGAGTACGTCGGTGTTTGTTCCAATTGCCTCCGGATCCAGATCCAACATATCCGACGAAGTGCGACGCCTGCTTCCTAAGGTATCTGCGGCTCTCAGCTTCGTCGAATCTTCTGATGGCCTCGAGAATTGCATCTGCGCTTGAGTTTTGCATTATCATACGTCGCAGCGTGTACCTTAGGAAAGTCTTGTCTGTCCCGGTGTCATCAGAGCCGGAATCAGTGTCATTGTTATGCTCCTCCTAGATTTCGACTTCAGCGGGTGGGTCGATCTGGGATTCGATCTCTCCAAGGAGATCCACTCTAGAATCGATCTGGACCGCTAGGTCTGCTTCAAGCTCAAATCTCTCCACTATCTCCGCAATTGGTGTGGGCTGGGTGGGATTAGGGTTTCTGGTATCCGGAACTCCGCCGCCTCCGTAGGTAAAGGGGACCTAGAAGATTCTTCTGCCTCTATCATCATCGCTGGGGTGGGTGGGACAGGTTCAGCAAAGCCGATGTAAACATCGATCTCGCCAAAAGACATGATGGTGTAGGCAGTCCCAGCCTCCCTAGCCAGAATCCAGGTCTCGTCGAGAACGATAAGAGGGACGTCGCTGGCGTAGAGGATGCGACCGACGGCGATGGTTTCACCGAATCCGATTCTTGCAGATTCTGCTCGGAACGCAGATCCGAAGCTCACTTGCCCCACGGTGGGCGCCAACTATCGTCGGATTGATGACAAGTACGCCATGAGGGGGTCCTCGAGGCGTGGGAAAGAGAGGGGTGTGAGACATACGGTGTTCCAGGACAGTGAGCACACAAGTTTACCCAGGTTCGAATCCGCCGGCTTTGGATGGATCCTACTACTGCTATCCATCCAGTAATACGCCAGAGCCGGAGTATGGGTTAGAAGGGTTCGCCTGTGCGAGTTGAGATTGTAGACTATTGAGGTGTTGCCCTAAAGGCTCTCCCTAGGATGGCTTATATAGATATCCGGCCTAGGCTTTACAGGAGAGATCTGTCCGGCTACGACTAAGAGTTGGTTACAGAGTACATCTTGAACTACAATTAACACTATGGGCCTAAGTCGGTAAGTCTTCTGGGCCTTCCCGTAGCTGGAATAGACTCCGTCTCTTCTCCCTGGCTGGTCCGCCCGTGAAACAAAGCTCTAACTCGAAGTGGGCCACCCTGGTCAGTGAGGAACTGTGAGGATACCCGAAAAGTATATCCCCAACACTATCTCTCGAACCTTCTTGACCTCGCTGACCCTACGTCGACCACCATGGTGAGCTAGCAGTTCCTTGGAGCCTTCCTCATCATAGCTTGCTGTCGCCGTGCGTCTTCTGCCGCCACTGCAGGTTCTTGTCGTAGGCATGCCTCCGGCCGCCATCCGCAAGCGACATCGCCCATCTCTAGCTCAACGAGAGGCGTTGAGTCGAACGAGACCAGCCCTGAATCCAGGGTGCTCTCGATCGATGGATGGAGCAACAATCTGAGGATCAATCCCCGGGCGACGTCAGCATGACGTCATGCCTATGCCATAATCCCTTTTCCTTTGTTGAAATGTTTTTGTATTTTGTTTTCTAGAAAATAAATAACCCTGTGGGCCCCAGCTGCCAGCCTTTTAATAAATTCCATAATTGTTTTCTAAAAAGAAAAAATTGGCATGTGGGCCCAAGTGTATAAATATTTAATATTTTCCAAAATTGTATAATTGTTTTAAAATTTTGATTTCAAATGAATTAAAAATGGATAAATTCGTAAATAATTCATTTTAAATCAGACAAATACAAATGATATATCAAAATGTTTAGAAAAATGAGATACACAATAGCATCATAATCATTCATTGTTAAACAACTTCAACTAAGAATTTTGTTAGAAGAACAATAGCAACCCCGTAGGTGCATTTAGGGTTCTTCTGGAAATGCCATCTTTAGGGCATTTTGACCCTAATTAAATTGATGACCATATTTAGGGTTATATTTCAGCACCCTTTAACTTATCATATAATCATTCTTGTTTGAGCATTGCATCGATGCCGTATGTTGATTATTGCTTTCCTTTTTGGTGTTTCTTCTTATCGGTAGACCTCGGAGTTGATGTGAGCAACGAGATCGAGTCCAAGATTGAAGATCGAGATTAACACCATTGAAGGTTATCGACCAACAATTCCAAGCAGATGAACCTGAAGTTCTGTATTGGGTGTCAAAAGGCAAAGGCAGACAAAGCCCCACACATGATATCATCCTATGATTTCAAAGTATTTCATTCTTACCATGTGCATACGATTTCAAAGTCTTTTATTGATAGATAGAGTAATCTTATCTGATGCATGCTCCCTTTGTAGCCAATATTTCCTTAATCCACTAGTCCTAGCATAACTAGAGTTTGGCTTATGAGCTCCGCCTAGAGCTACTTATATCTGTTGTGCTTAGCCATGCTTAGTTGTTAATGCTGGTCCATCCAGATGATGAATCAGAGCTCCGAATGAATCTAGTTGGACAGGATGACGTGGTATGATTAGAGATGTAAGTTGAACATGCTAAGTCTTGTATGGGAGGACACGTTGGGTTGTGGTTTTCGTAGCCCCATCTTGCCACCACTAGGACCCGAGTTCTTTTCTCTTGAACCAAGACAAGCGTACAACGACATGGGGGGCTCGAAAACCCCCTCGACTAACTAACTTGCCTAGTAGATTCCATGAGTCACATAGTTCGGCCATTCCATTTAACATATGCATTATGGTTGTTCTCAAAGGAGGTGCATTGATGACAGGTAGGTAAGCATGGCCGGGAACAAGAGAGTCACTGCCTCCGTAATCTTGAACCCTGTTCACATCTCTAGGCACCGGCTTTGGGATTTGACCCATTACGGCAACACATCCTTAGGGCGTGACCCATGGTCTCGGCGAAAGCAAGGTAAAAGTTGTGGTCAACCACCTTCTGTCAGCCTTCCAATGAAGAAGGCTAACATTCTAGCATTAAGAGTCGGTTGGTACGTCTGGGAAAAGTTGTACATCCCTGCAGGGTATTAATCTTTTCAAAAAGTCGTGTTCACGGTTATGGACGACTTGGGAATGGACATGATGATCATAGAGAACTATAACCTAATCACAAAACTTGGGAAGTAAGTAAAGTGCTTAGGATGCTTCCTCGGGGATCAAGGGGTGATCCTAGTTGGTAGGTTTAGCTGATAAAGATTTCGGTGGATACCAAAGATGTTTGAAGCTAGATATACTGCTCTCTTACCTCATTTGAAATGTTCTATGTAGTCGAGATTCTACTCCTCCTTGTTTTATAAACAAATATAGCTTTGTCGAAAGTAACTGTACCAGCCGGAAGTCTTCTAGAGTACACCCTGTACTCAGCCTTGCTTTGTTGATACTTTTCTTGCAGAGTAAGTTAGCATACAAGATGATCTCGTTACGGCATCGACATCGACGAGTAGCTCGGGGTTCCCAGGCGGTAGTCTAGGGTCTATAAAATGGGACGTCATCATTATGCTTCCGGCCTCTTAGGCCATTTGTTTGATGTTTGTGGTCAGTGACCGCTGCTTGTAATAATTTGGTTCTTAGCTCAGCTATGAGATTGCTATAATAACTTTTGTGTCATAAGGTCACTGTTGTATTACCAATTCTCTCTTTGTACGCTGCCGAGATTTAGGTTAGGCTTATATTAGACAGAGGTCTAGGATTTGTCTAGCCTTAATATTGGGGGTGTCACATTAACACTCCTAGAGCCTGCAAATCGACCCCGGTTGACTTGGTTGTATTTGATATGTCTTAATCTTCTATAATTGCTCCTATCTCGCCATAAAAGTTGATTTCCTATATCATAGAAATAAATATCAAGGTTTGCACATCTATTAAATAATTAATCATTAGTGACAAAGTTAGAGAGTTATTTAGTCAATTGCTTGACATAAAATAAAATTTAAACGCTGATAAAGATGGGTTTTCACAACCATCACTAGGTATGCAACCACTTCGATTAGGGTATCTTATTTTCTACTGACGGTTGTGCTCATAATCTGTTCATGCGGCCATATATATTTTGGGAGGTGGTCTCGTATCCCTCCGTTAGCTAGGCCTTGCTGAAACTGATCACTGGTTTTTAATATTGTAGAGGTGGTATATATTAATCCCTTTGATGATGAGCTACTCTGATGAAGAGCTTCTGATGCATCATGATTTGCTGGATTTTGTGTTGAGCTCGTGGTGCATCAACTATGCAGGTAACTATTGTTGAAGAGATTAACTAGTATCATCCCCTTTTGTTGAACCGCTTATATACTGAATAGTGTATGGTAACCTCACCACTCGTAAAAACAGGTGACAATACGAGCTGTTTTGGAGATAACAAAGCAATTGGTCTTTTTTTGCCTTCCTCCCTGGGGTACAAAGCGTGTACATCTTCCACACCTATCTTAATTGGACCCAAAAAAGTTGCCCATATAACCAAACAAGATGCTGAATATGTCCGTTTTCGTCTGGACATGTCCTCGGGGCCTAGCCAAAAAGTAATCTAGAATAGATGTTGGCTACCACACACGCCCCTAACCTGAATGTGCATGCCATCGCCTTTGATACTTAAATGGCGGTGTCCCACCAACTACGACTCGACTTGACTCGACTCAACATTTTCAGGCCGTCAACAATCACACGTACACTCATGAAATCGGTCAGTAAGAACATTACGGGGAGTATACGTTTTAATTTTTCTATAATATAGAGGCTATGTGTAACACCATAGTTTTAGTTAATCTTATATTTAGGTTTGATTGTGAATTCATGAGCATCATATTTTAAAATGCATGCAAAATAAACTAATGAAAAGCCCTAAACCCTAGCTATTTTCCCTCTCTATCTAAAAGCAATTCAAAAGGTTTTACCTATTTTGAAAAGACCCAAAATTATTTGGAGCCCAAATTGTTTAAAGGGCCCTGCAATATTTTCTACTTTTTGTATAGCCTCTGGTATTCTTCAAATAGCCCCAAACAGATTTGATATTCAAATACAAATGGAAAAGTTAAAACAGAAAAAGAAAAGAGTTCCTGCAAAAAAAACTAGCTAATTGGCCGCCGCATAGCTTCTCTCCTTCCTTCTCTTCCGCGCGCGTAGTAGTCAGCAACCAGGCAGCAACCCATGTTGGCCCAGGCCTAGTTACTGGTTTGTCGTCTACCCGGGGTCATCGCCCTCCTCTTGATCCACCGAAGCTGCTCGCTGTCGACATTGTGTTGCTCGCCGGCATCAAGATCCCCGTCGCCACTCTAGAGAGTGATAAGATCCTCGAGACGTGCCTCTTTCTTCCTTTGGTTCCTCTCTTTTCCCTAGCGCTCACTCTCCCGCGAATCCACCTCTGTCTGAAACCCTAACCACCAATAGCCAACACGCACTGCCGTCTCTAGCCTCCTCTTTCCCATCTGAGATCTTTGTCGAGCTCGCTTGACAAGCCTCTGTTCCCTCGATGAAGGAATTGAGCCCGGGCACTGTTAATCGAGCCCGTCTTCTCCGCCTCCAACGCTGCTCGCCGTCGCCATTACCGTCGAATCCGTCCACCTTCAGCCTCGCCGTTGCTGCTAACATACTCAGGGTGAGCCAGGGCCTCTCCCCGACCTTTTTTCTGGCTTGCACGTTTCCCAGTTTGCCGTGTCACCGAGAACCGCCACACCAGCTCTGCTCTTCTCAACGCCGGCAAGGTTCCCGGCCACCTTAGTACTTCGTGCCACCACTTTTAGGTAGCCCAGGACGAGGAGCTTCCGATCAATGCACGGTTTCATCTTCGCGCATGTCGTAGCGCCACTGGAGGATAGTCGCCGACGTCAGTTGACCTCCGTTGTGTGGCTAGGCCAAGTCAAACCATGGCGGGCCCCTCCTCACTGAGGTAGCATGTTGAGGTGTCCCGGGCCCGCTAGTCAGCTAGTGAGGCTAGAAAGGCCTCTGTACAAAACGTTTCAGCATCTGTGATGACGTCAGCCTTGCGTCACCTGACGCAATAAATTTTAATAAAAGGTTTAATAAATTCAGGAATTGTTATAATCTTGTAAATTCAATAACTAATTATCTATAAATCAGAAAAATATGTATAATATATCAAAATGTTCAGAAAAATGGGATCTACACAATAGACTCATAATCATGCATTGTTAAGCAACTTTCAGGACAAGTTTAACTATAAAAACAAAATAACCCCTCGCATATGCATTTGGGTTTTTTCGAATTAGGGTTTGGACCCCTCAGAACCCCGTTTAAATTGTCAAGCATGCTATAGGGTTTCATTACAATACTAATTAACTTGTCATATCATCATCCTTGCTTGAGCATTGCATCGATGCCATGTGTTGATTGTTGTTTTCCCCTTTCTTTCCGGTGTTTTCTTCTTCTTGGTAGAATACGATATCGAGATCGAGATTGAAGTCCGACATGAACACTATCGAATATCAACGAACAATACTTGGCCAACTGTAACCAAGTCAAGTAAAAGGCTTCCGAAGATCTATATCTGGGTATCAACAGGCAAATGAAAGCATAGCGACACCATTATACAATCATATGGTTTCGAAAGTATTTCATTCTTGCCATGGTGCATACGATTCTACTATGGTGTTTTATCGATAGGTAGAGTATCCTATCTATTGCATTACTCCCTTGAGCTTATATTACCTGATCCACTTCTCCTAGCATAATTAGGTTTGGCTTATGTGCACTGCTAGAGCTTTTATTTGTGTCTCGCTTAGCCATGCTTAGCTATCAGTGCCGGTTCATCTAAATGTTGTACCAATTGCAGAGAATCTAGTAAGACAGGAGATCGAGGTATACTGATGAGGTAAGATCACTGGTAAAGATTAAACATGCTAAGACTTGCATGAGAGGCCACGGTGGGATGTGGTTTTTGTAGTCACATGCTCACCACCACTAGGACCCGAGTTCTAGCCTCTTGAACCAAGATGAGCGTATAGCCACACGGGGCCTAGAAAACCTCACGAATAACTAACTTGCCTAATCGATTCCATGAGTCACATAGTTCGGGCGTTCCATTCGACATATGCATATTTGGTTGTTTTCGAAGGTGGTGAAGGAGGTGCATCGTAACAGGTAGGTAAGCATGGCCGTGGTTTCTTGGGGTCGATAGAGCCCCTGATAAACCAACCTCTCCCACATCTCTAGGGACCGGCTTCGGGATTTGACCTGTTATGGCGGAACCCTCCTTAGGGCGTGACTCATGGTCTCGGCAAAAGTAAGGTAAAGGTCATGGCCAACCACCCTCTGCCAGACTTACAAGGAAGAGGGCTACTAGCTTGGCATTAAGAGTCGGTTGGTACGTGTGGGTAAAATTGTACACCCTTGCAGGGTTAAATCTTTTCGAAAAGTCGTGTCCACGGTTATTGACGACTTGGGAACGGACGTGAAGATCATATAGAAATTTAACCTAATTGTAAAACTTGGCAGTTCAACGTGTGCTTAAGGATGCTTCCTTTTGGGTACGAGGGGGTGATCTAGTTGTGAGATAAGGATTACTTTGGTGGATATCAAAAGTTGATGATCAATACTTTGAATATGTCGTTTTCCTATCCCTTTTTAAAATATTCTAATTAGACGAGGTTCTTTTCTCCCTCTTGTTTTATAAACAAAGATGACTTTATGCAAAATAACCCCATCAGCCATAAGTCTTGTGGAGTACACCATGTACTCACCCTTGCTTTGTTGCTACTTTTTGTAGCAGAATAAGTGTTCTCCTGACGAAGACAAGTTTGGTACGACATCAATACCGACTAGTAGCTTGGGGTTCCGAGCCGGCAACCTGGAATCTATGGGCTGGGACATCATCGTTATGCTTCAAGCCTCTTAGGCCATTTGTTAAGTTTGTTATACTTAATAGCATAATTTGCCTTCCGTTGCTTGATGTTTGTGGTCGGTGATCTCTGCTTGAATTATTTTGGTTCTTTGCTCAGTTATGAGCTCACTACAATAATTTTTGTGTCGCAGGGTTATTATTGTGTTACCGATTTCTCACTGGATATCTTCGAGCTCTAGGTTAAGCTTATGTCAAGCTAAGGTCTGGATTTGTTTAATCCTGATCCCGGGGTGTCCACCACGTAGATCAGTCGGTGATGGCAACCCTACTGGCAGCCCTCCAAATCACAAATCTAACCCGAATGATCGGATATAGTATGAAAAAAAATTGATTCTATTCTTTGTCGCTTTGGTGCCCCTGGTAGGTGTGTCATGCAAATTGAAAATACGTGCAAGGACAGAGGATAATCTCTTCCGTACGGCAGATCTTGTCTTGAAACCCAGCGCATTGTTTATGTTGGTAATGTATTACGTACGTAAGCAGGAATACAATCTCATTTTCACGTGCAACTTGTGTGGCTGGCAACATTTCCGTCTAGTCATCAGCTTGGCAACTAGTTTCATCAACTAGAAGTTAAAAAAAATGATGTTCTCGCGCTTTCGTGCAAACATCCAAAGTACTACTTCCCGGTTTCAAAATATTAGATGCTTTAGTTTTATGAATAAAGTGTATCTAGATTTTTTTTAATGTCTAGGTTCATCTAATTTTAGAGTGAATCTAGACACTAAAAAGGATCTAGATACACTCGTTTCACAAAACTAAATATCTTATATTTTGAAACGGAGGGAGTAGTTGCCAAGCTGATTGGCCCTCCTGATGCCCGCAGGCGTAAATAATAAAAATGCATCGGCCAATATGGTGCTACAGTAACCTTGAAAATAGTACTCTTTCTGTGTAGAAATAAGTGACTTGATTTTTTATATTTGTATGTATCTAGCCATGTTTTAGTGTATACATACATAAATTTAGACAAAGACATATCAGTTATTCCGAACAAAAGGATTATCTGTGTATTTCAAAATACTTAAAAGAATCTTTACTTGACATAAATAAGTGCTTCTACAAGATACAGATAGCAAAGAGATCGAACTGAAACGGAAGATCTAGTAATGCTCGCTTGATCCATTCAATGTGGCCAAGGGTTTTGATTCGAGCGAGGGTGTATTCAAGGGGGAGAGATTCTCGTAGTCCCTCCGGCCCATATTAATGTTCTCAACTTTGTCTAGATTCGCATGAATCTAGTCTAAATCATTAACCAGGTACATCCGAATCTAGATAAAGTGAGAACAATAATATGGGTCGGAGGGAGTACGTGGATATGTTTTTAAGGGAATGCGAGGGTTTTTCGAAGTCATGCATCTCCGGTCCCTCCTGTCATCCTAGTGCGTTTGGTAGGGCGTTTTAGGTCAAGGAAGACTGCATGGAGACGTTTCTAGGCTGATTGGATACCTGTCAAGGAAGAACCCCAGGTCAGGCCCTAGAGAAACTGCCGAATCCGTGGAGCCAGGTCCGTTGCAGCGCAAAATTGCCTAGAGGCCACCCATTGCACGTGTGGGAAAGCATGGGAGAACACGCGCCATAATTTCTCACACACTATCACCGCCCTCCTACCCTCTGTCTCTCTCTCATTTCTCGTCCCATCATAACCAACCACGAGCACACCTCCCAGTGAACCGATGGCTTCGCCTCCTCCACCGCCTCCGCTGCTACCTTCTCCGGCAAAGCTTCCTTTCCGGCAGGCCACCACAATCTGCGTGTGGAAGATCCGGTACTACGAAGTCGGTGGTCTTTGCAATGCGGATGTTAGATTGAGCAGGTCGTCATGCCGGCGTTAAATCGCTCGTCGTCGATTGCTAGTCGTCCTTCGGCGGCGACGATGACGGTTGTGGCGGCTTGCGTGGCCACAACATATCCGCTTCTATCGATGCAGACGGGACATTTCTTTCACCCCACACCCTACTTGGCCTCCAACCGAGCGACCACCATGGCGACAGGGGCCCAAGCACAAGCCGGGACATGGCGTTCCCCCCCGGAATTCGATCAATTGCCACGGTTCGCTCCTTCTGTATGCGTTGCATCAATCTCGTCCATGCCTCCTCCGTCGCTGCCACAATTTTTTTTGGGCCACCATGACTCCTCTGCCTCCGCCGGCAGCCCACGCGCGTTGACCAGTTCTGATTGGATGCAGGAGGTCGCGCATGCGTGCATAATCTACATCGCGACCTTGTTGCGGCCCATCGTCTTTCCCTTTTTTGGTTAGGGTTTTTGTAGATTCTTTGATTTGGTGCATACTTCTTATATTAGGTACATGCAATTGCAGATTATTACGGTATTTGTCCGAATCAAACATTCTAGTACTAGAATAGAGGTGTGTGTGGGTGCATTTCAAACCATGGAAATGGCAGTGCACTGTTGCACACCATGTTGGTCATCTCTTGTAGTGTCATTGACATGGTTGCAATGTCACCATGGTGATCATTGCAATGGCTGTGCATAGTGATCACGGCCATGGCGTGCATCCTTACACTACAATTGGCATGGTTTACAAGCTCAACCTGACATTTTGTACGTCCATGTAGAACTAGGAGTTTGTGGACATGGCCGAATATCCTAAGCCAAGTGAAGTAGACCACACCCCCCTTACAGGTGAGGCCTGTCATACTAGGCCTCGTTGAGGGAGTGAAGGAGCTGGAGATCCCCATGAAGAATAAGGGGCGCCATACAAGGCTCGTCCACTCCGGCGTCCCCAAGAAGCCACTCCGGTTCTACGTGTAGGTTGGTGCCCTAGACCTCAAAGTTCTTGCCATCCCATCGACAATGGAGAAGCTTCTTGTAAAGAGGCTGCAGATCATGGACAATGGCGTGAAGGTGTCGATCCGCCTGAACAAGTACTGTGAGTGGCATGTGCAGATCAAGTGGTTTGGTGAGAGCCTGGTGTTTATGAAGGGGTGAAAGAAGTTTGGATAAGAGCACGGCGAAAGAAGACGACACCCATGTCATCAAGTTCAAGAACTCGGCGTTGATCCTCACGGTCTACATGAAAACCACCTATGTGTAGGTGGCGTACGAGTGCGTTCTCCATGGCTACTGGGCGCCACCATAATCATGATTTTGTGATGATGATTATGATGTAATTCTGATGCTGGCTAGTAGAGGCTGAAAAACATCTTCTTCTGCGATAGGGGTGTGTTCCCCTACTGTTAATAGTAGTCATGATACTTAGATAAGCACTTGATAGTAAGTTTTGTACTTTGTAGTAGTTAATATATGACTGTTAATATGGTAGTATGCTTGTTAGTACCTATGATATGTGTGTGACTGTGATTTACTGGATGGTGCTAAGCTCATCATTTTTGAAAGAGGTGACGGTATGCCAGTTGTGTGTGCAATCTGAAGCAAACAACTACCTACCAAACAATATGTGTTTCCTCAATTGAGCCACAATGAGAAATTGCAAGCAACCAATCAAACTGGTACTGAGTTCTTAGCAGTGCAATGCAGCCTACCAAACCAACTGCCCAAGTTGGCCCAGAGCCGGTTTTCGCATGGATAGTGCCCCCAGGTTCTAGCGAGGACAAGACCCAAATTGGATGTCGGCTAGCAAATGCCCCTTAAAGATCAAGGATGAAGCCTGAACTTGGAGTACCGCCAGAGCAAAACATTTGTGTAATATAATTCCGGGAGAGTATAATCATGTGTAAAGTCATAGGATTTTTCCTAGGCAATTATTCTAAAACCTTCTTCATATTTAATAAAAATGGTATATCTTTTACCTTATTTAAAAAAACAGTGTCTTTTGTTTGTGCTTCTACTGTCCTGTGATGTAAATTGGGATGGAAGAAGTAGTTGCTCGGCCTGTGTGTGCATATTGATGTAGAGAGCCAGAGAGGTTGAGCTATTTCGTGCGAGTAGGACCACCTACTAGATGGACCTTGTGCACGTTGATGTGTGCGTTATTTTTTCAATCGGTAAAACATTTTTTTTCCTTCCTCATGTTCTACATATTGACTTTATATTTTTTTTTGGCAAAAGAGCATACATTTCATCTACCCTTTTTGCTTGTTGCAATTTCTTTTTTGGTTCCTGTCACGGGTGCATTTCTTGTAGACCGAAAGCACATTATCGTACAGTGTGCCCCACATAAAACATAGAAGTATACCAGAGATTTATTTCTTACTACATCATTTTATAACATACATAATTTTCTGGTATATTCAGAACTTCTTTCTAATACTTATTTACACAATAACCTTGGTTACTTGACACAAGGATGTAGCAATAGCTCGCGTAGCTTATATTGCAACCTAATATTAGAAAAAATACAACTGATGGAATGACCCACATAACTTGTGTGAATTAGAGTAGTAAGTAGATACGGTCTTCACAAAGTATTAGATGTAGCTGACACAAACTTATATTTCAACCTAATATTAGAGGAAGAAGCAATATCTGAGAAGTATATCATGATAGATAATGGCGTTTTGGCTCCTGAGCATATATGCACACACTATTTGTGTCGTTTATTTAAGTACGGAGATGTTTGATCACTTCCTACGTCAAAGCAGATGATATAGCTCGACATACTCTGTATCAAACTCGATGGCACTAATGATAATGGTCTGCATCATGCATTGTCGGCCCATGCATTGCGAAAAGAACAAAATTTAGGTCACAAAGCATTTGCTTCGGATGTACCTTCTAGACCTGCAAAGACTTTGAGCTGACCAACTATTAATACATAGGACCCACGTGTGGAACCTTCTTTGCGCATCTTGATGAGTCCGTTTTTGAAGCATTTTTACCTTATCTTTTTGCACTAGTAGAGTAGGATTATTGGTATTTTACTAAGCTCGCGTGCACCTTTTGTATTTGTTCCAACAGGATCCTAAATTATTAAATCTTTTATGAATTTATCAATTGGGACTATCATATTATGCAGTAATATGAGATTTCTAAGTGATAAATGTCACTTAAATGGTTTTTCCACGCACATAGGAGAAGAAAGGATGCAAGGAAAGACTACAGAGGGTTTAAGAACCGGTGGTACGAGAGGAGCTTGCCCATAGCATCCTCCCATACCACATATCAGCGCGTCCGCCTTGTCAAATACTCTCACCACGCGAAGATGGGTCAGAGATCCGACATTCACAGAAACTTCCAGCCTCAAAACACTACACATGAGAGGGATCTGGAGGAGGAACTAGGAGAAGGGTGAATCCTTATTGCTTCACGGATCATCAGAGGACATCACATCATCCCCTTCTTCAACAACCATTGCATCTCCATCACCATTTCTATTCCCTTCTTCCATATATTAGATCTTGTTGTAATTTCAAATTCAGTTGTGGTTTGCACTAGATTTATCTTACACTTCTATCCATCCATATGAATATGATGTTGTTGTTGATTGCTTCCTTGAGTGAGTAGTTCCCTTTGTTTTGGGGAGATAGATAAACCCAAGCATTATTATAAAATAAAATAAATATGATCTATTACTTTGGCCTATGATCCATTGATCTACGATATTGTGTGAAATCTCTCTTTTTAGATAGTATGTGAAGTCGACCACATCTTATTCGCCTTCGACACTAAAGAGAGGGGGATACCTTTGGGACGTGTATGTGGGCATGTCCAGTGTTGTTTTTTGACTACAAGCATTGGATTATAACCTACATGGTCCAAGGGGGAACTAAGAGAGATTCACTAAGCTTATTATGATATCCATGGGGAACCCTTAATTATGGTGGTTTATACGATTGATTGCTCTTAGGCATCGCAGTGGTTATTTAGAGATGACCTTAATACTTGATTCAAGAAGCGACTATTCACGAGTATTGTAGTGAACATCTTATTATTGGGTTCTCTTCACACATATCATGACAAAAGAAATAGATTATCTTATTTACCATATTCTAGTGGTGGATCTTATATCCCTAGAACGCTTTAGCCTTGTTCAGTTCCAACACCGTTTCCCAACGCTTTCATTACTTGTTCACTTTTCTTGCTTTTATTATTTTCTTGCACACTTTTATAAAACCTTTTAAACACCCTTTACTTGAAACAAAGGCAGCTTACAAGTATACTTCGTAGATAGTGATGAGGGGCATAAAGATATTAGCCAAATAGCTCTCTGTGGGTTTGATACTCTTATTTCGAAACTAGCTACAATCGATATGTGATGTTGCAGTCATCAAGCTATTTTCTGAGGCTATTGTCGGGGAGCTAAGAGCTTTTGGTCTTTGTTCTTAGTTGTTAATCTTACTAATTGTTTTACTAAAGTTGTTTGCTAGTTTAAGGTAAACACCATGGTCGAGTACCGACATATTATTCAGCTCGAAGCCGTAAAGAATCCTGGTCCACCCATCTACACTTATTTAAAATACAATAACCCTGATGGGTATCATATTAACCCCATGCTATTGGATATTTTGCATGCTAAAAGTTTTGCAGACGATGCAGAGCATGCAGGGTTCTTTTAAGAAACTTGTTGGAGTTTTTGCTTTAATATCTTTACTGAGAATCAGGTTAAATCTACTCTCTTTGGCCAAACTCTTATTGATGAATCCCGTTCTTGGTACATCCAATGTCCTACAAAAATTACTAACTCCTAGGCGAGGCTATCCTCTTTATTCTTAATTGATTTCTTCCCCAAGATGAAAACCCTTGGAGCTAGACACATGGTCACCAACTTTAAAGGAGGTTGATGACTGCAAGTGCACAGATCAATTGTAGCTAGTTTCAAAATAAGAGTATCGATCCCACATAGAGCTATTGGTAAAGGTCTGTATGCCCCTTGTTACTATTCACTAGAGAGTATTTGTAGGTTATCTCTAATTCCAAGTAATTGCATAAAAAGAGTGTGTTTGAATAAGTTCTTAAAGTAAACAAGAACAATGTAATTAACAAAAGTGAACTTAAGAAAGAGTGTGTCTATGAAGTGTTGTGTCATATGGTTGAGGGGTTCTCAAGGAGTGTAGGATTTACCACTAGCATATATTGACCATAATTAGGATAACCTATTTATTGTGTCATAACATGTGTAGAGAGAGCTCCATAATAAGATGTTCACTTCAAGGCTCGTAGGTAGTCACTTTATTGAGCAAAGAATGATGTCACCTCTAAATAACCACTTTGATGTCTAGGAGAAGTCACCTATACAGACCACCGCAATTAAGGGTCTCCCGTGGATATCGTAATTACCTTAGGGAATCTCTCTTAATCCTCCTTTAACCGTGCAGGTTGCTAGCCGGTGCTTCTAGTCACAATAGCTCCAGGCACACTTCCAAACACGTCTAAAGGATTTCACCCTCTTCTTTAGTCCCGAAGGCAAATGATATGTGGATGACTATGCACACCATCTAAAGAGATATATCAAACACACATCATAAATATATCATAGACCAGTAAGTCGATGGACACAAGTATAGATTATCTTTATTTCAATGGCTACAGTAAGTCGATGGACACAAGTTTCATCATCTCTCCCCAAGAACAAGGCAACTACTCATACATGAAGGGATAAACATAATGGCTATTGTATGGATGAAATATGAAGGTACAATTAAATAGAAGTGCAAATTGACAATATAGATTGGACTACAACAAAGCAAACAAAGGGGATTGATTTTGAAGACGATGTTGATGAAGATGGTGATGAAGATCTATGCATATCCCTCCAATATGCAAGTATCCTCTCTCCCTTGAGTGGTATGGTGGTGTAGATCTTGTGGGCAGAGCCTATGGAGGTGGTGGATCGATAGGGCTCCGCCCCTATGGCGTGTGTGGACTCACTTATATAGGCATCTGGACGTCGGTTTTACGAACCGGCGAAGCTAGCGGCCGAATAAGTCCATTGGACTTTCACAAATGTTGTTTCGTTTGATAAAACAAAGCCGTTGTAAGGTGGTATGACCGTACGGTACAAGCGGGCTGCACCCGTACCAGTGGTCGTTACGCATGCAGTACTCCGTAGTGTTTTGGCCGCCATTTCTTCATACAGACTCCGATTGAGGTGTTCTTTAGCTCGTTGGATTCGTATGGACGAGGGCTAAAACACCATGGACTTGGATCATCATTTCGAGATGATAGAAAAATTCACCTTTTCCTCCCCTCAAATGGCTAAGTCTGGTGCCTCCAACTCCTCCATATTAAATCATCTTAGCTCCTTTTGTCCATGATTGTTCATAGCACCTACACACAACTCAAAGACAAGAAAAAGGTAATAACATCCTAATAAAACTACTAAATGTGCAAATTCCTTGTGGAAATGAATGAGAACTATTAATCGTACATAATAGGTATAATTGTAGAAAGATGTAGCATGTAATGAGTGATAATATAAATAATTTATATACTTAAATATGCTTCAAATTTGGACTCATCAACTTCCCCAAGATAGACTCTTGCTCGTCCCCGAGCAACATGGTGGCTTATGGACAAGGTAACCATGTTCATGAGGCATGAGTCGACAAAAGTACAATATCAGATGTAGAATATCGATTCCTTGTATCCTTATTTTCCATGCAAGCTAAAAGTAAGAAAGAACACATTTGTACAAGACAACAACATATCAGTTATGTCAATCCATAAAAGATCAATTAAAACTTCAATGTTCCATGTCAAAAGAGAATCTATCTTTGAAAGCAAACTTGTGATCCTCCTATTGCGCCTTTTATGTTTTGTATCTCCTTACTTTTGTAAAGTAAGGGCTTCAACGAGAATATGAATTTACTTACGATTGACGGTCATATGCGTCTAGCACTTCATCCATTTGAAAGGCTCATCAAAGTTAGAGAGATGACAGGAACACTGTACCGGTAAATCAGGACAATCAAAGTAGAGTTTAATATAAGTATAAATAACTAGAAATATAACAATCAATCCAATTATTTTAGTTAACTCTCAGCTTGACAAGGAAAACTAGGATGTTTTAATAGCATAATTGAGTAAGAGAGTTCATGTCCTAAGTTGCATAATAGTGAAGTGTCTTATTGACACCCACATTAGTAAATCAAGGCTATCAAAACACTTCTAATCCAATCATTGTCTTTCAAGAAAGTTCATAAAGTAGTAATGAGACCATGCCAAGGACTTGTTATGTGGATCTTCATATTTTTTTCTTCCTTCTTCAAGGATCATTGAGTGTTTCTTTTACAATCGTTTGCACAATCTTAGAGAGTACCAATAATTTTTCCCATTATATTGACACGTAAGCCACACATGTTGTCAACTCATAGCCGAAATCCGGGGTTATACCATACATCGTTTGTAGGCTAGGGGAGTTGTTGGCATCCAAAGGTGTGCATGAAAAACATAGAACTTTTTAACAAGTACCATGGTTTGATCCACAAGGTTAGCTTTGGCATGCATCAGAATTACTGCTAGACTTCATTTCAATCAAACAAATCGTTTCAAGACTGATGTCAAGTCTATCAAAACATCTATGGGGTTAAGTATCTTCAACGGTAAACTCTCAAGACAATCATTCATCAAACAAGTCATAAATTTCATACTTTTTCTTGTTGTACCTGTTTAGCAATATTATTTCTAAGGCAAGACTCGGTTAGCTAAAATAACTAGACTAAAATCTTCCACAACTAATCATTCATTCAAATAAAAAGCTTTACTCTAACTATTTTGAATTACTCCCACTAGCATGGCATCTTCACAAATCAACCAACTAAGATAAACAATTCAAACTTCAAAAGTGGGAGACATAGGATTTAAGTGTAGAAATCCTGGTAATGTATTCTAGAGGATCACAATGTTCTTCTCAAGCTGGTTAAAGATTTTAACACCGTGAATCAAAGCTATAACTCAAATCTTATGAATCCTAACAAAATCAAGTGCATCCATTATATAAACATGAAACATAACTTACCTAAGCAAGCATTAAAAAATAGCGGGATACATGATTACATAAAAAGTTTCATCGAACAAGAACATTGCACAAGACTCTACACATGCACAAATAACTTACCCAAGTGAGAACTTTTGCAAGAACCAAACTTGAATAGATTACTTCAGTAAAAAGAGAAAAAATGAAGTTATCAAAAGAGAGTGTGAGAAGTGGTTACCTCCCCAAGCTTGAATACAACAAGGGTGATACACTTTACGGTCGAGGTATGAATAACCTCACTTTTGATGGGCATGGACCTTTGGTTCAACAAATACCTCCTTGTTGAAGTGTTGAGTCAAAACAACCAAGTGGATTATGATGTATTTTCACGGTTGGCACAAACCATGCACGTCATCACACAGGGTTCAAGTCCCTGTGAAAATAGCAAATGAAGTAAAAGAAAACGATTATGTGTACGAACGGAGTTCGTTCACCCAACCGCGAGAACAAAATTAAAAGAAACATGAAAGACTGAATTATAGGCTAGGAATTTCAAAGGTAGGTAAAATAAAATGAGGTACAATGAAACATATAGAAGGTAACCCTCTGACCTCAGATTATCAAAATAACAAGATTGGAGGGGTCATAACCTTTTTGTATCCGTTCCTGCCCTTGCTGCATGATGCTACACTTTGGTACGGGCGGTAGTACGGACAAACTCCGCCCGTACTGCACCTCATCTTCTCTTTTCTCCCCCTAATGCGTCCAAAATTGAAGCATACTTACCTTTTGTTTTTTGCATAAATAGAGTAGGGATTTTTTGTATTTCACTGCGTCTACGCGCGCTATTTTGTTCTTATTTCATATATGAACATATCAATTAGAGATATCATATTGTGCAATTATATGATATTTGTAAGTGATAAAAGTCATTTTATGAATTTGCCTTCGCACTTGGAAGAATACTAAATAAGGAGGAGACATCAGTACCGATAACGACCAATGGTACGGGCGGAGCCTGCCCGTACCAGGCACCATCACAACCGCCTCATCAAATACTTCTCCCTGGCAAAGATGAGAGGGAGATCCGACATTCACAACCACCAGAAACCACGAAAAACCACATCCGAAGGGATCCGAAGGAGGAAGTTGGCTGGGGAAAAATCCTTGCTGCTTCACGGATCATTGGAGGATAAAGCATCATCCCCTTCATCATCAACCGATGCATCTCCGTTACCACCATTACTCCCATCTTTCATCTATTAGATCTCTTTGTAGTTCCAGATCCAATTATGGTTTGCATTAGATCTACCTTCATACTTTTATCCATTAATTTTATTATGATGATGTTGTTGATTGCTTCCATGCGAGAGTATTTCCTTTGTTCTTAGGGAGATGGAGAAACTTAGCACCATTAGGAACTTGTAATAAAGATGATATGTTCTTGTGTCTGTATGGCTTGCTTGTTTATGATATAATTATGCTTTGTGTTTGATCTCTCTCTTTAGATGGTATGCATAGTCGAACGCATATCATTTTCCTTCGGGACTAAAGAGAGGGAGAAACATTTGGATGTGTCTTGGAAACGTACCCGGAATGCCCCGTGATAGATTAGCGTCAGCTCGTAACCTACATGGTCAAGGGAGGATTAACGAGGGACTCCCTAAGCTAATTATTATATCCACGAGGAAACCATTAATTGTGGTGATTTTTATGGGTGACTGCTCTCAGACATCGCAGTGATTAATTAGAGGTGACCTCACACTTGTCTCAACAAAGTGGCTTCCTACGAGCCTTGTAGTGTACATCTTATTATGGGGCTCTCTCCACACATATCATGACACAAGAAGTATGTTATCTCAATTACATATAAAAATAATACTATGCTAGTGGTGTATCCTACATCCCCGAGAACGTTTTAGCCCTATTGAGTTCAACCATGCTTTCACACAATCTTGTTACTTGTTTTCTTTTACTTGTTTTGATTAATTTTCTGCAAACAACCATAAACCTTTCAAACATCCTTTACTTAAGATCAAAGAAAGCTTATAAGTATTCTCTGGTAGATAGTAATGAGGGGCATAAAGACCTTTACCAATAGCTCTCCGTGGGTTTGATATCTTTACTTCAAAACTAGCTACAATTGGTTTGTGCACCTGCAGTCATCAAGCTATTTTTTGGCGCCATTGTCAGAGAGCTAAGTTCTTTAGTATTTTTTCTTAGTTACTTATTCTACTCATTGTTTTAATAAATTTGTTTATTAGTTTCAGGTGATACATTATGGGCGAGTACCAACATATAATACAGCTCGAGGCTATAAGGAATTCTAGACCACCCATGGATTCTTATTTAAAATCCAATAACCCAAGAGGGTATGATATTAACCGCATGCTTTTGGATCTTTTGCATGCAAAGAAATTTGTAGGATATGGTACATAAGATCCGTATGAGCATGTAGGGTTCTTTGAAGATATTTCTGGGACTTTCCACCCCAATTTACAAACTGAGGACGAGGTTAAGTTTCCTCTCTTTCCTCAAAATCTCATTGATGAGGCCCATTCTTGGTACATCCAAAGTTCTGCAAAAATTACTAACTCCTGGGAGAGGTTGGCCTCTCTATTCTTAATTGATTTCTTTCCTAGGACAAAAACTCTTGGTCCAAGGCGCATGATTACAAATTTTAAAGGAAAACCTGAAGAAAGCCTGCATGAAAGGTATACAAGATTTCGGGAGTTGACTGATTGTTGCCCCCATCATAATTTCCCACCTTGGCTAGTGATACACACCTTCTTTGCAGGTTTGAATGATAATAATGGAAATGAACTCGATTCCCTTACCAATGGATTGTTCACCGAATTCATTATTGATAGCGCATGGAACTTGCGAGATACGGTGAATAGGATAGAGAAAACCTATTGTGAGGTAGAGTTTAATAAGGATAACCCCATAGAGTATAATTGTTTAAAAAGATTTCTAACTTTGGGAAAGGTAGAAAAATTGCTTGGGAATTTTAATCTTGACCATCGCATGATTATTCAAATTATTAGAAATTATGATGACTACCTGGAGATTCCAAAATATTGGAAACGCTATACACCACCTATGGAAGAAAGGCGCTCTAAAACTTGCCACAATGATAAGTATTCAAAAATTCAAAAGAAAATGTTAGCCGAGAGGGAAAATATTTTAACTGAAGTAATGGATAGCAAGGGTGAAGGGAATAAAAGACTAGGAAGGTTAACTAGGGACTCGGGAGCCAGTAAAGAAAATATTGGGATAGTAAAAGAACTTTTGGAACCCGAATTGTTCAAGGAAGAAGTGATAATGGTAAGTAAAGAATCCTCTAAAATGATAGGAGGCAAGCTTGATGGTAAGAATAGAAATCAGCAGAAAATTCCTTTTTGTTTGGGAGGGATTACTTATGTAGGATTCTGTGATTTAAGTTCTTCCATAAACATCATGTCTTATAGTATTTATGAATAATTGCGTGATAACCTTGATGAATCTTACCTTGAGCCATCAGAAACTACTTTTATGTTTTCTAATTGAACTTTACATCCTACTCGCGGGATACTTGGCAATGTTTGCATTTCTGTTGGGGAGTTCGTGTATCCATTTGATTTTCATATTATCAAAATATCCTTGAACCCTAGTTGCCCAGTGATTTTTAGTAATCATTTTTACAACTCTATGAACATTGATATTGACAACAAAAAGTAGGCTTTATCTTTGCAGCTCGGTGAGGAGACTGTAGAAATAAACTACATCCAATTCACGAGACTACCTTATGAGAAGAAAGTTGAGATTAAGGAAGAGAAGACTATTGAAGAATTGGCAGCAATCTATTTTTGAACACCGCAATCCAAATTGGAGAGAAGTTTGACAAGCAATGATTCACTTGCCAACGACTCTGCAAAAGAAGATTTGGATGAAATCCTCAACACCGCACCAAAGGCCGAGCTAGATCTCAGGGTTGAATATGAAGAACTTGAAAGGGGACGAGGATCCGCCGCCTATTATTTTAAAACCTCTCTCTCCAGGACTCTGGTATGAATTCTTAGATAAGGAAGGTAAATGCCGGGTAATTTTAGATGATAATCTCTTTCTAGAGGAATGCAAGAAAGTGTTAGAGGTACTTGTCAAACAACGAGAAACTTTTGGATACACTCTTAATGACATAAAAGGTATATATCCCACCATAGTAACTCACAAGATATCTATGGTTGAAGATGCTAAACCATTTGTTGATAATCGGAAAAGGTTGAATCCTAAAATGAAAGAGGTAGTAAAAAAGCAAGTGATTCGTATGTTGGACAGTGGTATTATCTACCCAATTTCAGATATTAAATGGGTAAGCCAAACTCATTGCATACCTAGGCAAGGATGCATAACAATAATTAATAATGATAAGCATGAATTAATCCTAGCTAGAAAAATAGCAGGATATAGTATGTGTATTGACTTTAGGAAGTTGAATAAAGAAACCATAAAAATGCATAAGCAACTTCCCCTCATTAATTATATTATGGAAAGGATGTATGTTCTTACTTTTGTTTTCTTGACATATATTCTGGATATTCTCAAATAGCTATCCAACCCGAAGATTAAGAAAAAACGACTTTCACATGTCCCTATGGAACCTATGCTTATTGATTAATGCATTTTGGATTGTGTAACACAACTGCTACTTTTTAAGAGTGTGTTCTAATTTTTTTTGATAGTTTTGTGGAAAGTTCCATGGAAGTTCTAATGGATAATTTTGTTATCTATGGAACTACTTTTGAACAATGTCTCTATAATCTTAATAGAGTTTTGAAGCAATGTAAACAAACCAAGATGGTACTAAATTGGGGGCATTACCGCTTCATGGTAAGGGAAGGTATAGTTTTCGGGCATAAAGTTTCTGAAAAGAATATTAAGATTGATGGTTCAAATTTAGCCACCTTAGAAACACTTCAAATTCCACAAGATATAAAGGGGGTAAAGAATTTCCTTGGACATGCCAGTTTCTATAGACGGTTTATTAAAGATTTTGCTAAAATAGCTGCCCCTCTAACTTGTCTCTTAGATAAAGATACTCTTTTTACTTTTGATAGAGATTGTCATGATTCTTTCAGACAGTTAAAAAATGCACTAATTTTTGAACCAGTTATTCAACCCCCCAAGTGGGATTAACCATTTGAAATTATGTGTGATGCTAGTGCCTATGCTACTGGGCTGTTTTAGGACAAAGAGATGGTCCTAATCTCAATTTTATTCACTACACTAGTCGAGTCTTTAATGATGATCAAAGGAACTATGCGACAACTGAGAAACAATTCCTTGTTGTATTTGCTTGCGATAAGTTTAGAAACTATATCATCAACTCAAAAGTAATAGTTCTTACTGACCATGAAGCTTTGAGACATCTTCTAGCTAAGAAGGATACTAAACCCCATCTTATTAAATGGGTTTTGTTACTACAAGAATATGATTTGCGGACAGTAGATAAGAGGGGAAAGGATAACCCTGTAGCCAACCATTTGTCAAAGATGGAAGGAATCATAGAGGATCCTATTCCTATTAAGGAATCTATGCCTGGCGAATATCTTGCAGTTATAGAGCCTCGCAATCCTTGGTTTGTAGATTAAGCTAATTTTCTAGTAGGCAAGTTTTTATCGAAAGGAATGGATTACAATCAAAGAAAGAAATTATTCAATGATTTAAAACATTACTTTTGGGATGACCCTTACCTATATAGGCATGGAATAGATGGGATAATCAAGAAATGTGTACCGGAGAACGAGGAAAAAATATATCCTTAAAGATTGTCACGATAGTCCCTACGGTGGGCATCACGCTGGTAATCGCACAACATCCAAAGTCTTGCATTCAGGTTTCTACTGGCCTACACTAGTTAAAGACTCTCATGAATATGATAAAAATTGTGATGCTTGTCAACGTATGAGTAATATAGGAAAAAGATAAGAAATTAATATGAAATATAACTAAGTAATAGAGACATTTGATGTATGGGGAATGAACTTTATGGGAGCATTTGTTCCCTCTAATGGTTACACTCATATTCTTCTTGTTGTTGATTATGTTACTAAATAGGTTGAAGCTATACACATAGCTCATGCAGATGCAGCCACTTGCATTAAGATGGTCAAGGACATCATCTTTCCCAGGTTGTGAGTACCCCAATTTTTGGTTACGGATGGTGGAATTCATTTTATGAAGGGAACTTTTGAAAATATACTTCAAAAATATGGAGTAGAGCCTCGCCTTACCACCCTCAAACTAGTGGACAAGTGGAATTATCTAATAGATAAATTAAGATCATACCTCACAAGATGGTGAATAGGTCAAGAAAAGACTGGGCTTTGAAGCTTAATGATGCATTATGGGCGTATCGCACAACATTCAAGAACCCTATGGGAATGACACCATACAATCTGGTTTACGGTAAAAATTTCCACCGTCCATTAGAACTCGAGCATAAGGCCCGGTGAGATATAAAAACTATGAATTTTGACTTTAAAACTTGTCATGGTGGTGGTACAACAGATGCCATGTGTAGGCTAAAGATGGGGCCAAAGTGCGCTAGAGGTATCCAGGGAGGGAAGGTGTGGTGATTCCACACACGGAAGCTTTGTATTCTCTCTTATCAACGGTGGATTACAAGTGCTCCTTGAGCTGTTCGTGGGGAGGAAGAGGATGAATTTCTCTACTACCCCACCTCTCTCTCTCTCTAGGGTTCTTCCCTTAGTAAAAATGATCGACGCTCTCCATGGAGGTCCTAGTGGTCCTTAAATAGGGGATCCTATGTTACAATTTAGGGCAAACATGGAAGGCATATTATATGCCTCTCCCAAAATAGCAAAGCGGTGCACCTCTTTTATTCTTCGTAAGCCTATCTGAGCCCCTCTACGGCGCGGTGTCACCCGACATAGGCAACGTCACCTGACATAGGAAATGTCACCTTTGTTGGCCCGTACCCGCTGGTCCTTCCCTCTATCCTCTGCGCTCATGCTATAGTGGAGAGAGAAAACCTTTGACCAAGGAGATTCCTTCCTTCTCTTGTAAGCCAAGTTTTTACCCGGCTCGGGCCTAGTTAACTTGGCCCTGTGAGTACCTGCATACAAGTTACAAAGAGACTACCGACATATACTTTATGTTGGCTGAGGTAACGTTGGATGAACTCCATCTGGGCCGGGTCTGTCGTAAGTTGGCCTGTCTTGAGGTTACTCGGCCAGTTTACGCTTTGACCTTGCCGTACCTCGGCTATTATGGCCTTTATACCCCGTCTTGACCTTACCCGGGGTTATCCCCCCAACATTAGTCCCCGAAGCTGGTGCGGTCTTAGCTACTTCAGCTGATAAGGCCACAACAGGTTCTACCTACTAGATTCTTTTTCTTTCCTGTCGAGTTACTCTTATGTCGGCACACTTAATTTTATGACTTGTTCTTCTCTTTAACTTCCCTTGGCTCATTCCAAGGTATTCCTTGCTGGCCGGTTTATCTTCTCGGATTCGGGTTACCCACTTGGATCTCTTCCTTCTCGCGTACGCTTCCCCACATCCTACGTGGATGATAATCATTATTTTGCCTCAATTTAAGGGCATGCGCCAGTTACTGCGCAACTTAATGTGCACGTTGTCAGCGGTTACTGTCGCACCGTCATAGGATAACTGCACACCATCACATCATGGATACCGCTTCGGTACCTGAAACGCCATGTCACGGAGTGCGATCTCCTGCGTTGTGTGGTCCTTCCTGTGGCTTCTCACTGATTGGCTGACCCGGCGGAATACACGGCCGCACCATGTGGCCCGCCGCACAACACAATCCCACTACCCCTTGGGGCGTGGTTAAATAAGGGAGCAGGGGCGGCTCCTTATCCATTTCCCCACCCGTTCCATCTCTTTGCCCCTTCTCCTTCTTCTCCTGTTGTGCAACAACACCGCCGCCGCCGCTGCTTCCGCTTAAGCACTACGCCGCCGCTGCTCTGCCTCGTTGTCGCTTGATCCATTGTAGCCACACTTCCACTCTATCGCTCGTAGGTGGCATGGGGCCACACCAATCTAAACTTCTCCCTCGCTTCATATTTGTTTTGCAAGGGCAAAGATCTAGGGATGACTGAATCGGAGGAGGTTGTGGTCATCGATGAACACGAAGAGGGTGGCGAGGCCCACGAGTGCGGCACCTAGGCTAGTTCCTAGGTCTGCCAGGATGATCTTGATTGGCTGATCCAGATCCACCGCATCCCCGCTGGGGTAAGTTGTCGCCTCCCTAGCGATGAGATTACTCTGTCTACCAATCTTGGTGAGTTCGTCATCTTCCTTTCTTATTTTCAGCATAGGTTTGGATTGCCCATTAGTGACTTTTTCCACGATTTTCTCACCACTTTTTCTCTCCAACCCCACCATACTTCGGCTAAAGCCATCACTTCTCTTTCGTCTTTCGCTTCAGGGGTTGAGGGGTACCTCGGCCTCTGGCCCACCATACCCATCTAGTTTAAGTTCTTTGTCTTTAGGGCCAATTTCATCCCGGATCCAAAAGTTCCCCCTGCCAACAAATCTCTGACTCAGTGCGGGGCAGCTTCTATCTCACCTCGGAAGAATTCTATCTTTTCCCGAATCACCGGCCTGGAGTCCTGCAAGGGATGGGCCAAGACGTTCTTCTACATGAAGAACGATACCCCGGAGGACAAGATTCGACTGCCTTCGTTCTCTCTCGGCATCCATGACAGGACCTTGTGGGGGCCAGACCCCGAGGAGATCCGCCACCTTGGTAAATCTAGTGGAGAAACGCCTCAAGGAGCTGCTTCTGCTGGGGTTGCGTAGCGAGGATATAATGATCACTTTCATCCGCAGCCGAATCTCCCCTCTAAATAAGTGCACGCACAAGCTTTGCCATATGAGCGGCCATATCGAGCCTAACCGAACCTCATCCTTTGAGCTCAACAATACTCAGATCTTTCGCCGGATCAAGGCCATATTCAAGATAAGCTCGGACATGAATGAAGACTAGGAGTGGGGGTATGAGCAATTCTCCCGATATAGGCTACATCCTGCGGTGTATTTCCTACTCGACCCTTTTTCCGAGTTACGTTTGATGTCGGACCGTATCATTTACTTGATCCTTCTGCAATATTGCTTTCAGACATTTCTTCAGCAGACAGTTGAGGATGGTACGGAACCGTCCCTTAAGTGGGGGAAGGACCGACATGCCTCGGACACGGAGGAGCCGGATTCCGCGATCTTCTTGTCCACTCCAGACTCTAGCCCCAGACGACCCTCTGGTAAGGCCTCTGTTTATGGGATTAGCCGGATGATGATGAAGACCCTGATATTGAAATCTTGGAGGTATATGACCTTGTGCCTATCTCATACACTTTTCCGGTTGATTTGATTTCAGCTAACCCATCCGGTCAGGTCCACACTGATCCACCTCTTGCCGTGGGTGATCCGGTTCCTACTCCTGTGAAGAAACGAGCCGCTTCCTCGGCTCCTTCTTCTATGCCACCCCGGACCAAAAAAAGACAGAAGAAATCCGGCGATAAGGCCGCCAACAAACCTCTGACTAAGGGCACTGTTTGGAGAGCACCGAAGCCCAGGGAACCACCTACCTCATCCTAGTAAGCTCTTCTCTTTTTCCTTGTTCTTCAATTAGCTTTTCTCCCTTTCCGTGTATTTCTTGTTTCTCTCTTTATGCTCTAACTTGTACTTGTTTTCTATCTTATTCGGCAGGGCCCCAAGGTCATTTCCCATAGTGGTTCGAGCATAGCCTCACCGCTCTGAGATGCTCCACCTTCTCCTCGCCATGATGATGCTCGTCCCTTGATCCCCATCTAGGAGAGCTCCGCGGCCGCACCGAATCTCAGCCCACCTCGGCAAGAGGAGGGCAACCTTGACATGGAGGGTGGTGGCGCCTCTAAGGATGTGGCCATGCCGGATCAACCCAGCTCCTCTTTGGCTCAGCCGCAACTAGATGATGGTGGCGCCAGCAATATCGGCCCCAAGAAAACTCCTTTAGAGGTGCCGGTGACTCCGGCACCGACCCAAACTCAACCTCCACCACCTCCAGCTCTAGCTCCAGCTCCAAGTTGTTCTGCGCAAGCAACTCCTGCCTCGTCCGGGTCTTCCAAGACTCGGCGAGATGACAAAACTCGGCCCAGCCTAAAGGCCAAACCTTCTGCACCAACTTCTTTAGCCGAAGACATATTTTGCTAGAAGCCTCAGGCCAAACCCAGAGAGCAAACCACCTCTGTGCCATAGCAAACCAAAACAGGCACCAAGGCCAAGAAGGGTGCCGATGCTTCCAAGGGCCAGAAAGTTTCCGAGGCGACCAAGATCAAGCCTCCCAAAGGAACAACGACCGAGTCTGGGCAGCACACTCTTCCATCCATGATGCAAAAGGGGAGCACTGCCTCTGGCTCTATCGCTGAAAAACATCTTACTCTGCACACCAGCCGGGACGTTGCTCAAACTGCCTGGAAACTACTCACGCCAAGGGCTTGGTGGTGGCCCAAACTCTTAGCAGGGAGAGCTACGGCTCACGCTCCGAGTATGCGGACAAATGGAACAATGCTGAATATATCAATGTCAATTCCGGTAACCCACTGAAGTTTGGTCCTGCCGAGATTGGCACGGAGATGAATACATCGGCCAAAGCTATTAACCTTGCCAGCAAGATGATGGAGGTAAATCCTTTTGGCATGCCTTTACATATGAGCAAGTAGTTGTAGATATATCCTCTAGTCCCCGAGCCTCCGGGGGAGTAACATATTACTTGGCCGGATGCTCCCAAACTCGAAGTATTTTACTTGTAAAATTCCTTAGTAGTTTGAAGATTTTAATCACTGAGAGCCGGGTTAAGTTCCGCTTGGCTTGGATCTAGCTAGCTTCGAATATCCACTCATCTAGAGCCGGATCATGTTTCGCTTGGCCTGGATCTTGTATAGTTTCAAATATTCACTCACCTAGAGCCGGGTTAAGTTCCGCTTGGCCCAGGTCTTGATTAATTTCAAATATTCACTCACCTTGAGCCGGGTTAAGTTCCACTTGGCCCCGGTCTTAAGTAGTTTCAAATAGTCACTCACCTAGATATGGGTTTAGTTCCACCTAGCCCGGGTCTTGAGTAACTTCAAATATTCACTCACCTAGAGCCGGGTTAAGTTCCACATGGCCCAGTTCTGAGTAGCTTCAAATATTCACTCATCTAGAGCCGGGTTAAGTTCCACTTGGCCCGGGTCTGAGTAACTGAAAATATTCCTTATGATGCATGAACTAACACTTTCCTTTTCATATCACCACAAACCGCCGAACTATTGAGTTTCAGCTACTCTTGGACTCTCACATAGAGATGTGCACGAAGCATAAGGCTATGCTACCTGAGGTGAAGAAGAAAGGTAAATTTCTCTCTTTTATATTACCTCCTTTTTACCTCTTCGTCTTTTAGATTTCCAAACTAACTCGTGATTCGGATTGCACAACCAAAATTGAGGATGAAAATATCATCATGAGGAAGAAATTGGCCGAGATAAAAGGTATTTCTCCTTGGTTATTCAGCCTTTGTCCTTTTTCCTTCTAACTCGGTAGATAATTATACCTCGGCTCTACCAGGTTAACCAACTATTGCAGTGTCTCTTCAAGATAGCGTACCTTTGCATGACATGATGCCCCACTTTTCACGAACAAGTAGGGCAGCATCAGGATGAGTTGAAGAAGAAAATGATGAAATAGATGAAATTCAGAAGAAGGATGATGAGATCATTTGGCTCAATGCTGAGATTAAAAACTGAAAAATCTCCACAATGATGAGTTGGAGAAAATTGAGCAGAACTCCTCCGAGGAAAAAGAGCAGCTGAAGACCAACCTTGAGAAGAGCTAGGACATGGTGAAGGACGCAGACCTCAAGTTTGAGTCGGTGAACAATGAGTATGAAAAACTCAAGAAGAGGTACGCTACATGGCTCATGGAGCTGACTCAGATCAACAGTTATATCTCTCGTCAGTTTTTCTCTTGTGCCGGCATTTCTTTCTCCAGGTCTTATGCCCTTAGTGACCTATCTTATTTGTCTCATTTTTAGGAAACTTTCCGGAGACCAACGCCCTTGTTGCCACTGCAGTTGAAAAGTTCCGGTTGAAGAGAGGCACTCTGGTTGGTCCTTCTGCCGAGTCAATTCCTTATGATATGGAGGATACATTGGTGAGCCTTGCAGCCTGGGTGGAACCCATGAAGATCTTTGGTTCGGACATCATGGATGCTACTGTCCGGGTATTCAGTGCCCTTTGGCCCTCCGAGCCTACTCCAAAAGGTCCTGCTCCATTGATTGCAAAATTGATGGAGTGCAAGATTCAACTTGATCTGTGGAGGGAATCGGCTACGTGTGCTGGTGCTGACACAACTTTAAGCTTTGTGTTATCTTGGTATGAGGGTCTTGACCTGAAGGTTCTAAGGCGCATGCGCACTGGATCTAGATGGACGAATGACCTGGACTGCATCGTCCAACGCAAAGCTTGCACCTATAATCTCATTCAGTATACGTATTGCCATCAATGGAATGAGGGTCCGAGTTTCCTTGAAGTCCACGATGACGCTTATGTCTAAGATGATTTGGATGGTGATCCTTATCAACTTGCCCTTCTTTTTCTTTCACTGCCCTTGCCAGGTCATATGGTTATTTCTCCCTAAGGTTACCGCCTCTTCTCTTCTGGGCCATCATGAGGTGATGATGTTGCCCCGACGGATTTCACCAGGTTACCCCTTGCCGAATGAACTATATGAGAGCCTCCTGCTATCGTCAGGTTTGCCTTGAGTATCTCCTCATTCTCCTTATTTGCTACTCTCACTAAGTGGTTTACTCTCTCCTACTGCCTCTCTCGGCCTTCTCCAGTTAGACCCTCTAACTCAGACGCCGCTGCCTCTGTATCCCTGAGGTTCTTCGTCGGGGTGCTATATCTCGCTAGCCCAGCTATCACAAGGGTAGCTGAATGCCCCAGCTTAGGCACATACTCTTTCTCTATCTCGGCGATCAGGTTTCTACCCCTAATCTTTACTGTGTCCAAACAAGTGGGGCTAATCTGGTTTGCTTTTGTGTACTCACATAGAGTGATGTTCAGTGATTGCTGCAACTCAGTGACTTTCTTTGCCCCTGCTAAAATTTTCTGCCGGGTCTCCTCTAGCTTGGCCTGTGCTTGATCCGGATCTACTACATGTGTTATGGGAGTTGCTAAGCTATCTATCGCCTACTGCAACATGTTCTTTGGCCTCTCTAGAGGAAACCTTGAGCTAGCTACCTTTGGGGTAGCGTCCGGGTCTGGTGCTGGGTCCTTGCTCATTCCTACATCTGGTGTCGTCATCATGACCTCAACGCAGTTAGCGAGGGGAGTGATATGCAGGCCGCGAGCCGCGCTGAGAGGTGGTTTGCATCCCTCCACGACGTGCAGCGGGTGAGCGCAGGACTCATACACGCTCACGTAGATCTTGTGTGCGCCGATGTTGATGAAGAGGCTGTTGCACGGAGGAGGGCGGTTGCCGAAGCTGCGATCGTTGTTACTAACATAGGCCAGTGCTCCAAAGAGCTGAACGAGCTAGGAGATGATGTGTTCATCGATGGTGATGCTGTTTCCCGTCTGGATCTTCACTCTAGCTAGCGCTGCTGCTGGCTCCAAGGTGGGCACCAACTGTCGTGGTGGTAGGACGGGAGATGCCATGTATAGGCTAAAGATGGGTCCAAAGTGCGCTAGAGGTATCCAGGGAGGGGAGGTGTGGTGATTCCACACACGGAAGATTTGTATTATCTCTTATTAATGGTGGATTACAAGTGCTCCTTGAGTTGTTCGTCTGGAGGAATAGGATGAACTTCTCTACTACCCCACCTCTCTCTCTAGGGTTCTTCCCTTAGTAAAAATGGCCGACCCTCTCTTTGGAGGTCCTGGTGCTCCTTATATATGGGAGCCTAGTTTAAAATTTAGGGCATACATGGAAGGCATATTCCCCGAATATGCCTCTCCCAAAATAGCAAAGCAGCACGCCTCTTTTCTTCTTCATAAGTTGAGCCGGACTCATGGCATAAGCCTCTCTGAGCCCCTCTGCAGCGCGGTATCACCTGACATAGGCAACGTCACCCAACATAGGCAACGTCACCTTTGTTGGCCCATACCCGCTGGTCCTTCCCTCTGTCCTCTACGCTCATGCTATAGTGGAGAGAGAAGACCTTTGACCAAGGTGATTCCTTCCATCTCTTGTAAGCCAAGTCGTAACCCGTCTCGGGCCTGGTTAAGTCGGCCCTGTGGGTACCTTCATACAAGTTACAAAGAGACTGCTGACATATACTTTATGTCGATCGAGGTAACGTTGGCTGAACTCTGTCTGGGTCGGGTCTGCCATAAGTCGCCCTGCCTTGAGGTAACTCGGCCAGCTTATGCTTTGACCTTGCCATACTTCGGCTATTATGGCTTTTATACCCCGGCTTGACCCTACCTGGGGTCATCCCCCCCAACAAAACTACAGGGGAAAAACCACTCTTGGACATTTATGCTTAAGGTGAACTCAGGAATGAGGTTTATGAAAACACTAGAATATTTAAAGAAAAGGTTAAAAAGTTGCATCATAAAAAGTTAGAGAGTAAGGGATTTAAAACCGGAGACAAAGTTTTGCTTTACAACTCTAGGCTTAAGAATTTTGTAGGAAAATTGAAATCCAAGTGGGAAGGACCATATGATGTTGAAGAGGCATATCCGTCAGGGGCGTTAAGGCTAGAAAATACTACGCCTCTTCTTCATCCTAGATTTTTAATGGGTAGCGATTGAAGCACTATAGATTTGGTGAAGTAAACACTGTGGAATTGATCTTTTTAATCACGGCTGAAGAATACAACAAGCGAAAGTTAGGTAACGAAGTTTCAATTACTTAGTTATGCTACTTTGGAAACTTTTTACTTGATTCTATCTTTTTCTTTGAACTCATCTAGTTTTTCTAGGCACTATGAATGGTTTTTCGACCTGGTACGAGCAGACCATATGGTCGGACGCGTCCGTACAACTGGTCGTTAACCATTCGGAGTACCAATGCCAATTTTCTTCGATTCGGTATGACCGGACAGTACGAGCTGGCGCACCCGTACTGATGGTCGTTACCAGTACTTTTTTCCCCGCCTTCATTCTTGTATTCCTAAAAAAAAGAGGCGGTAAGGAGTCCGTACGGGGGCACGGTACAGGCGGAACTGTTGGGTCCGCAGCATAGAAAACAAAAAATTTCCTATGATGAGAACTATACGCCAAGATCTATCTACAAGATACAGAGCAATGGGTGGACATACATCCATAGAGAACTTACCCTCGAAGACAACGAGTTTTGTTAACGAGTAGTAACTCGTGGTTGATGTAGTCGTACGCTTGCCGATCTCAAGATCGTGTGGAAGTCCGAGCGCCGCAAATCAGCAGCGCATCCGTCCTCGCACACACGTTCAAGCCACCTGACAACCTCCACCTCCTCGCTCCAGCGAATCAGCGGAAGCAGCAACTCCTTCCAGACGCAAGGCCACCGGGAACATGTATCTCGCTAATCCGAGACCATGGGGGAATATCTAGAGGGGGAGAGAGATCCTTCAGGAGGAGGTGTGATTTGTGAGAGGGGAGAGGGGGGCTTTATATAGGAGGGAGGGAGACCCCTCCCCTCCCATAGCCGGCACATGAGGGGGGGGGGGACTCCTCCCCTCCTTCATTCGTGTGGTGAACATCCACTCACATAAACATGGCCTCCACCCAAAATCCCACTCACATGTATTTAATTTCCACCAAATTGAATGCAACTCTCAATTAATAAAACTCTTTTATTTATTTTATTCAGAATTTTGTTAATTACTTTAATTAACAAACATTCACATAAAACCCCTTGCAACATTTCAATATCACATGCAGAACCACTTTCTGCAATTTCACCCGAAACAATTCCGGTTTCTATCGAAACAATTCCTGTTTCTATCGAAACATTTCCTGCGCTTTGTAAACCTTTTGTCTGGAACATATGTGCTCCTAAATGGTGTCCGGCAACCCTTAAGTGTGTCACCCTACGGTTCGCGAATAATGTAGACATGATTCAGACTCCTCTCAGATCAATAATCAGAAGCGGGACCTGGAGATCCATACTAACTCCTGCGTATTCAACGATGACTTCTATGATCGTGAGAACCTTTAACGTCAACAATTTAATCCCTTTGTCTCATGATATAATACATGTCCGAGATTCGATCATTGGTATCCAAATACCTAGTTTGATCTCGTTACCGACATGCACCTTTTCTCGTTCCCGTGATATAACATTCTAGTGATCACATCACTTGCTTGCAAGCTATCTTAATGTGATATCACCGAGAGGGCCCAGAGTATATCTATTTGTCATCGAGATTGACAAATTCCACTCTTAATCCATGAGCCTCAACATAACACCTTCATAGCACTGAACCCACCTTTATGGTCACCCTGTTACGGTGTGATGTTTGATGTTATCAAGATACTCTTCCGGTGTTAGCAATTAACATGATCTCATGGTCTAAGGACTAAGACTACTTTGTATGATGTTATAGCAATATAAACATAATGACTTGATCGTAATGCTATACTTCGGATAAATGTTCATCACATCATTTCACAAATGTTGTGACCTTGTTATTAACAACATCCAATGTCCATGATCAGGAAACCTTGATCATCTTGTTAATCAACAAGCTAGTTTATAAGAGAGGCATAACTAGGAACCCTTTCTGTTTATTAAACACACATGCATTGATGTTTCCTCTCAATACAATTATAGCATGAAAAATAAACATCTATCATATACAAGGAATACATAATAACAACTTTATTATTGCCTCTCGGGGCATATTTCCTTCAGTCTCCCACTTGAACTAGAGACAATAATCTAGTTTACATAGTGATAAATCTAACACCCATGGAGTTTTGGTGTTGATCATGTTTTGCCCTAGGGAGTACTTTAGTCAACGGATCTGCTACATTCAGGTCCGTGTGCACTTTACAAATCTTTATATCTCCATCCTTGACATGCTCGCGGATGGAGTGAAACCGGCGCTTAATATGCTTGGAATTCTTGTGAGACCTTGGTTCCTTGGTGTTGGCTATGGCTCCATTGTTGTCACAATAGATCACCATTGCGTCCAACGCACTAGGAACCACACCTAGTTCAGTTATGAACTCCTTCATCCAAACCGTTCCCTGTGCCGCTTCTGAAGCAGCAACATATTCAGCCTCTATCGTTGATCTAGCCACCACAGGTTGTTCGGAGCCCCTCCAACTAACTGCTGCTCCGTTCAAGAGAAATACGTATCCGGATTGACACTTAGAGTCATCCGGATCAGTGTCAAAGCTAGCATCGACATAACACTTAGCGACTAGCTCTTCTTCACCTCCGTATACAAGAAACATATCCTTAGTTCTTCTCAAGTACTTAAGGATATTCTTGACCGCTATCCAGTGTTCTGAACCTGGATCAGATTGGTACCTACTAGTCAAACTAATAGCATGTGCCACATCCGGTCTTGTACATAGCATGGCATACATTATAGAGCCTATGGCTGAGGCATAGGGGATCTTATCCATTATCTCTCTTTCTTCCACCGTAGACGGACTTTGAGTCTTACTCAATGTCTTGCCTTGCAACATTGGTAAGTACCCCTTCTTACTTCCGTCCATATTAAACTTCTTTAATATCTTATCAAGGTATGTACTCTGAGATAGCCCAATTAGGCGTCTTGATCTATCTCTATAGTTTTTAATGCCTAATATATATGAAGCTTCACCAAGGTTCTTCATCGAAAATTTGTTGTTTAGATAACTTTTAACATTGTTTAAAAGATCTATATCATTTCCAATCAATAATATGTCATCCACATATAATATCAGAAATGCCACATTGCTCCCACTCACTTTCTTGTAAATACAAGCCTCTCCATAAGTTTGGACAAATCCAAACTCTTTGATCACCTCATCAAAGCAGAGATTCCAACTCCGGGATGCTTGCTTTAGTCCATAGATGGATCGCTGAAGTTTGCACACCTTATCAGCATCCTTAGGATCGAAAAAACCCTTAGGTTGTATCATATACAACTCTTCTTCAATATTACCATTGAGGAACGCAGTTTTGACATCCATCTGCCATATTTCATAATCGAAATATGCAGCAATTGCTAACATAATCCTAACCGACTTAAGCATCGCTACGGGAGAGAATGTCTCATCGTAGTCAACTCCTTGAATTTTTCGAAACCCCTTTGCGACAAGTCGAGCCTTATAGATGGTTACATTACCATCAGCATCAGTTTTTCTTTTGAAAATCCATTTATTCTCAACGGCCTTTCGATCGTGAGGTAAGTCCACCAAGATCCAAACCTGGTTTTCGTACATGGATTCCATCTCGGATTTCATGGCTTCTAGCCATTTGTTGGAATCAGGGATCATCATCGCTTCTTCATACGTCGCAAGGTCATCTATTTCATCAATCATGAAATTCATAACAGGATTGCTGTACAGTTCAGGAGCTACACGTGTCCTGCTTGACCTGCGAGGTTCGGTAGTGTCCTCTTTCTGAGTTTCATGATCAATATCATTAGTTCTCTCTTCATTAGGTGAAGTCAACTCCGAAACAACTTCTGGTGCTGCGCTACTCGCCATTTCATGAAGAAAAGGTTCAATAACCTCTTCGAGTTCTACCTTCCAACTATTCACACCTTTCGCGAGAAACTCCTTCTCAAGAAAGGATCCATTCTTGGCAACAAAGACCTTGCCCTCGGATCTGTGATAGAAGGTATACCCAATCGTTTCCTTAGGGTATCCTATGAAGACGCGTTTTTCCGCTTTGGGTTCGAGTTTATCTGGTTGAAGTTTCTTCACATAAACATCGCATCCCGAAACTTTAAGAAATGACAGCTTAGGTTTGTTACCAAACCATAATTCATACGGTGTCTTTTCAACGGATTTAGATGGTGCCCTATTTAAAGTGAATGTAGCGGTTTCCAGTGCATAACCCCAAAATGACAGTGGCAAGTCAGTCAGAGACATCATCGATCGAACCGTATCCAATAAAGTACGATTACGACGTTCTGACACACCATTACGTTGTGGTGTTCCGGCAGGCGTGAGTTGTGAAACTATTCCACAGTCTTTTATATGTGTGCTAAACTCGTAACTAAGATACTCTCCTCCACGGTCGGACCGCAGAAATTTGATCTTTCTGTTACGATGATTTTCCACTTCATTCTGAAATTCTTGGAACTTTTCAAAGGTTTCAGACTTATGTTTCATCAAATAGATATACCCGTATCTACTCAAATCATCCGTGAAAGTAACAAAATAACGATATCCACCTCGCGCCGACACACTCATTGGTCCACACACATCAGTATGTATGATTTCCAATAAATCTTTCGCCCGTTCCATTGAACCGGAAAACAGCGTTCTAGTCATCTTGCCCATAAGGCATGGCTCACATGTATCAAATGATTCGAAATCAAGTGATTCCAAAAGTCCATCAGAATGGAGTTTCTTCATGCGTTTAACGCCAATATGACCTAGACGGCAGTGCCACATATATGCAGATATATCATTATCAAGTTTAATCCTTTTAGCATCAAATTTGTGAATATGCGTAATACTACTATCGAGATCCAACAGAAATAAACCATTCAACACAGGTACATGACCATAAAAGATATTATTCATATAAATCGAACAACCATTGTTTTCAGACTTAAACGAATAACCACTTTGCATCAAACACGATCCGGATACAATGTTCATGCTCAGTGCAGGCACCAAATAACAATTATTTAGGTTTATAACTAATCCCGATGGCATATGGAGAGGCAGCGTTCCGACGGCGATCACATCAACTCTTGATCCATTGCCGACCCGCATCGTGACCTCATCCCTTGCTAGTTGTCGCTTGTTCCGCAGCCCCTGAACCGAGTTACATATATTAGCAACCGATCCCGTATCAAATACCCAGGTGCTACTGCGAGTTCTAGTCAAGTACACATCAATAACATGTATATCACATATACCTTTGTTTGCCTTGCCGGCCTTCTTGTCCGCCAAATACTTGGGGCAATTGCGCTTCCAATGGCCAGTCCCCTTGCAATAGTAGCACTCGGTGTCAGACTTAGGGCTAGCTCGGGGTTTCTTTTCAGGCGTGGCAATAGATTTGCCGCCCTTCTTTCCCTTCTGCTTGCCTTTCTTGTCCTTCTTGAAACCGGTGGTCTTATTGATCATCAACACTTGATGTTCTTTCCTAATCTCCACTTCTGTAGTCTTAAGCATTGACAGAAGCTCAGGAAGAGACTTCTTCATGCCCTGCATATTATAGTTCATAATGAAGCTCTTGTAGCTAGGTGGCAGAGATTGGAGGACACAATGTATGCCTAAGTCATTGGGAATCGTTATTCCCAAGGACACAAGCTTATCGGCGTACCCAGACATTTTGAGTACGTGCTCACTAACGGAGTTGTTCGCTTCCATCATGTAGCTAAAGAACTTTTCAGAAGCATTATAAATCTCTACGGCAACATGGGTATCGAAAATCATTTTCAATTATCCCATGGTATCAAAGGCATTGCCATTTTCGAAACGTTTTCGAAGTTCTGGCTCTAGCCCATACAGTATGCCGCAATGAACTAAGTTGTGGTCCTCCTGACGAGTTATATAGACGTTCTTTTTCTCGTCAGGGGCATCAGGAGCTGGTGGGGGGGCCTAGTGGCGCCTCTAGCACATATTGCTTTTGTGCAGCAGTGAGGAGAATCCTCAAATTCATAGCCCAGTTGGTGAAGTTGCTACCATTCGCAGCAAGCTTCTCTTTCTCCATGAACACATTGAAATTAAAAGCAGGTGGTGCCATCTACAACAGAATTTGTAAAAGACTAAGTTTATGATAGATTGAGTTCAACTAATCCAAATTACTAATGAACTCCCACTCAAAAACGACATCCCTCGTGTCCTTTTGGTGATTACATGAACCAAATCCACTACACCAAGTCCGATCATCACGTGAGTCGGTGTAGCTTCAAAGGCGAGCATCTATATGGGCATCATATCAACTATATGACTCATGCTTAACCTTTCGGTCCGTGTTCTGAGGCCATGTCTGTACATGCTAGGCTCGTCAAGTAAGAACCTTAGTATTCACGTGTGTAAAACTGTCTTACACCCGTTGTATGAAAGCGTAGAGTCGAGAACACCCGATCATCACATGATGCCTCAATACACGATTCACAAAACGGTGCATACTTAAGGAAGAACACATTTTATCTTGATATCTAAATGAGGGATCATCTTATAATGCTACCAAAAGCGCCAAACTAGCAATATAAGATGCTAACATCTAATGTGTGAAGTGAGGTGATATGGTCCATGCATTTTGATCTCTATCATTTGCATCGTGGCATGATCTCTATCATTCCTTTGTGTGTAAGGCCAAGGTCTATGGAATTTACACGTTAAGTGAGTTGTAAGAGTATCTATCATACATCTACTTACAACAATACCATATCAAGACACTAGCCCAGCAACGATCTAAACTAGACGCCTCTAATTTATCAATTGCAAGTTTTACGCGGCTTAGGGCTTTCGGAGATAGAACCGGTCTTACCTACGAACATGAACCACAACGAGGATAACCAAGTTATTAGCAACTCGTTGTAAATCATATATTGACTATAGCAGGAGAGACAGACACCCGCTAGCCACTTATGCAAAACTAGTTGCATGTCAGTCGTGGAACCGGTCTCATGTACGATGACATGTAAGGTTAGTCCGGGCCGCTTCATCCCACTATGCCACCAATATCCAAAGTACATAGAAGATGCAATAACATGATCATCATCGCCCACATATAAACATATGTGTACTACCCGTGCAAAGCACCTACACATAGATCAGGCTCTGATACCACTGTTGGGTCCGCAACATAGAAAACAAAAAATTTCCTACGATGAGAACTATACGCTAAGATCTATCTACTAGATACAGAGCAACGGGTGGACATACATCCATACAGAACTTACCCTCGAAGACAACGAGTTTTGTTAACGAGTAGGAACTCGTGGTTGATGTAGTCGTACGCTTGCCGATCTCAAGATCGTGTGGAAGTCCGAGCGCCGCAAATCAGCAGCGCATCCGCCCTCGCACACACGTTCAAGCCACCGGACAACCTCCACCTCCTCGCTCCAGCGAATCAGCGGAAGCAGCAACTCCTTCCAGACGCAAGGCCACCGGGAACATGTATCTCGCTAATCCGAGACCATGGGGGAATATCTAGAGGGGGAGAGAGATCCTTCAGGAGGAGGTGTGATTTGTGAGAGGGGAGAGGGGGGCTTTAAATAGGAGGGAGGGAGACCCCTCCCCTCCCATAGCCGGCGCATGAGGGGGGGGACTCCTCCCCTCCTTCATTCATGTGGTGAACATCCACTCACATAAACATGTCCTCCACCCAAAATCCCACTCACATGTATTTAATTTCCACCAAATTAAATGCAACTCTCAATTAATAAAACTCTTTTATTTATTTTATTCAGAATTTTGTTAATTACTTTAATTAACAAACATTCACATAAAACCCCTTGCAACATTTCAATATCACATGCAGAACCACTTTCTGCAATTTCACCCGAAATAATTCCGGTTTCTATCGAAACAATTCCTGTTTCTATCGAAACATTTCCCGCGCTTTGTAAACCTTTTGTTTGGAACATATGTGCTCCTAAATGGTGTCCGGCAACCCTTAAGTGTGTCACCCTACGGTTCGTGAATAATGCAGACATGATTGAGACTCCTCTTAGATCAATAATCAGAAGCGGGACCTAGAGATCCATACTGACTCCTGCATATTCAACGATGACTTCTGTGATCGTGAGAACCTTTAACGTCAGCAATTTAATCCCTTTGTCTCATGATATAATACATGTCCGAGATTCAATCATTGGTATCCAAATACCTAGTTTGATCTCGTTACCGACATGCACTCTTTTCTCGTTCCCGTGATATAACATTATAGTGATCACATCACTTTCTTGCAAGCTATCTTAATGTGATATCACCGAGAGGGCCTAGAGTATATCTATCCGTCATTGGGATTGAAAAATTCCACTCTTGATCCATGAGCCTGAACATAACACCTTCATAGCACTGAACCCACCTTTATGGTCACCCTGTTATGGTGTGACGTTTGATGTTATCAAGATACTCTTCCGGTGTTAGCAATTAACATGATCTCATGGTCTAAGGACTAAGACTACCTTGTATGATGTTATAGCAATATAAACATAATGACTTGATCGTAATGCTATACTTCGGATGAATGTTCATCACATCCTTTCACAAATGCTGTGACCTTGTTATTAACAACATCCAATGTCCATGATCAGGAAACCTTGATCATCTTGTTAATCAACAAGCTAGTTTATAAGAGAGGCATAACTAGGAACCCTTTCTGTTTATTAAACACACATGTATTGATGTTTCCTCTCAATACAATTATAGCATGCAAAAGAAACATCTATCATATACAAGGAATACATAATAACAACTTTATTATTGCCTCTCAGGGCATATTTCCTTCAGGAACCCATTCGTACCATAGCTCACGACTGACCATGCCCCCCTTAAGCTACCGATTTTTTCTTTTAATTTGCAATTTTCTTCTTTCTTGTTTCCTTCCATCTTATTTTAGATCTAGAACTTCTTTATGCCCTTTACAATGAAACCTCACATCTCACTGCATTACTCAAGGTCCATGCAGCCTTTTCATATTAAGCAGATCTGGGCCAAGAAGGAGCATGTCGCTGAAGGATGGGCCAAGAAGGAGGGATCTGAAGGAGATACCTCATCCTCCTCCAACCACGAGTCCGCACGAGTGGTTCCACTCCCCAATTGGGAAGATATGTTCCTGCAGAAATTGGAGATGCTCAGGCACGTGGAACAAGGAAGGAACAAAGGAGAATCTCCACTCAACCCCTACAGGTATAACCTTCAAGGATCCTCTCTTAAATCACCTTTGTAAACCTCATCCAAGAAAAGGGCAGACCGAGATGAGATTCGAGAAAAGATCAAGAACCTTGAAAAGATTTCGAAGGCTTGTGTTGAGACCATTGGGGATGGAGTTGACTCCTACTGGATGATGGGCAAAGATCTCGAAAATAAGGTTGATGACATCAATGGTAGAATATAACTCCTGACCAAGATCATTATGGATATGGACGATGATAGGAGAACGTTAAACAAGGTAATCAAAGAATTATGTGTTGGCATCATAGAGATGTCCACTTGATTTGCGTGTATTGCTCAAGCTTGCAGCCTCAAGACGGGTGAAGAGGAGGAAGATGATGACTTCCTTACTCCCAAAAAGGAGTAAGTAATTGCAAGGGATTATTTAAACCACCTAGCTTGATTCCAAGGTTAGGGGATCTATGAGAACCTTGTAATCTATCTTACAGTTTTTGCATATTTACTTTTCTAGATGCATGGTTAGATTTAAAATTATGAATTTGCATTAGTTGCATCAACTTCGAGTTCCTTTGTTCAAGATAAGAATTATATCCATGAGTTATGAGCCTTTATGATAATTGAAGTTGTGTTTGATTCATGATTATTATATTACATGATTGAACTAGGTTGAGTGTTATGATACTTGTACAGCTGTCATAATTTTAGGGACTTCCACACCAACAAAAGTATTGATTAAGTTATGAGAAGAAGAACTCTGGTAGCATATTATAATTAAGACTTTTTTAAAGCCATGGAAGTAGTGAGCATGATCAAATAGCTGTGCTGAAAAGAAGAAGAGAAAAAGGAGTAAGTAAAAACATTGACATACAAGTATCAAAAGAGAAGAAGAAAGCAGTTATCAAAAGAATCAAACAGACAAAAAAGAGAGATTGAAAAAGAGAAAATGATCTTGAATCTTCATTATTAAACTTAGCGCTCTATATCTTTAAACTCCATGATTATATGATATGTTGAATCACAAGTATCTTATTATAATTTCATTGATACTGAAAAAGGTGTGGAAGCCTCTAAGTTATGTAATGTGTAAGGGTATGGTAATACCCCCGACGTATCTCTACATCCCATGTTGTATTCCTCCTTCAATTCCTACCTCATTTATTGTAACAACTCATGTCTCATGAAAATTATGATCTTGTCCATAAGCCACCATCTTGCTCGGGATGAGAAAGAGCCTAGCTTTGGGGAGTTAATGCATCCAAATTGAAGAATATGCCTTTTGTTTTTGCATAAATAGAGTAGGGATTTTTGTATTTCACCGCGTCTACACGCGCTATTTTGTTCTTGTTTCAACAGGATCCCAAATCATGGAATCATATATGAACATATCAATTAGAGTTGTCATATTGTGCAATTATATCATATTTCTAAGTGATAAAAGTCATTTTATGAATTTACCTTCGCACCTGGAAGAATATTAAACAAGGAGGAGGCATCAATACAGATAACGACCACTAGTACGGGCAAAACCCGCCTGTACCAGGCGCTCGTACTAGGCGCCATCACGACCGCCTCGTCAAATACTTCTCCCTGGCAAAGACGAGAGGGTGATCCAGCATTCACAGTCATTAGAAACAACGAAAAAACACATCTGAAAGGGATCAGAAGGAGGAACTTGGCTGGGGAAAAATCTTGGCTACTTCACGGAACATTGGAGGACAATGCATCATCCCTTTCATCATCAACCAATGCATGTCCATTAGCACCATTACTCCCATCTTTCATCTATTAGATCTCTTTGTAATTCCATATCCAATTGTGGTTTGCATTAGATCTACCTTCGTACTTTTATCCATTCATTTGATTATGATGATGTTGTTGATTGCTTCCATGCGTGAGTAGTTCCTTTGTTCTTGGGGAGATGGAGAACTAGAACCATTATGAACTTGTAGTAAAGATAATATATTCTTGTGTCCTTGCTTGTTTATGATATAATTATGATTTGTGTTTGATCTCTCTCTTTAGATGGTATGCGTAGTCGGCCACATATCCTTTGGCCTCGGGACTAAAGAGAGGGAGAAATCCTTTGGGCGTGTCTTGGAAGTGTACCCGGAATGCCCTGTGATAGATTGGCGTCGGCTCGTAACCTACACGGCCAAAGGAGGATTAAAGGGGGACTCCCTAAGCTAATTACGATATCCACGGGGAAACCCTTAATTGCGGTGGCTTGTATGGGTGACTACTATCAGACATCGTAGTGGTTATTTAGAGGTGACCTCACACTTGGCTCAACAAAGTGGCTTCCTATGAGCCTTGTAGTGAACATCTTATTATGGGGCTCTCTCCACACATATCATGACATGAGAAGTATGTTATCTCGATTACATGTAACCATAATACTATGCTAGTGGTGTATCCTACATCCCCGAGAATGTTTTAGCCCTATTGAGTTTAACCACGCTTTTACACAATATGGTTACTTGTTTTCATTACTTATCTGCAAACAACCATAAACCTTTCAAACACCCCTTACTTGAGATTAAAGACAGCTTATAAGTATTCTTTGGTAGATAGTAACGAGGGGCATAAAGACCTTTACCAATAGCTCTTTGTGGGTTTGATATCTGTAATTTGAAACTAGCTACAATTGGTATGTGCACTTGCAGTCATTACCGCCCCATTTTTGAAGGGTTCCGTTGAAGTTGGTATGGCCGTGTGGTACGGGCGCGATGTACCCGTATGGATGGTCGTTATAGCCTCTGAGTCGTCTTCATGTTTCCTTTGCCTGGTAACAAGGTCGGTACGGGCAGATGGTACGGATGCGGCCCACTGTACCAGTGCTCATTAAGGTTGAAGTCACTTTTCTAGAAACTATTCTGCTTCTTCGGATGTGTCACATGAGCGGTATGTGTGTTGTACGGACGGGTCCGCCTGTACGGCTACTCGTTAAGCTCACTGTGAGCTCCATAGCAAATTATTTTCTCCGAACATTCTACTAAGGACCTGAAATGTTAGTCCATCATCCAAATAAAGCAAACATATATTTTTGTTGAGAAGATTTAACCAAGATATGCAATGCATGATTAGAGCAACACATAATTCTATCCGTCAAAAATAGTCCCAAGCCAACCCGAATAGGAAATCATGCATATATACAAGTGCCAATGCAACATGAATGCAACTAAACTCAAGACACAAAATTAAGAAAGGTTGCCCCTCAGGAAGCGCTTTCTTTAAAACCATATAGCCAGGCTTAGATGCTCCATTAAACTATCCACCTAGATTCCAGGGGATATAAATTCGAGGTGTAATGGTTCTTACCTCCATCAAAGGGTTGGAGCATCTCATAGAAGAGTATGGTCGAATTCGTACCCTCTTGCGGTGTATTGACATCATATAGATGAAAAAGTTCCCGATTCCAAGCGAGCGTGGATGCACCAAGTGTGGTGAGCATGCCTCCTTATGTAGCTGCAACGAGAGGATCATAGGTTGAAATATAATTGTTAAACTTTTACCTTGGTTACCATTGTAGGGGAACACTTCATAATAGTCTTCCTTTGCAACAGGGAGTAAATCTGGTCCCTCCATATTAGCATCGAAAGATTCATAGCAAGTTTCTATCTCAAGTTCATCATTAGTAATTCTATCCTCATGAGTGTTTAGACACAAGGCCTCCGAAGATAAATTACAATCAGTTTTAGCATTATAAGAATAATTACTAGAGAGAGAGGCATCATAAACAAATATAGTATTTGTAGTGTGTCAATCTTTGCCAACCTCACATTTAGTTGTTCCTCCTTTTTATCTTGTGGTTCCTGCAAATGGTTATCTTCAAGAACTACGGTTTTAGACCGTGCCTTACTCTCTACATCAAGTGGATTATCACTAAGACGCTCTTGACAATAAAATTGTAACATTGGTAACAAGTTGGTAAGTTTCATATGAAGCATACTATGACTAATCTTTCTTATGATTGAATCTTTTGAGAGTAGATAATGGACACCTTTATAAACCAAATACTATATGACTTCATCTCTAGTGTGAGACACTAGGGACTCTTCAAGAGTAATGGAACACTAAAAAATAAAGTGCCCAACTGCCATACATTTATCTCAAGAATCATGATATGAATTACAAAAATATATTGGACAACCATCTAGCAGATCATACAATTTAAACAAATCGATACCAGTGGCAGTAGTATCTTCGGTGTGGTGTATATCCTCTTCTTCTTTCTTCCGTGAGTCCTACAAAAGGTTAGTCTCTTCCACGGCTATACGCTTGTGAGCAATCACTAATGTATCATCACAAAAGTTATCAATACAATAAGAGTATATAAGGTATACTATTCCATAGATATTATCAAGTACTTCATCTTCTCTTTTTTATATCACTCATGTGATCCAGCAACTCAAAACATTTGGTAAAAAGTACAATTGGTAAAATGATCTTTGGATCTGCAGTCTTCACAAGTAAAATTGTACGAGGTACATAATGTGGATGAATAGCCTTTCAAACAATTAACCGATTCTTCTTATACCTTTTCCATCGTAGTATAATATCCAAAAGTTCCAAGTTTATTCTCCTCTACTACAAGCTTCATCTGTTCAAAAATAACAATCTCGAAAGACATGATTAGTAGCAAATGTTTTTATAGTTTTTGTTTTATAATTTTTTATCGGTTTTTGCTTTTATAATTATTTTTTTTATTTTCAAATAAGTAAATAGAGTAAAAAGTAATAAACAGAAATAACTTAAACCTCGTAAAAAACTTTTAGTATAGCAACAATAAATAGCAACTAAGAACAAAGACTAAAAATGCAGCCCGACAACGGCGCTACAAAATAGCTTGATGACTACAATTGCACATATCAACTGTAGCTAGTTTCTAAATAAGAGTTTTGATCCCATAGAGAGCTATTGGTAAAGTTCTTTGTGCCCCTCATTACTATTCACTAGAGAGTACTTGTAGGTTATCTCTAATTCCAAGTAAAGGTGTAAAAAGAGTGTGTTTGAATAAATGCTTAAAGTAAACAAGAACAAAGTAATTAACAAAAGTAAACTAAAGCAAGATAGTGTATATGAAGTGTTGTGTGATATGGTTGAGGGGTTCTCAGGGAATAGGGGATTCACCAGTATCATGATATTATTGATCATAATTAGGATAACCTATTTATTGTGTCATACATGTGTGGAGAGAGCTCCATAATAAGATGTTCACTACAAGGCTCGTAGGCAGTCACTTTGTTGTGCCAAGAATTGCGTCACCTCTAAATAACCCCTGCGATGTCTGAGACCAGTCACCCATATAGACCACCGAATTAAGGGTCTCCCCGTGGATATCGTAATAAGCTTAGGGAATCTCTCTTAATCCTCCTTTGACCATGCAGGTTGCTAGCCGGTGTATTGGAGATTTGCTAAATGGGTATCCTCATAGCATGTCACCAATCCGGCTAACCCGGGTGGCCCATGGTTGGTAGCATGGCCTATGGCTTGCTAGGAAACCCAGTTAGACGGATCTAGAAGGGAGGCCCATGCCGGATAAAGGAAGGCTATGCAGGAGTCGCTGACATACTCGGAGCCTTGGAGTGCAAGACACGAAAGACTAGTTCGTATTAGTGTAGGACTCTTTACCTTGTCCGGCAAGGACCTTTCCCTGTAAACCCTAGGTTCTGGTGCCTTTATAAGCCGGACCAATGGGAGCCTTTAGGGCAACTTTAGAAGACAACCTAGATTGTTACATACAACGTGCAACACCTTGCACACATATCTCTGTAACTCAGCGTATTGCCATTATAGTGATTTATAGCAGGAGTAGAGTTTCGCCACCGTTGTGGGACTTGAACCTGGGTAAGCTGTGTTACCTCGTACCCACCAACTAACCACCTTACCCCACGTCTCTAAACACGCACTGTGAGGACCCCTCCATGCTGTACTGGTCGGCAATACCATGACAGTTGGCGCCCACCGTGGGGCAAGAGGCACTTCGAGCTCTACACCGGGCGAGGTTCAATCTCTTCGCGGGAATCGGCTACCCCGTAGCCATCAGACGCATTCTCTTCTCCAGGAACATCCCAATCGTCCCTCTAGATGAGTTCTGGGTGCCGGCAAAGAGAAACCCAATGCGCTGCTCCGTCATCCCCTTCGGAGACATCCACATATTCATTGGTGAAACCAACTCGGGTCCTAGCTCCCAGGAAGTTGGAAATCGTCAAGCCCCGAACGGATCGCCTATGAGCAGAACACGTTCGCGGAAGGATCTGGGCCATATCTCTCCTTGGATTATGGTGGCTCGGATCAGGAAAATTCAAGGCCCACCCAAACTGCCCCTATGTGGGATATAAAGGTGGAAGGACCCAAAAAATCCGCTTGGCTCCCCCACCTATCTCTCTAGGGTTCTTCCTTTAGTAAAAATGGCCGACCCTCTCTATAGAGGTCCTGGTGCTCCTTATATATGCGAGCCTAGGTTAAAATTTAGGGCATACATGGAAGGCATATTCGGAGAATATGCCTCTCCCAAAATAGCAAAGCGGTGCCCCTCTTTTCTTCTTCGTAAGCTGATCCGGACTCATGGCGTAAGCCTCTCTGAGCCCCTCTACGGCGCAGTATCACCTGTCATAGGCAACATCACCTTTGTCAGCCCATACCCGCTGGTCCTTCCCTTTGTCCTCTATGCTCATGCTATAGTGGAGAGAAAACCTTTGACAAAGGTGATTCCTTCCATCTCGTGTAAGCCTAGTCGTAACCCGTCTCGGGCCTGGTTAAGTCGCCCCTATGGGTACCTGTATACAAGTTACAATGAGACTGCTAACATATACTTTATGTCGGTTGAGGTAATGTTGGATGAACTATGTCCGGGCCGGGTCTGCTGTAAGTCGCCCTGCCTTGAGGTAACTTGGCCATCTTATGCTTTGACCTTGCTTTAACTCGGCTATTATGGCCTTTATACCCGGGCTTGACCGTACCTGGGGTTATCCCCCCAACAAAACTAGAGGGGAAAAATGACTCTTGGACATTCATGCTTAAGATGAACTCAGGAATGACGTTTATGAAAACACTAGAATATTTAAAGAAAAGGTTAAAGAAATGCATGATAGAAAGTTAGAGGGTAAGGGATTTAAAAACGGAGATAATGTTTTGCTTTACAACTCTAGGCTTAAGAATTTTGTAGGAAAATTGAAATCCAAGTGGGAAGGACCATATGATGTTGAAGAGGCATATCCGTCGGGGGCGTTAAGGCTAGAAAATACTACGCCTCTTCTTCATCCTGGATTTTTAATGGGTAGCGATTGAAGCACTATAGATTTGGTGAAGTAAACACTGTGGAATTGATCTTTTTAATCACGGCTGAAGAATACAACAAGCGAAAGTTAGGTAACGAAGTTTCAATCACTTAGTTATGCTACTTTGGAAACTTTTTACTTGATTCTATCTTTTTCTTTGAACTCATCTAGTTTTTTTTGGCACTATGAATGGTTTTTTGACCTGGTACGGGCAGACCATATGGTCGGACGCGTCTGTACAACTGGTCGTTAACCATTCGGAGTACCAATGCCAATTTTCTTTGATTCGGTACGACCGGACAGTACGAGCTGACGCGTCCGTACTGATTGTCGTTACTAGTACTTTTTCCCCGCGTCCATTATTGTATTTGTAAAAAATAGAGGCGGTAAGGAGTCCGTACGGGGGCGTGGTACAGGCGGAACCCGTCCGTACCATAGCTCATGACCGACCCTGCCCCCTTAAGCTACCGATTTTGTCTTTTAATTTGCAATTTTCTTCCTCCTTATTTCCTTCCATTTTATTTTAAATCTCGAACTTCTTTCTGCCCTTTACAACGAAACCTCACATCTTACTTCATTACTCAAGGTCCGTGCAGCCTTTTCATATTTAGCAGATCTGGGCCAAGAAGGAGCATGTTGCTGAAGGATGGGCCAAGAAGGAGGGATCCGAAGGAGATACTTCATCCTCCTCCAACTGCGAGTCCGCACGAGTTGTTCCACTCCCCAATTGGGAAGACATGTTCCTGCAGAAATTGGAGATGCTCAAGCACGTGGAACAAGGAAGGAACAAAGGAGAATCTCCACTCAACCCCTACAGGTATAACCTTCAAGGATCTTCTCTTAAATCACCTCTATAAACCTAATCCAAGAAAAGGGATAACCGAGATGAGATTCGAGAAAAGAGCAAGAACCTTGAAAAGATTTCGAAGGCTTGTGTTGAGACCATTGGGGAGGGATTTGACTCCTACTGGATGATGGGCAAATATCTCGAAAAGAAGGTTGATGACATCGACGGTAGAGTACAACTCCTGACCAAGATCATTATGGAGATGGATGATTATAGGAGAACTTTAAACAAGGTAATCAAAGAATTACGTGTTGGCATCATAGAGATGTCCACTCGATTTGCGTGTATTGCTCAAGCTTGCAGCCTCAAGACGGGTGAAGAGGAGGAAGATGATGACTTCTTTACTCCCAAAAAGGAGTAAGTAATTGCAAGGGATTATTTAATCCATCTGGCTTGATTCCAAGCTTAGGGGATCTATGAGAACCTTGTAATCTATCTTACAGTTTTTGCATATTTAATTTTCTACATGCATGGTTAGATTTAAAATTCCGAATTTGCATTAGTTGCATCAACTTCGATTTGCCTTTGTTCAAGATAAAAATTATATCCATGAGTTATGAGCCTTTATGATAATTGAAGTTGTGTTTGATTTATGATTATTATATTACATGAGTGAACTAGGTTGAGTATTATGATACTTGTACAGCTGTCATAATTTTAGGGACTTCCACACCAACAAAAGTATTGATTAAGTTATGAGAAGAAGAACTATGGTAGCATATTATAATTAAGTGTTTTTAAAGCAATGGAAGTAGTGAGCATGATCAAATAGTTGTGCTGAAAAGAAGAAGAGAAAAAGGAGTAAGTAAAAACATTGGCATACAAGTATCAAAAGAGAAGAAGAAAGCAGCTAACAAAAGAATCAAACATCGAAAAAAGAGAGAAGAAAAAGAGAAAATGATCAATCTTCATTATTAAAATTAGCGCTATATATCTTTAAACTCTGCGATTATATGATATGTTGAATCACAAGTATCTTCTTATAATTTCATTGATAATGAAAAAGGTGTGGAAGCCTCTAAGTTATGTAATGTGTAAGGGTATGGTAATACCCCCGGTTATCTCTACATCTGATGTTGTATTCCTGCTTATATTCCTACCTCATTTATTGTAACAACTCGTGTCTCATGAAAATGGTGATCTTGTCCATAAGCCACCATCTTGCTCGGGGATGAGTAAGAGCCTAGCTTTAGGGAGTTGATGCATTCAAAATTGAAGAATATTACCTTTTCGTTTTGCATAAATAGAGTAGGTATTTTTGTATTTCACTTCGTCTACATGCGCTATTTTGTTCTTGTTTCAACAGGATCCCAAATCATGGAATCATATATGAACATATCGATTAGAGTTGTCGTATTGCGCAAATATATCATATTTATAATTGATAAAAGTCATTTTATGAATTTACCTTCGCACCTGGAAGAATACTAAACAAGGAGGAGGCATCAGTACCGATAACGACCACTGGTACGGGCGGATCCCGTCCGTACCAGGCGCCCGTACCAGTCACCATTATGACCGCGTCGTCAAATACTTCTCCCGGGCAAAGATGAGAGGGTGATCCAACATTGACAGCCACCAGAAACAACGAAAAAACACATCTGAAAGGGATCAGAAGGAGGAACATGGCTGGGGTAAAATCTTGGCTACTGCACGGAACATTGGAGGACAACACATCATCCCCTTCAACATCAACCGCTGCATCTCCATTACCACCATTACTCCCATCTTTCATCTATTAGATCTCTTTGTAATTACATATCCAATTGTGGTTTGCATTAGATCTACCTTTGTACTTTTATCCATTCATTTGATTATGCTGATGTTATTGATTCCTTCCATGAGTGAGTAGTTCCTTTGTTCTTGGGGAGATGGAGGAACCCTAGAACCATTATGAACTTATAATAAAGTTGATTTATTCTTTTGTCCGTATGACTCGCTTGTCTATGATATAATTATGATTTGTGTTTTATCTCTCTCTTTAGATGGTATGCGTAGTCGACCACATATCATTTTCCCTTGGGACTAAAGAGAGGGAGAAATCCTTTGGGCGTGTCTTGGAAGCGTACCCAGAATGCCACGTGATAGATTGGTGTCGCCTCGTAACCTACACGGTCAAAGGTGGATTAAAGAGGGACTCCCTAAGATAATTACGATATCCACGGGGAAACCCTTAATTGCGGTGGTTTGTATGGGTGACTACTCTCAGACATCATCGTGGTTATTTAGAGGTGACCTCACACTTGGCTCAACAAAGTTGCTTCCTATGAGCCTTGTAGTGAACATCTTATTATGGGGCTCTCTCCACACATATCATGACACGAGAAGTATGTTATCTCGATTACATATAACAATAATACTATGCTAGTGGTGTATCCTACACCCCCGAGAATGTTTTATCCCTATTGAGTTCAACCACGCTTTCACACAATCTGGTTACTTGTTTTCATTACTTTTCTGCAAACAACCATAAACCTTCCAAACACCCTTTAATTGAGATCAAAGACAGCTTATAAGTATTCTTTGGTAGATAGTAACGAGGGGCATAAAGACCTTTACCAATAGCTCTCTGTGGGTTTGATATCTTTACTTTGAAACTAGCTACAATTGGTATGTGCACTTGCAGTCATTACCGCCCCATTTTTGAAGTGTTCCGTTGAAGTTGGTATGGCCGTGTGGTGATCGCGGGATGTACCCATATGGGTGGTCGTTATAGCCTCTGAGTCGTCTTCATGTTTCCTTTGCCTGGTAACAAGGTCGGTAGGGGCAGATGGTACGGGCGCGTCCCACCGTACAGTTCTCATTATGGTTGCAGTCACTTTTCTAGCAAATTTTCTACTTCTTTTGATGTGTCACATGGGTACGTGTGCTGTACGGACGGGTCCACCCGTACGGCTACTCGTTAAGCTCACTATGAACTCTGGAGAAAATTATTTTCTCCAAACATTCTACTAAGGACCTGAAATGTTAGTCCATCATCCAAATAAAGCAAACATATTTTTTTTGAGAAGATTTAACCAAGATATGCAACGCATGATTAGAGCAACAAATAATTCTACCCGTCAAAAATAGTCCCAAGCCAACCCGAATAGGAAATCATGCATATATACAAGTTCCATTGCAAGATGAATGCAACTAAACTCAAGACACAAAATTAAGAAAGATTGCCCCTCGGGAAGCGCTTTCTTTAAAACCATATAGCCAGGCTTAGATGCTCCATTAAATTATCCACCTGGATCCTAGGGGATATAAATTCAAGGTGTAATGGTTCTTACCTCCATCAAAGGGTTCGAGCATCTCATAGCAGAGTACGATCAATGTTGTACCCTCTTGCGGTGTATCGACATCATATAGATGAAAAAATTCTCGATTCCAAGTGAGCGTGGATGCACCAAGTGTGGTGAGCATGCCTACTTATGTAGCTGCAACGAGAGGATCATAGGGTGAAATATAATTGTTAAACTTTTACCTTGGTTACCATTGTAGGGGAACACTTCATAATATTCTTCCTCTACAATGGGGAGTAAAGCAGGTCCCTACATATTGAAAGATTCATAGCAAGGTTCTATCTCAAGTTCATCATTAGTAATGTTATCCTCGTGAGTGTTTAGACACAAGGCCTCCACAGATAAATTACAATCAGTTTTAGCATTATAAGAATAATTACTAGAGAGAGGGGCATCATAAACAAATATAGTATTTGTAGGGTGTCAATCTTTGTCAACCTCACATTTTGTTGTTCCTCCTCTTTATCTTGTGGTTCCTGTAAATGGTTATCTTCGGGACCTACGGTTTTATACCATGTCTTATTCTCTACCACAAGTGGATTATCACTAAGACGTTCTTGACAATAAGATTGTAACAGTGGTAACAAGTTGGTAAGTTTCACATGGAGCATACTCTGACTAATCTTTCTTATGATTGAATCCTTTGAGAGAAGATAATGAACACCTCTATAAACCAAATACTCTATGACTTCATCTCTAGTGCGAGACACTAGGGACTCTTCAAGAGTAATGGAACACTGAAAAATAAAGTGCCCAACTGCTATACATTTATCTCAAGGATCATGATATGAATTACAAAAATATTTTGCACAACCATCTAGCAGATCATACAATTTAAACAAATCCATACCAGTGGCAGTAGTATGTTCGATGCGGTGTATATCCTGTTCTTCTTTCTTCCCTGAGTCCTACAAAAGGTTAGTCTCTTCCACGGCTATCCGCTTGTGAGCAATCACTAATGCATCATCAAAAAAGTTATCAATACAATAAGAGTATATAAGGTATACTATTCCATAGATATTATCATGTACTTCATATTCTATTATTATATCACTCATGTGAGCTAGCAACTCAAAAAAATTGGTAAAAAGTATAATTGTTAAAATGATCTTTGGCTCTGCAGTCTTCACAAGTAATATTTATGGGGTACATAATGTGGATGAATAGACTTTCAACCAATTAACCCATTCTTCTAATACCTGTTCCATCGTAGTATAATATCCAAAAGTTCCAAGTTTCTTCTCATTTACTACGAGCTTCATCTGTTCAAAAATAACAATCTCGAAAGACATGATTAGTAGCAAATGTTTTTATAGTTTTTGTTTTATAAATTTTTATGGGTTTTCGCTTTTATAATCTTTTTGTTATTTACAAATAAGTAAAAACAGCAAAAAGTAATAAACAGAATTAACTTAAACCTCGTAAATAACTTTTAGTACAACAACAATAAATTAGCAACTAAGAACAAAGACTAAAAATGCACCCCAGCAACAGCGCTACAAAATTGCTTGATGACTGTGTCAACACCCGGATTTTTAATCCCAGATGCTTGTTATGCCATACATCGCAATCCCAGGATTACCATTTTTGCGAGACATAACAGATTGGATATCACTGTACATCATCCATTACAAACCATAATAAGGTCTTACACAATTAAAGGATATCATGATCCAGTCTTAGTACAAACAAGTACCGGAATAAATAGCGTAGTGGTGGGCTCCATCTTCAGTGTCACAGGCAATGCTGACGATGGGAGATAGTCCTAGTTGTCATAGCCGTCCTGCTGTCCTTCTTCCGGATAGTCCTCTTCATAGTCTGGCCACGGGAATAGCCAGGGATAAAGCCATGAGTACTCTTTAAGTACTCGTAAACTATCACTAACAAGTAAGGTAGTGCTAGTAGGATTGCTATGTTCTAAGTTTATTTGTAAAGTTAAGTTTGAAACCTAAGATGAGTTCAGAAACAAAGAAAGATAAAATAAAGTTCTAAATCACCTAAGTGGGAACTTAGTTTTCATAGTCCCAACCCTGTTGTGGTCAAGTCATGTCACAAATCATTCCATAAGTCATTTTGAAAACATCTGACAACGGAACAGTATGGCCACTTCAACTGTCCATGACCGCGGACGCGGCTATTCAAATAGTTTGACACTCTGTAGAGGTGGTACACTTTCACCACAAAATTCGATACATCCGTCAAGGATAACCCTGAATCATCATACTTAGTATGCGGATAATCAATCATAACCTTTCCTTTACACACTCTAGTATAAGCACCTATCCTATGAGCTTGGCCTCCCAGCCATGGCCATCTGCCATCTTGGGCACTGCATAGGTGGACAACATCAAGAGGTAGCCTCAGCTCAAACCTCCTCCACGAGGGAACCCATACTAATGCATATAAACTTCCGGCTAAGCCTTACCCAATTCAGGTATTGTGGTTGTACGGTAAAATTGGAATGGCATCGCATCCGAACCCAACCATCCGTTTTTATAAAGGGCTAAGGCTCATGCCTCAACATTTTCATCATCAAATCCATTTGTGTTTCTCAACACATGTCAAAACATCTCAATAGAATGACTCATCATTCCAAGGTTTTCATAAGCATTTTCACCAAGTTTTCCCATGTAAAGTGATCAAGTTTTAGGTTCAGCACTAGTAACTAAGGTTAAGAGTGTTCACGAATGTGGGATGCTAATCTCAATATCATGCCATAGAATGAAATCTAATTCTAACTAGATAGACCAAGTTTTATACTCTTTATGCTATCTATAAATATAGTAAAGAACTTTGGTAAAGTAAAAGAAAGTAAAGCTTGCAAGTAAAACTTGGGATGTGTATAAATCAAAAAGGGTGTAACCAAAACATTCTTAAGGAATTTTGCTTAGGTTATCTTGCTTGCAAAGGTTATCTTGCATTGTTAATGATGGCTTGCCTTGGTTGGTGCAGTGGTTGAAATTCTCCTCGTCTTCTTCGGGGTAGAACTCCTCCTCTTCGTAGACTTGGTCGGTACTATCATCTATAAATCAATATGGGATACACAATCACCAAACAATACTTAATTAGTCTATTTAGTACACTAAGGAACACACTTGATGATCTAGCATCATCTAAATCATCACAAGATTTAATAAACTAGTTTCATTTATTTTATTTGAGAAAAGTAATTTCTACTCATTGAAAATTAATGAAGATTTAATATTCTCCAATTAAAATATGGGATCATGTGGACACATGTCATCACCACATATTTTAATACATGGGAATGTGATTTAAAGGTTTGGTCACATTTTATAAAGTTTAAGATTAATATTTAAATGATTTAAAGTGACTAGAATGCCTATATAGCATTATTTTGGTACTAGTCCAAAGTAACTGCACTCAAGCCTAAATATTATTACATATTCAGATAGATATTATCAAATGTGATTTTTGAGAGTTGGAATCAACTCAAAAGCTATTATGGTTGATTTTTGAAAAATGTTTGAATGTAGAAAAGTATATGTCTTTTTATTTTTGCTATATGTGATCTCTAACTCTAATTGATTTAAATTCAACGGGCTTGGATAGATATTTGAATTATCTTTCTAACAAAATTGGAATCATTCATTTTGGTTCAGTAGAACACTCTGAATTGATTTTTAAACTAGTGCACAGAACCTAGTTTAAACTTAATTAGAAAACATTGATTTGAATTTTAGGGCCAGCGCGGGAAACTAAATGGGCCAGCCCAGTGGTGCTCCGCGGCACAGCGGGCAATTGACAAGGGGGTCCCGCCTGTCAGCGACACTTAAAACCCGAAACGGTATGGGATAATCTGGGCGCTATGATTAGACGGTGGATCAACGGCTATGGTTCATCGTCGACGACGAATAGGTCACCGGCGAGAATGAACCCTAGCAGCTCCGTGGGGGTTGATTGGGGGCTTACTAGGGCTCCAGCTAATGTGGCGATGGGGGTGATCGAGCTGGTGGACAACGGCGGTTCCAGGCATGGTTGTGGCGGCTCCTGGGGTGGTCGCGATCAGCGACGCCCTGCTCCTCAAGTGGCGGCCAGCTTCAATGAAATTCCGACCAACGGCTGCTTGCCTTGCTCCGGTGGGGAAGTGGGGAAGTCTCAGTGGGAGAGGGGAGGTGAGTTGTGTGCACTATTGGGGTGGTGGAGGCCTCCTTTTATAGGTTCGACGAAGGGGCAGAATGGCATGGTCCGGCGACGGTGGCGCCATGGCTACGGGTGGCTAGAGGCGTGGCTGCGAGCGGCGATCGATGCACGGTCCCCTGGCAATCCTCTATAGCATAATGACGCGGCTAGGACGGTGGTATGTGGTCAGGAAAGGTTAACTCTTTACGTGGCAGAGGCGGCGTTCGACGCGGCGTGCGGTGGCTGCGGGTCAGTCGGCGACGAACAGGGATGTCTGGGGGCGTGCTGGTGTTAAGGCGAAGCGGTGCGTGCGAGCTGAGGGCAAGGCGTGGCCTGTGTGAGGCTGTCAGGGGCGGCGCACTGGCGCGGTCTATGCATGGTGTAGAGGCGGAGAGCGCGGGCGTTCTGTGGTGGTCTAGTGCCTGGCATTGCTCGGGGAAGGGACAATGGGCGGCGGTGTGATCATGCCTACCTCCCAGGCACGGCGGAAGGGGGTGGTTGGTCTCCTGCGAGCTTTCCATGCTCGACCAACGAGCATGGCCTCGTTGTGGCGCGGCACTGCTGCTAGCGGCTAAGGGGGTGTTGTCTGGGGCTGGGTTAGATGCTAGGGGGACAGAGGAGAGCTGAGAGGGTCAGTGGGGGACAAAGCTTTGATTAATCAATAGTATTAGTTAGGTAGTTTGTTTGATGATCACAAGGTGTTCGACACAATGGCCACACGAATTTTAGTTTTGAATTTTTACAAGATTTTTGGTGTGTGACTTGATCTCATGCTTGGTAGTCTATGGTTTCTTGGGATTGTTAACTGGAGTTCATTTGAGTGGTTTTTGAACAAGTGGGATCTATGCATATGTAATGGATTCAAATTTCAAATGTCATTTAAAATTAGTGTTTAAATGTTTTTGTAAGATTTCAAAGTGGGCCTTGGTAGATCTTTACTTGTACTAGCAAGGGGTGAAAATATTTGAGCATGTTTCTGTTTGAATTTGACTTCTAGGAACACCTAAAGTGGCCTACAGGATTAAAATGGCCAAAGTGACCATTTGGTCTTTTTATTCTTATTTGATTTCTATTTGTTTTTTGTTTTTAAATGATCTAGATGATGTGGCATTCACCTTTGAATCATTTTACAACCATTAGAACAATCAAACATGGCATTTCCAAACAATTCTATATTAATGCAAACACAGATATGCATTCCTAATTATTTTAATGATAAAAAGTTTTTGTTAACCCTAAATTGGGTGATTTGGATCTTGATAACCTTGATTAAAGTTTTGGGATGTTAAAAACCTTCCCCCCTTAAACAAAATCTAGTCCCGAGATTTAAGAAAACTAGGAACTAAAGAGATCTGGAAACTCAGTCCTAATGTAATCTTCTCGCTCCCAAGTGGCTTCTTCTTTGGTGTGATTGCTCCATTCGATCTTGAGAAACTTGTTACTCCAGGTCCTGGTGGTTCTGAAGGCTTCTTCCAAGATACGGATGGGCACTTTATGATACGTCAGATCCTTGTTAATATCAATGGCTCGGTGATCGATGTTCTTGAACACTTCGGTCTTCTCCGGCACTTCTAAGCATTTGCGAAGTAACGAGATATGGAACACATTATGGATGGTTGACATCTCTTCTGGCAGTTCCAGTTGATACGATACTTCTCCTCGGTGATTCAGCATCTTGAAGGGTCCAATATATCTGGGGGCTAACTTTCCTTTCAGACTGAAACATTGTGTTCCCTTCAATGGTGAAACCTTGAGATACACAAAATCTCCGACATTGAAAGTCAGGTGTCTATGTCTCTTGTCAGCATAACTCTTCTGTCTGGATTGGGCAGTCTTAAGGTGCTCACGGACTTTGTGAACCTTCTCTTTGGCTTCTCGTAGGATGTCAGGTCCAAAAATCTGACTCTCTCCTACTTGTGACCAATTCAAGGGGGTACGACACTTTCTTCCATATAAGAACTCAAATGGGGCTATTTGCAAACTGGCTTGATAACTGTTGTTGTATGAGAATTCTACGAAAGGCACACAGTCTTCCCATTTTGATCCATACTCTAGCACACAAGCTCTCAACATATCTTCTAGGATTTGGTTGACTCTTTCAGTCTGTCCATCGGTGTCCTTCTTGGACTTTCTGCCATAATCTTGAGGTAAATTGGGTTCCTTGATCCGACACTATGGTCTTGGGGGTTCCATGCGAACTAACAATTATAGCAATGTACAACTCTGCTAGCTTTGAACTCTAGTAGGTTGTCTTGATAGGTATAAAATGGGCTACCTTGGACAGTCTATCAACGATGACCCAGATTGAGTCATTTCCCCTACTAGAAGTAGGCAAACCGGTGATGAAGTCCATTCCGACGGAATCCCATTTCCATTCCATAATCTGCAATGGTTGCAATAGTCATGTGGGTCTCTGATGTTCTGCTTTGACTCTCTGACAGATATCACACTTGGCGATGTAGCTTATGATTTCTCTCTTCATCTTGTGCCACCAAAATTGCTCCTTCAAATCCTGATACATCTTCGTTCCTCCGGGGTGGATAGAATAAAGAGTATCATGATCTTCCTGCATGATAACTTTCTTCAGCTCTGAATCTGCTGGCACACAGATACGTCCTTTGTACCACAAAACTCCTTCTTTGTGTTCGGTGAATCGAGGTACTTTTCCCGTACCAATACGATGTTTGATTCCGTTGATACTTGCATTTCCCTTCTGGGCTTCCTTGATCTAGCTGATCAAAGTGGGTTGAAGTTCAATGCTAGCTAAAAATCCTTTGTTAACTAGCTCAGTTCTAAACTGCTCCAACTCTTCATGCAAACTTGGCTGGTTCTCTTTGATCATGGTGTTTAATCTACACGGTAATCTTCTAAGAGCATCCACTACCACATTGGCTTTGCCAGGGTGATAGTGAATGTCAAGGTCATAATCCTTGATTAACTCTATCCATCTCCTTTGCCTCATATTCAGATCCTTCTGAGTGAAAATATACTTCAAGCTCTTGTGATCTGAGTAAATCTGCGATTACCCATAAGGTAATGATGCCATGTATTCAAGGCTAAAACTACAGCTGCTAGTTCAAGATCATGGGTAGGGTAGTTTTGCTCATGCTGCTTCAGTTGTCCGAGACCAATCTTGGATGCATCACAATACACATCAAATGGCTCCTTGATATCTGGCATATCAATATTAGGGCTGAAATCAATCTCTTCTTGAGCTCTTGGAAACTTGCTTCACATTTGACAGTCCATTCAAACTTCTTGTCCTTCTTCAATAATTGGGTCATGGGTCTTGCGATGTTCAAAAATCCCTCTACGAACTTGCGGTAATATCTCGCTAATCCGAGAAATGCACGGACTTGGGTTTGAGTGGTTGGGGCTTTCCATTCTTCAACATCTTTGATCTTGGCGGGATCAACAGCGACTCCTCCGGCAGACACAATATGTCCAAGGAATCCTACTTCTTTCAGCCAAAACTCACATTTGCTGAACTTGGCATACAACTGGTGCTCTCTAAGGGTTTCAAGGATGATTCTCAGATGTTGCTCATGGTCTTCTTCCGACTTGGAATAGATAAGAATATCGTCGATAAACAAAACGACAAACTTCTCCAGAAACTTCATAAAGATCTTATTCATGAGATTCATGAAATAAGCGGGGGCATTGGTTAGTCCAAAAGACATGACTGTATACTCATATAATCCATATCGAGTGGTAAAGGCGGTCTTTGGAATATCCGTTACACGAATCTTGAGTTGATGATAACCAGTTCTAAGATCAATCTTAGAGAACACTCTGGCCCCAGTCAACTGATCAAACAGGTCCTCTATCTTGGGCAGTGGGTACTTGTTCTTGATGGTGACATCATTCAGCTTCCAGTAATATGTGCACAAACGGTTACCTCCATCCTTCTTGTCGACACACAAAATAGGCGATCTCCATGGTGATGCGCTTGGTTGAATCAAACCTTTTGCGAGCATAACATCAAGATGTTTCTTCTGCTCCACTAACTCTGATGGGTTCATGCTATAGGGTCTCTGAGCTATGGGTCCGGTTCCAGGAATTAGTTCAATAATGAACTCGATATCCCGAGGGGCAATTCATTTGGGAATACCTCGGGGTATTCATAGACTACTCTGACTTGGTCTATGGTGGCTAGGGCTAGACTCTTGTTGCATTTGAATTGATGGGGCAAGGTTTCAGAAACATGATCTACTGTTACTCCATAGCTACTGGTCATGGTGATGGCTTTCTTGGCACAGTCGATCAATCCTGTATGTTTCGACATCCAGTCCAGTCCTAGTACTACTTCCAAACCTTTGGTTCCCAGTACTATTAGATTGGCATAAAAATCTATCCCATGTATTCTGATAGGCACAACCTTGCAAATTTTTCTAGCTTTGGTGGTTGAACCAGGGATTTGAACTATCATAACATGCTTCAAGTTGGTTTGGTGAATCTTACTAGTGCATGCAAATTCTTCTGTAACAAACGAGTGTGATGCTCCAGAATCAAACAACACTCTTGCTAATACTGAGTTAACAGAAAACATACCCAACACGACATCTGGGGCTTCCTAGGCTTCTTCAGCATTCATGTGGAATAGATGGTTGTTGCGGTTGAGAGAGTTTCCGGGGGGTGAATCTCCTTCCGGGCTGAACACGGCGCTGCTACTGAGTTAGGGCATTCACATTGGAAGTGGCGGCAATCTTCTTGGGACACTCATTGGATTAGTGACCCTTCACTCCACATTCAAAGCAAGTGATCTGAGACTTGTCTTTGGCTGCAACAGGCATGGCATTGCTTCTAGTCCTTGGGGCAGTATTGTTGTTGTTGTTGTTGGACTTGGGCGGTGCACGGTTGAAGTTTTTGGAGTTGCCGGGGTTATTATTGTGGTTCCCTCTGGACTTCACATTTCCTCCGCTACGGTTGGGGTAGCTTACACGAGACATTGGGGGTCTATTGTTCCGCGGGGCATATCCTACAGACGGGTTGGGGAGTACTTCTGGTGACTGGTGGATCCACTCTGGTGCATCACCTGCGGTTGCAGTTGTCGTTGGCTTGGTTGATCTTTCCTTCCATCTAGATGGCAGAGTTGACTAGCTTTTCGAGATCATCAAAACGGATGTTGATTAACACCGTTTGCATCTCATCATGCAACCCATTTAGGAATCTCTCCTTCTTCTTGGCTTCAGTATTGATCTCATCCGGTGCATACCTAGCGAGGGACAGAAATCTGTCATGGTACTCTAGTACCGTCATCCTGCCCTGCTTCAGTTCTCTAAACTCATCTCTCATTCTGGTGACTAAACCTTGCGGCACATGGGTGTGGCTGAACTTGGTCTTGAAAGCTTCCCACTTCATCACTTTCCCGTGGTTCATAGTACGGGTGCTGTTCCACCATGCTCTTGCATCTCCTGCCCTGATAGTGGGTGGTAAACAGTACTTGCTCATTTGCGCCAACTCCTACTACTTCTGGGTTATTCTCCATGGTTTGCACCCAATCATCTGCATCTAGTGGGTCTTAAGACTTGCTAAAGATAGGGGGATTGGTATTCTTGAAGTTTTTGAGTTTGGATCCATGATGATCCTGATTTCCATGGCCTTGATTATTGTGGGCCATCTGGGCGATCTGTTGTAGGGTAGCTAGGTTGGCTTGGCGCTCTGCTCTACTAGCTTCACGGTCGGAAACTAGCATCTGCAGAATCTGTAGGATCGGGTCCTGCGATGAGCTGCTTCCACCGGGGTTTCCACGAGTCATCTGAAGATTAAGATAGATAATGGGGTAATAGGGAAAGTTCTAAGGTTCATGGTTTTGTTTTCAAAAGCTAAAACTTTGAGTTTGACTCAGGTTTTGCACACTAACAACTTCTCATTCATTCATTCATTCAATCAAAGCATACGATACAAACACACACACCACAACATGAAAGGAAAACAAATGGTTTTAAGAACCATTCTATGACCTAAGATACAATGGGACCGATACATCTCACTCCTATGATAGTGCTCTAGTGCATGTATCTACTCATCATCGATGAAGTCAGAGTCGTCATCATCAGTGTAGAAGTCCATGGCATCATCCTCTAGGTAGTCATCATCATTGCTGAGATACGAGTGAATATCCCCTGGATGTCTTCACCGTCTTCTTCCTCTTCTTCTTTTGCTGCAAGTTGAGCTTCTTTCTCCTTGATGGTCTTCTCGAGGTCGGCTACCTTCTTGCGAAGACGGGCGATGGTGCGATCCTTCTTTGCGCGTTGACGACGAAGTGATTGACGATCCTTGATGAGCAGTGAGAAGGTTTGGGCCTTCTGGGCGGCAATGGTAAGGTTGTGGTTGGCGTACTCTCGAGCATTGTCCAATTCCTTCTGTCTATCATACAGCCGGAAGTCAATGTTCCCCACTTGGCGCCTCATCTCCAGGTGACTTGGCATCTCCAACGGTATTCCCATGGAATCACACCTTTCATAGTGCGCAAAGCGGGTTCCCTGGATCAAGTTGATGTTCTGTCTGCAAAGATGATAGCTCAATGCACGGCACCCAGAAAAATGCTTCATGGCGGTGTTGATGTAGAGCTCGTTGGGAACCCCAGGAGGAAGGTATGATGAGCACAACAGCAAGTTTCCCTCAGTTATGAAACAAAGGTTTAATCAAACCAGTAGGAGCAAGGAAACACCCCAAAGGTGTTGCTAGCTGAGCTTTGGAAGGGTGCACTACCGGTCCTAGTAGCAACATGGAGACCTGCACAACACAACCACAGAACTTTGTTCCCAACTTACGATGAGGTTGTCAATCTCACCATGTTTTGCGGAAAACAAACGATTAAACGTATCGAATGGAAAGAAGTAAAAGTTTGCAGAAAGTAAACACAAAGCAGTAAACAGTTGTAGATTGTATGTAAAGAAAAGGACCGGGATCCATAGTTCACTAGAGGTGGCTCTCCTTAGATAGATAACATGCTGGGTGAACAAATTACAGCGGGGCAATTGACAAACAGTGAGAAAGCAATACATGCATATACTAATCATCTTGACTCCTTTGAGACTTGATTGGGCATTACAACATAATACATAGACCGCCATCCAACTGCATCTATGACTAATAATCCACCTTTAGGTTATCATCCGAACCCCCTCCAGTATTAAGTTGCAAGCAACAGATTATTGCTTTACGAACTGCGTGTAAAGTAAACAATACGATTGTTCTATTAACAAAGTATTGTTGTTTTCTCCCTAGTAGCAACATCACATCTAGTACCTTAGAGATTTCTGTCACTTCCCCAGATTACCAGAGGCATGAACCCACTATCGAGCATAAATACTAACTCTTGGAGTTGCTAGCATCTACATGGCCAAGATAGCTACTAACAACGGAAAGCATGCAAGATCTCAAATAACAAAGACATGATAGAATCAATAATCAATCTGAAATAGCATCTCAATATCCATCAGATCCCTGCAAACACAACATGCAGAATTGCAAAGAGATGATCTTGATCATGAATGGATCTCACAATATGTAGACATGAAAGCACAAGGGAGGAGAACCAGCCATCTAGCTACTACATGGATTTGTAGTCCAAGGATGAACTACTCACGCATCACACTGGAGGCTTGCATGGTGATGAAGAAGGCCTCCAGGGTGAATTCCCCTCTCTGGCAAGGTGCCGGGAAGAGCTTCAGATCCCTCCCGGTCTAGGGATGGAGATGACAGCGGCGATAGACTTTTTCGTGGATTTTTGATCGGGTCCTTAGGGTTTTCATCCCGAGGGTAATATATAGGAAGAAGGAGGGGCCGAGGGGGTGCCGGGAGCGGCCACACCACCCCCTGGCGCGGGCCAGGCCTGGTCGCGTGGCCAGGTGGTGGGGTAGCTCCCTGGCCCTTCTCCGTCTCGTATTCTGGCACTTAATCACTTCTGGAAAAATAGGCACTTTGGCTTTTGGCCCGTCCAATTCCGAGAATATTCATTTTCTAACTTTCCTGGAACCAAAAACAGCAAAAACAGGCAGCTAGCACTGTGGCTCTTGTTAATAGGTTAGTCCAAGAAATCATATGAAAAGTACTCCAAAGTTGGAACAAAACACAAGAAAGTGGATAAAACTAAGCATGGAACATCAAAAATTATGGATACATTTGCAATGTATCAAAAGACGAGCTAGAGCTTCATGCATTGCCCTAGCTAATCCATCTACCAAGTTGTTCTCTCTCACGGTGAACTGAATCTTCTCCGAAAGGGGTGCTTCCATCTTGCCTCGAAGATCAGAATCTATCAGCCATTGTAAATCTCCTCCTGGGTGGTCATTGAGTTGAGCTCCGAAGAATTCTGGATGTGGGTGCTCTAGGTACTCAGATAGTGCATCAAGATCCCTCTTGAAGATTAGTTGGCCTCTGTTGCCCAACTGGTAGAACTTGCAATACTGAACTTCCATCTATAAGAATTTAGGATGAGTAAGTTAGTGAGGTGATCAAGTGTGTAAAATTTTATGTAGTAATGCAAGAATTTTTTAGGAACATGAATTTTTCGAAAGATCTCAAGAGTAAGAGTGGAAATAGGTTTTCATAAATACTCACTTCTTTGGTTTTGAAACGAAGTTTTTGTTTGGACGTCCATTCTAGCTAGGGTCTCCTATGGTCAGGATGGCTCTGATACCAAGTTGTCAACACCCAGATTTTTAATCCTAGATGCCTGTTATGTCATACATCGCAATCCCAGGATTACCATTTTTGCGAGACATAACAGATTGGATACCATAGTACATCATCCATTACAAACCATAATAAGGTCTTACATAATTAAAGGATCTCATCATCCAGTCTTAGTACAAACAAGTAGAGGAATAAATAGCATAGTGATGGGCTCCATCTTCAGTGTCAGAGGCAATGCTGACAATGGGAGATAGTCCTAGTTGTCGTAGCCGTCCTGTTTTCCTTCTTCCGGATAGTCCTCTTCATAGTCTGGCCACGGGAATAGCCAGGGACAAAGCCATGAGTACTCTTTAAGTACTCACAAACTATCACTAACAAGTAAGGTAGTGCTAGTAGGAATGCTAAGTTCTAAGTGTATTTGTAAAGTTAAGTTTGAAACCTAAGCTGAGTTCAGAAACAAAGAAAGATAAAATAAAGTTCTAAATCACCTAAGTGGGAACTTAGTTTTCGTAGTCACAACCCTGTTGTGGTCAAGTCATGTCACAAATCATTTCATAAGTCATTTTGGAAACATCTGACAACAGAACAGTATGGCCACTCCAACTGTCCATGATCGCGGACGCGGCTATTCGAATAGTTTGACACTCTGCGAAGGTGGTACACTTTCACCACAAAATTCGATACATCCGTCAAGGATAACCCTGAACCATCATACTTAGTATGCGGATAATAAATCATAACCTTTCCTTTACACACTCTAGTATAAGAACCTCTCATATGAGCTTGTCCTCCCAGCAATGGCCATCTACCATCCTGGGCACTGCATAGGTGGACAACATCAAGAGGTAGCCTCAGCTCAAACCTCCTCCGTGAGGGAACCCATACTAATGCATATAAACTTCCGGCTAAGCCTTACCCAATTCAGGTATTGTGGTTGTATGGTAAAATTGGAATGGTCTCGCATCCGAACCCAACCATCAGTTTTTATAAAGGGCTAAGGCTCATGCCTCAAAATTTTCATCATCAAATCCATTTGTGTTTCTAAACACATGTCAAAACATCTCAATAGAATGACTCATCATTCCAAGGTTTTCATAAGCATTTTCACCAAGTATTCCCATATAAAGTGATCAAGTTTTAGGTTCAGCACTAGTAACTAAGGTTAAGAGTGTTCACTAATGTGGGATGCTAATCTCAATCTCATGCCATAGAATGACATCTAAGTCTAACTAGATATACCAAGTTTTATACTCTTTATGCTATCTATAAATAAAGTAAAGATCTTTGGTAAAGTAAAATAAAGTAAAATAAAATAAAGCTTGCAAGTAAAACTTAGAATGTGTATAAATCAAAAAGGGTGTAACCAAAGCATGCTTAAGGCATTTTGCTTAGGTTATCTTGCTTGCAAGGGTTAGCTTGCATTGTTAATGATGGCTTGCCTTGGTTGGTGGAGTGGTTGAAATTCTCCTCATATTCTTTTGGGTAGAACTCCTCCACTTCGTAGACTTGGTCATCTTCTATAAATAAATACGGGATACGAAATCACCAAACAATACTTAACTAGTATATTTAGTACACTAAGGCACACACTTGATGATCTAGCATCATCACAATCATCACAAGATTTAATAAACTAGTTTCATTTATTTTATTTGAGAAAAGTAATTCCTACTCATTGAAAATTAATTAAGATTTAATATTATCCAATTAAAATATGGGATCATGTGGACACATGTCATCACAACATAGTTTAATACATGGGAATGTGATTTAAAGGTTTGGTCACATTTTATAAAGTTTAAGATTAATATTTAAATGATTTAAAGTGACTAGAAATGCCTATAGAGCATTATTTTGCTACTAGTCCAAAGTAACTTCATGCAAACCTAAATATTATTACATATTCGGATAGATATTATCAAGTGTGATTTTTGAGAGTTGGAACCAACTCAAAAGCTATTATGGTTGATTTTTGAAAAATGTTTGAATGTAGAAAAGTCTTTGTCTTGTTATTTTTGCTATATGTGATATCTAACTATAATTGATTTAAATCCAATGGGCTAGGATATATATTTGAATTATCTTTCTAACAAAATTGGAATCATTCATTTTGATTCAGTAGAACTCTCTGAATTGATTTTTAAACTAGAGGACATGACCTAGTTTAAACTTAATTAGAAAACATTCATTTGAATTTTAGTGCCAGTGCGGGAAACTAAACGGGCCAGCTCAGTGGTGCTCTGCGACGCAGAGGGCAACTAACAAGTGGGTCCCGCCTGTCAGTGGCACTTAAAACCCGAAATGGCATGGGATAATCTGGGCGCTATGATTAGACGGTGGATCGATGGTTGTGGTTCATCGTCGACGACGAACAGGTCACCGGCGAGAATGAACCCTAGCGGCCCGGTGGGGGTCGATTAGGGGCTTACCAGGGCTCCAGCTAACATGTCGATAGGGGCGATCGAGCTGGTGGATGACGGCGGTTCCAGGCATGGTCGCGGTGGCTCCTGGGGTGGTCGCAATTAGCGGCGCCTTCTCCTCCAGTGGCGGCCAGCTCCGGCAAAATTCCGGCCAACGGCAGCTCGCCTTGCTCCGGGGGGAAGTGGGGAGAGGGGAAGTGAGTGGTGTGCAGAATTGGGGTGGTGGAGGACTCCTTTTATAGGTTCAACGAAGGGGCAGAACGGCATGGTCTGGTGATGGTGGTGACATGGCTACGGTCGGCTAGAGGCATGGCTGCGAGCGGCGATTGATGCACGGTCTCCTGGTGATCTTCTACGGCATAATGGCGTGGCTAGGGGCGGTGGTATGTGGTCAGGAAAGGTCGATGCTCTGTGTGGCAGAGGCGGCGTTTGACGCGGCGTGCGGTGGCTGCGGGTCAGTAGGCGGCAAACAGGGATGTCTGGGGGCGTGCTGGTGTTAAGGCGAAGCGGCGCGTGCGAGCTGAGGGCAAGGCGTAGCCTGTGTGAGGCTGTCGGGGGCGGCGCACTAGCGCGGTCTATGCATGGTGCAGAGGAGGGGAGCGCGAGCGTTCTGTTGTGGTCGAGTGCCTGGCATTGCTCGGGGAAGGGACAATGGGCGGCGGTGTGATCACGCCTACCTCCCAGGCACGACGGAAGGGGAATGGGTGCTCTCCTGCGAGCTTTCCATGCTCGAACGACAAGCATGGCCTCGTTGTGGCGCGGCACTGCTGCTAGCGGCTAAGGGGGTGTTGTCTGGGGCTGGGTTAGATGCTAGGGGGACAGAGGAGAGCTGAGAGGGTCAATGGGGGACAAAGCTTTGATTAGTCAACAGTATTAGTTAGGCAGTTTGTTTGATGATCGCAAGGTGTTCGACACAATGGCGGCAAGAATTTCAGTTTTGAATTTTGAAAAGATTTTTGGTGTGTGACTTGATCTCATGCTTGGTAGTCTGTGGTTGCTTGGGATTGTTAAGTGGAGTTCATTTGAGTGGTTTTCGAAAAAGTGGGATCTATGCATATGTAATGGATTCAAATTTCAAATGTCATTTAAAATTAGTGTTTAAATGTTTTTGTAAGATTTCAAAGTGGGCCTTGGTAGATCTTTACTTGTACTAGCAAGGGGTGAAAATATTTGAGCATGTTTCTGTTTGAATTTGACTTCTAGGAACACCTAAAGTGGCCTACAGGATTAAAATGGCCAAAGTGACCATTTGGTCTTTTTATTCTTATTTGATTTCTATTTGTTTTTTGTTTTTAAATGATCTAGATGATGTGGCATTCACCTTTGAATCATTTTACAACCATTAGAACAATCAATCATGGCATTTGCAAACAATTCTATATTAATACAAACACACATATGCATTCCTAATTATTTTAATGATAAAAAGTTTTTGTTAACTCTAAATTGGGTGATTTGGATCTTGATAACCTTGATTATAGTTTTGGGATGTTACAGACTTCAAGTGCACATATCAACTGTAGCTAGTTTCTAAATATGAGTATTAATCCCATAGAGAGCTATTGGTAAAGTTCTTTATGCCCCTCGTTACTATTCACTAGAGAGTACTTGTAGGTTATCTCTAATTCCAAGTAATGGTGTAAAAAGAGTGTGTTTGAATGAATTCTTAAAGTAAACAAGAACAAAGTAATTAACAAAAGTAAACTAAAGCAAGAGATTGTCTATGAAGTGTTGTGTGATATGGTTGAGGGGTTATCCAGGAATGGGGGATTCACCACTATCATGATATTATTGATCATAATTAGGAGAACCTATTTCTTGTGTCATACATGCATGGAGAGAGCTCCATAATAAGATGTTCACTACAAGGCTCGTAGGAAGTCACTTTGTTGTGCCAAGAATTGCGTCACCTCTAAATAACCCCTGCGATGTCTGAGACCAGTCACCCATACAGACCACCGAATTAAGGGTCTCCCCATGGATATCGTAATAAGCTCAGGAATCTCTCTTAATCCTCCTTTGACCATGCATGTTGCTAGCTAGTGTGTTGGGGATATGCTAAATGGGTATCCTCATAGCATGTCACCAATCCGGCTAACCCGGGTGGCCCATGGTTGGTAGCATGGCCTATGGCTTGCTAGGCGGCCCAGTTAGACGGATCTAGAAGGGAAGCCCATGCCGGATAAAGGAAGGCTACGCAGGAGTCGCCGACATACTCAGAGCCTTGGAGTGCAAGACACAAAAGACTAGTTCGTATTAGTGTAGGAATCTTTACCTTGTTTGGCAAGGACCTTTCCCTATAAACCCTAGGTTATGGTGCCTTTATAAACCAGACCAATGGGATCCTTTAGGGCAAAATTAGAAGAAAACCTAGATTGCTACGTACAACGTGCAACACCTCGCACAATGAACCTATCTCTGTAACTCGGTGTATTGCCATTATAGTGATTTATAGCAGGAGTAGAGCTCCGCCACCATTGTGGGACTTGAACCTGGTTAAGCTGTGTTACCTCGTACCCGCCAACTCGTCGGCAATACCACGGAAGTTGGCACCGACCATGGGCAAGAGGCGCTTCGAGCTCTACACCGGGCGAGGTCCAATCTCTTCACGGGAATCGGCGACACCTTAGCCATCAGACGTGTTCTCTTCTACGGCAACATCCTAATCATCCCTCCAGAAGAGTTCTAGGTGCCGAAGAAGACGAACCCTATGCGTTGCTCCGTCATCCCCTTTGTAGACATCCACATCTTCATTGGTGAAACCGACTCGGGTCCTAGCTCCCAAGAAGTTGGAAACTCGTCAAGCCCCGAACGGACCGCCTATGAGCAGGACACGTTCACGGAAGGAACTGGGTCATATCTCTCCTTGGAGTATGATGGCTCGGATAAGAAAACTCAAGGCCCACCCAAACTGCCCATTTGCGGGATATAAAGGTGGAAGGACCCGAAAATCCGCTTGGCTCCCCCGAGCGTTAGAGATGCGCAAGTCACACTTTGTCAGCGTAGTCACCATCTTCGATCTGGCTAGATGTGTTCAAAGGGACGGAGAACCTCCTTGTGAATACCTCGCCAAATGGATGAGGGTGAGGGAAACCCTAGAGGGTGACCGCATCGATGAGCTCGTGTACCACTTAGTGTAAGGGATTACACCCAGAACACTCCTCCGGCATACCCTCTGAAGGCGGCATGCCACGGGTCCTGTCACCCTTGGTGAGATGGTCTCCATCATCACTGAATACGCAGATGCCAATGAGGAGGCCGAGGCTGTGATCGCCGTCTTAGCCGGAGGAGGAAACAAAAACAACGGCCCGCCTCGATCACCCTCTACATCTGCCATCGCCAACACCGAAGCCAACTTTGACTCCGTCCTTGACGCGCTATACGCCGACATAAATATGGATGGCGGCGGCTCAGACGCTAACTCGGAGGAATACGATGCTGTTATGAGGGAGATTGAGCAGGAGATCGAGAAGGAGGAGCGCGCCGAGAATAACAATGCTTCCCACCAGGTGTTGGTCGCCATTGGGAGCGTGATGGAAGAAGATGGACAGGAACCAGAATGTGAGAGAGCTCCGCCCACGCCAGCGGTTACCAGAGCAGCAGCAGCCAAGAAAGTCGCCGAGCCTTCGGCTCTGGCCAAGGCCTTGCCTCCTGTAACACCCCAGCATTAGGATCCAACGAAGGGTAGAATTAGGAATCTAAGTTTGTGCATGCATGCATCTATAAAAACTAGGGTAAATTTTTTGCCAAACAAAAAACTAAAGAGATCAGAGTTATTTTCACTAACTAGATGTAGGAATAGTTCTTGTTAGTGATTTCTATGAATTTTGACATGACCTTTAGGAAGTATTAAATCTTTGAGGAAGTTATTTTGAATTCAAATTTGAAATTTAAATCAGTTTGAAACTATTTGAAAATTAGAAGTTTGTAATATTGGATTGTTTTCCAAAATACTTTATCAACATTGTTTGATTATATTATAGATATAGTAAACACCAATAAATATTAAAGACAAGGAGAATTAAATAAGAAATAAATTCTTATTTCTTTATTCCAAAAATAAGATTACAACTGGTGATAAATATATCAAAAGTAGAAGATTACAAAGAACAAAAATCAAACTTTATTAAATTGTAATATTATCTTTACAAGATCCTTTTCAAAAAGAATAGAAAGAAGGTTACAATTAAAACCTATGCTACCTATCTACTCCTATACTAAATCTTCTATGTCCAGATCTTGTTCCTGCAAATAAGATAAACAACCTAAAGGAAAATAAAGGGTTAGTTAGTTAATTTTACTCTGAGTGGTGAATAGTGAAATGCACTGTTCATGTTACATCACAGAGTAATAAAAGAGGGGGAAGTTTCACCAAGGAAGTAAATAACAAAAGGGTAACAGGTGAAGATATTTTCACTTGAACTAATCCACACAACCAGACCACACAACCATATAGCTTAGTCACCAAAATGCATGGAGTGTGCTGTCAAGCCAGCAGCAGCAGTACAAGCACTCACACATAGCACCAGTCGAAGCATAGTTACACGAACTCATTTATCCTTCCCAAGCACACACTCAGAGCTTGTTGAGCTTGTCAAAACCAGAATCAAACCACCAGCCAGATTACCAAATCAACCACCAGGGTAACATCAGGAGGGGTGGAGCAGGTGGATAGCAAGGCCAAGCACAAGATCATAGGAGCAGCACCAAGACATGTAGAGCTAGATCAAGTCATCAAGCACAAGATAACAAGATCAAGCCAGCAAGCAACACCACAACCTCATCAGCCATCAAGTAGTGTGGCGAGTACACATAAAACCATCACATGATCAAATCATCATAGGTTAAACAGAGCATGTGTTGTTGTATATGATCTTCTCAGAAAAACACCCAAGTGAGGTGTATATCCATCCTGGAAGAAAGATAAAAAGCCAATGATAAAACTTTACAAGCTACTACCAAGATCTCAGCTTTAGCATCACTGATCTTGGAGAGAAATCCCTAGTTTCATAACTAGATACACAAGCATCCTTGAATAAACATTTCTGAGCACATCCTATGGATGGTAGTACCTTAGAAATGACACATCTTAAAACATTATCCTAAATAGTAAGGATCCACCTTATTATTCTTACAATAGCCTATCAAATCATTGTCTTAAGCACTGTAGGACTGATACTGAGAGGTATCCATCACAGATCATCAAGGAGGTAAAGCGGCATGTCAAAATAGCAACTTTTCTGTAGCTTTGCCTCAGACCAGCATCATGGGCTAAGCTATTCAATAGACAGATTTGCAACTCTCAAGTACAATAGAACATAAATAAAAACATTCCAGTTTTGAGATAAAACCTATGTACCACTCAAATGAGGGTGTCACAAGGGTCTATCCTAACCAAGTAGTTTCTACCAAGGATTCCATAATCCAATATTGCAACAGAACATCTAACCATTTTCCTAACATAACAATTAGGAATCATATTTGATATACATCTGAATCTTATCATAGGCAAGTATTAGAGGGTAATTGGATTAAATATCCAACTACAATTCTTTCATACCAATGCATATCAACAAGAACCAGAGAGCTAATCTCAATCTGATCATAGCCATAATACAGGATAGCAAGTAAAGTTCATTTGACAAACTACTTATAGAAACAACTGTCAACACTGAGAATCACAGTATAACAATGAGTCATACACGGCTAGATTTAGTACGAAACCACCTTAGATAAACATAACATCAAGGGATGAACCCTAGCACATAGGGATGAACCCTAGTGCCATGGACAGATGTAATTTGGGTTCATACATGACCAGCACTCAGGGAGTAGTAAGGTAAGCAAGAGATTCAGAGAGGAAGAGAAGTGGAACTCACCCGTGGTCCTCGCTGAACTTAGAAGAGGAAGCAGAAGCACCGGCGAGAGCACACGGCGGCATAGGGAGCACCTGAGGGCGCTGCAACCTGTGCAAAGCCATGGCACACCGACCACATCCACATGGGCAGCATCGGAGGCACCACAGGACCGCTAGAAACCCAACACAACACCACCGGGGTGGCGAGACTCCACATCGCCGGCAACCCCAAACCCTAGGGTTCGGGGTGGAGTCAGCAGGGACGCAAGAGAGGTTTGCAGACGAATCCAATAGGACCAGACGGTGGAGTGGAGTCGGCTACCTCGCCACACACCACGGCGGCGGCCGGAGTAGCCCAGGGCGGCCATAATCGAGTGGCGACAGCATCGACATCGCGACGGCTCTACGGGGACGAGCCAGAGGGTGAACAAGAGAGAAAGAAGGGGAAAATCGAGTGGTACTGGGCCACTCGTGATAGAGGGGTTTGACCAGCCAGGTGGGTCGGGTCAGTGCCGGGCCAGCCCAATGGGCTAGGTCCAGTTTTATGAGGAAGAAATCCGATTAAATTGTCAAATGACCAAAATACCCCTAGGACTTAAATAGTTCTAAGAAATAAATAAAAATCCTAAAACTATAAATAAAATATTATTGGACTCATAAAAATGTCCTCTATTTAAGAAAAATAACAAATGGAATTTTAGGTAATTAAATTTAAAATTATTATTAATAAGGTATATGTTCCTTTGGAATTTTATAAAATATACTAGACACATAAAAATTGAATAAAATCCATTTTTACAATTCTAAAATGGTGTGCTATCTTAGAAAAATGCTAGTTTGTATTTTTGAAAAGTAAATTAAGTGTAATGAACATAAAGTCTTATTTCCTTAGAGGAATTTTAGTGAAATATTTTAAAGAGTTAAAAATTAAAGAAATCCAATTTTTAACTCTTAAAATAATACTAACCATTATTAAAATACTAAATATAATATTTATGAAGATTTTAAAGGCTTTAAGTAATCCTTTTCTTTAATTAAAGAAAATAGCAAACTTTTACCAAGAGGGTAAAACATCCAAATAAGCAAATAGTTAACCATTGCATGACATTACTATGCATTGCATATTGCTTCTTTAAATATTGTACTTACCGGGAAATAATGGTTCTCTGTAGAAACCGGAGCTCAAGGTCAGGTGGAAGCATCCGACTTCACTACCTTGCAATCACAAGGCAAGTTCTCAACTTGCTCATGTCCTTTGAAGAGTCCTTATGAAAATATTTGAAAATTGTGTGTTATCACCTATGTTCTAAAGGAAATAGAAAATAAGTATTTTCTCAAACAAATGAAACGCTATTATCATCCTAAGTGGTGATAAATACTAAGAATTGCAGGGGAATCTAGGATTCCAATTACAAAACATCTAGGACTTAATAACCCATGACATCAGTGATTCTAGTGCCGTATATTATGCGTTAACCATAAGATTTGGAATGGGACGGAGAAGTCAGTTGTATCTTCCTCCTCTCGCATGCATCCGAATGGCCAGGTCGTGGTTGTTATCCTCGTAGGATGCATTTATATGTAATTCGTAGTGGATATGCAGCATATGGGTGGGAGCCCTCAACGTCCCATGATAGTTCTGGCATCTGACGGTCTGTACTAACCATTGTTGTAATTCAACATGTCGGCATTGCGTACACCAAGGGGACATGCGGGGTCCCAAAGTATTCCCGGTTGTGCAACTAGGAGTTGGTCTCTTATGGGTAAAGCAACGCACCTCTGCCGAGTGTAAGAATGGTGAGATGTTACTCCCTATTCCGGGAAGGAGCTACGAATGTGGCAGGAAAGGAACTCCATGAAGTTCTGGTCAACGTGTGAAGGCTGATGGGCATAGTTTTATAATTAAAATCAAATTTGAAGAAATGTTTACCAAAACTGCATAGTACCAAGGATGTATTGTCCGAAGTGGTAGATAGAGCATCAAACTTCCCACCTTGCATATAGTGAACTTTTTGGGTAACGATGTTACTCACCCTTTCCTTTGAACCCCTTGGTAGACTTTGAGGGCCAGAAGGATGACCAGGTGTATGCTATGGAGGTCCAGAATGACGTCTACTATGAAGAGCCTGACCTATCCAGTGGAATCGAAGGAGTGGACTACGGGATAAAATATGGAGCTGAAGACAACGAGTCAGAGTAGTAGGTAGGTCGTACGCTAGTTACCTAGGTTGAGCCGAACAGCCTGAACTCTATAGAATAAGTTGTTGAGCTCACGTCTTATTTATCGTTATGTTTTTCGTTCTTCCGCTAAATTTATAAGCCTAGTTATTTTGTTTGTAAGTTTGAACCTTTTGAAGTCTCGAACTTCTGGTATTGTAATAATAATGGAGTGTGTATGTTTGTAATTTGGACCCGCAATGTTTCTGTTGTACCACTCTAAGGGATGTGATATTTACGGAACGTTGTTCTGTGGGTGTCATATCAACGACTATAGTGTACTACCTATGCAGTGGTATGCTGGGTCACCGCATATGGTATCAGAGCAATTGCTTTGACCTTAGGTTGGAAACCTAGTAAAGGGAACTACATGTATGAGTCTAGGAGTATCGGTAAAGAGTTCTCTAGATTATATAATGAATATTCAATTGGGAATATTTCGTTATATTTTTTAGTGTGATAATTCTTTATTATGATTCATCATTATGATTAATGGGTACTAATTATGAATATTTTCTATACAGTGGAAATGGCACCAAAGTTTCCAAAACAGACCTTAGCAAGGAAAGAAGAGAGTCTTGATGTTTATCAGGGGGCTTTAACTGAATAGCTTCGAGAAATACTGAGGGTTTTTGGTTGCACAACTAGTATTCCAGTCAATACCATGACATACCATGATGGGCGAATGTTAGCCAAATATCGTGTTAGCATCCAACTACCAAAGAAGCTTGGTTTATATCATGATTTACCTATGGGTGAAGGTAGAAATCACCTAGCAGAATACCATGTTGCTATTGTGGAGGTGATAGACAATGTTTGGGAGCACAAAGCAGAAGAGTTAGCTGGAAGCACATATTCTATGATTCCTCATGACTCTATAGACGAGGAAACAGAACCAGATCATCTTACTCTAGTAAAGCAGCATCCAAAACTAGCTTCTAAGTTTATGGATCTGTATCGACTGATGGTTGGGTCTTTGTACAAGACACATCAGGTTATTGTAGAAGATCAGATTGATATGTTAGAGGATTTCACTAATCCTCAACGAAGGGAGAAGTTAGCATCTAAACAGGAGAATGAAGCAGGGGATAGGGGTAACCCAATTTTTAAGGATATACCTATAGATCCAGCATCTTTTACACCGTATCCTTACTCAACTATGCCATAAACCACTAGATATCGTGATGAGGGTACTAGTCATCCTATACCCTAGATTTCTTTGGGAACCGAGGACTCAGAACTACCTATTGGAAATTCCGAAGGATGGAGGTACAGATCGATGGATGGATCTGCCGAGAATCCTATTCCTGTGGAAGATTCAGTGAGAGATACCGGGCAGACTAGTCGCATGGGAGTGAGATCTTATTCCGTTGATGAAAGAGATGTCCATGTGGATAATGTAGAGTCCGATGAGGAAGATCCTAAAGAAAGGGTATTTGAGTCACTAGAACATTATCCTACTCCAGATAACGTACACTATCCAATCATAGCTAAGATCTATCGTACCCAACAGAGTACTTGGGGAGCATCGAAAGGGGAATATTCCGTTGATTCCTCTAGAGTCGAGATGCAGGTGATGGATGAAGAAGACAGTGATGAGGATGATTCGGAGAATACTTCAGATGAGTTGGAAGGTATGGATGCACTTCAGCTGAATGATGTGTCAAGTCTAGAGACTTCTGATACTGAGTATCATCCATCAAAGAGGCAAGTCGTTCCACAGACAGTGCATCGTACTTCACGTCGGCACGGTTTTAATTCGGGTATGTATGATGAACGTCGCAGCTTCTGGAGAGCATGAGCTTGAGGAGGAGTATCCCAGTTGTGATACGGGCGTTAGAGTTTGAGAACTTGTTGTAAATAAAGAAGTGGAATAATACCCAGATGAGCTTGTAATACTTAAGTAGTATGGGCTTGTAATGACATCGTAGTAAGCTATGATGTTTGTAATGTATTATATGTGTGTAATGCATATTTGGCTTTTATTTGGATCTTGTTTTCCATTGTGTGACTAGATCTGTGCACGAAGTTGAGCTCATAACACATATGCATAATGTAATTATGAGTGTTCATTTTATGTTATAGGACTAGGGGGTATGGAAACAGGTGTAGAGGACGAGACTGAACAGCAGCGCATGGAGCGCGAAACTAAGTAAAAGGCGGATGAAGACGCTAGAGTGCAGACAAATTTACCACCCCCACCAATGAGCCCATTGATGGAGCAGAACTTTATGCAGTACATGCAAATGATAAAAGAGTCCTAGAACAAGTTCATGGAAGGATTAGTGGATCGAGTGGGACATCAGAGGGAACCTGAAGGACGGGGTGTGAGTCTTTCTAACTTTCAAAATGCAAGGCTGTTACCTTTTGCATCAGCTCCCGAGCCAATGGATGTAGAGGATTGGCTAGCAGATACAGAGAGAAAGTTGAAGACTATAGGGTGCAACGATGAGGAAAAGTTGAGGTATACAACATATCTCTTAACTGGACCTGTAGCATCTTGGTGGGACAATCAGCTAACAATGCAACCTCCAGGTAGGGAGTATACCTGGGAGGAGTTTAAGCAGAGATTACGTGAGTATCATGTTCCAGAAAGTGTGATGGAGTTGAAGCGTAGGGAGTTTGAAGAGCTTCAGCAGGGATATGCCAGTGTTATGAAGTACATCCATGAGTTTAGTCAACTATCTTGTTATGTTGAGGATGAAGTGAGCACTGAGGAGAAAAGGAAGAAATGTTTCCTGTGTGGTTTAAATACATTTGTTAAAATGCAGCTGAGGTTGGCCAATAAAGCAACTTTTCCATAGTTACTAGATGCAGCAATCCCATTTGAGGATGATTATAAGAATGTCCAAGAGAACCGACGGAAGAGTGCAAAGAAAGAAACCAAGAGGATTCAAGCAAGTAAGCCTAAACCTAATTTGGAGTTCAAACCCAGGAATCGGCCCTTCAACAACAACAATCCTAACAAGAATAGTAGTGGAAGTCAGTTCAACCCCAAGAGGAATATTATATGCAACAATTATGGTATTCCAGGGCATTTCCAAAGGGAATGTAAGAAGCCAGTAATCATATGTTATGGTTGTGGTCACAAGGGGCACATTAAGCCTGATTGCCCAAGTAAACCACCAGGTGGTTGGCCAACAACAGGCGGTGGTCAAGCAAGAGGCGGAGGTGGACAACCTAATAGAGGTGGAAGTTATGGCAGAAATGACAATGGCAAAAGAGGTAGACCTACTAGAAAGCTGAATTGTGCAACCTTGGAGGAGGTGGATAACTCGGATCAAGTTGTGATAGGTACGCTCAATTTTCTCACAAATCATTGAAAATTTTTATTTGATATGGATGCAACTACTTCTTTCATATTTGAAGAATTTTGTGATAAGTTTGGGATTAGAAGGGCACTATTCGAAAAACCTATGACCTTAGTTACCGCCGGAGGGATCGTGGTAGTTAGAAACATTAAATTAAACCAAGTTATCTCAATCTATGGCCAAACCTATTATGTGGATATTTATGTGATTCCATTAAGGGGAATAGCAGTAGTGTTGGAAATGGATTGGATGACGGATTATGGAGCTTAGATCAATTGTGAGGAGAAAACAGTTTCAATCAAGTCTCCAGGTGGAGGAAGGATATTCTATCAGGTGGATAAACATAGCCATATGATGTCTATGCACTTCTATTCTTGTAGACAGTTGTTGGGCCTCCAAGTGTAGAGGTTTGTAGAACAACAACAAGTTTTCCCTTAATTGGATCACCCAAGGTTTATCGAACTCAGGGAGGAAGTGGTCAAAGGTATCCCCTCTCAAGCAACCCTTCAATCAAGATACAAGAAGTCTCTTGTGTCCCCAACACACCCAATACACTTGTCAGGTGTATAGGTGCACTAGTTCGGTGAAGAGATAGTAAAATACAAGTGGTATGGATAATTATAAGTGGTAACGGTGATAGAAAATAGCTTGATGGCGTGGAAAAGACAAAAGTAAAACTGAAATAAAGATGGAAGCAAGCAAACACGTAACAGATCTAATTGCAAACAGTGTATCAATGCTTAGAAACAAGGCCTAGGGATCATACTTTCACTAGTGAACACTCTCATATAAATATCTTTTGTTTATGATACTACTCTAAACTACTCTCTGGTTGGAAACTCTAATCCATGGTAGGGCTATAACAGCACACCTCAAAGTAAGCCTTTCCCATCTAGAAAACCCCACACTGTCACCTTGAGCACTAGATGGTTCCAACAAACACCACAATTTCATAAATACATCCAACTCCAAATATAACTCATAATAAGTATGTGTAATCTCTAGCCTAAGTGCCACCATGGTGTGCACACTGTCAACTTCACACACATGGGGAGAGCAGAGATCTATTAAAGCAGTTGAGTAGGAAGGTAGATCTATAGATTACAAGCTCATGATCTCAATAAGATCATGCATAGAGAGAGAGATGAACACATAGCTACCGGTAGAACTCTTAGCCTCGAGAGAGATCTACTCCCTCCTCATCACGGGAATCAGCAACGGTGATGGAGATTGACGGAGATGGCTCTGGGGGCACTTCCCCCTCCCGGCAGGGTGCCGGAACAGAGACTTTTTGTCCCCCAAATCTCCCCTTCGGTGGCGGCGGTGCTGTAGAACTTTTCGTGGCTGGAGGCTTGAAATCATATGAAAAGTAGATAGATTAGTCCAAGAAATCATATGAAAAGTACTCCAAATTGTGGACAAAACATAAGAAAGTAGATAAAACCAAGCATGGAACATCAAAAATTATAGATACATTTGCAATGTATCACCATATCATGGTGGATCTGCAGTTGAACTCAATGAAGGAGGTCAAATTAGAAGATATTCTTGTAGTGAAGGAATTTTAAGATGTTTTTCTAGCAGAGTTACTAGGAATGCCACCTGATCGGGAAATAGAGTTCACTATTGACTTGATACCTGGTACAACACCAATAGCCCAAGCACCGTATAAGATGGGGCCAAAATAATTAAAAGAGCTTAAGGAGCAAAATGATGATTTAGCTAGAAAAGGATTTATTCAGGAGAGTGTATCCCCGTGGGGAACTCTGGTAATTTTTGTGGATAAAAGAGATGGAGGACGAAGAATGTGTGGGGATTACAGAAATCTCAACAATGTCACCATCAAGAACAAGTACCAATTACCAAGAATTCAAGATCTATTTGATCAAGTTAAGGGAGCTGGAGTATTTTCTAAGATTGATCTAAGATCAGGATACCATCAGATAAAAATTAAACCTGAAGATGTTCCTAAAACAACATTTTTTTCAAGGTATGGACATCATGAGTATTTCGTCGTACCTTTTGGCATGACCAATGCACTAGCAATATTCATGAATTTGATGAACAAAATCTGCATGCCTTACCTAGACAAGTTTGTCATAGTATTCATTGACGATATTTTGATATACTCTAAAGATAAAGAAGAGCATACAGAGCATTTGAGAATAGTATTGCAAACCTTAAGAGAACATAAGCTTTATGCTAAGTTTAGCAAGTGTGAATTCTGGTTGGACGAAGTAGAGTTTCTTGGTCATGTGATCAGTAAGGATGGAATTGCTGTAAATCCATCCAAAGTTCAATCAGTGCTGGAATGGAAGACACCAACCAATGTGAAGCAAATCCGAGATTTCTTAGGCATGGCCGGTTATTAACGAAGATTCATTGAAGGTTTTTTCCAAGATAGTTGGACCAATGACCAGATTGTTAAGAAAGAATACACCATTATATGGGATGAGAAGTGCGAAGTGAGTTTTTAGGAGTTGAAAACCAGATTAACTACAACAACAATCCTAGCAGTTCTAGAATTAGGAAAATATTACACAATATATTGTGACAAATCGAAGGAAGGATTAGGTTTTGTGCTTATGCAAGATCGTAAGGTAATTGCTTATGGATATAGACAACTGAAACTACATGAGGTGAATTATCCAACTCATGATTTAGAATTAGCAGCAGTGGTCTTTGCTTTAAAAGGATGGAGGCATTTTCTCTATGGGCAAGGTGTGAGTTATACACTGACCACAAAAGTCTCAAATATTTCTTCACTCAAAAGGAATTGAATATGAGACAAAAGCATTGACTGGAGTTAAATAAAGATTATGATCTAGTAATCAATTATACCCCTAGAAAAGCAAATGTTGTGGAAGATGCTTTAAGTCGGAAAAGCACAGATATGCAACCTATGAATAGAGAACAGCCAAAAGAGTTACAGATGGATTTGGAAAGGTTGGAAATCCAATTTATAAGTACATCAGTTCTTGGAGGATTAGCTATCATGATTGTAGTTGAAGAGCGGAGCAGTGATCTTTGGCATGATATTTTTAGACATCAATGTGAAGACCCTTTCATTGCTGAAGAAGTTCGAAGAATCTCTCTAGGTCAAACATCAGTCACCTAGGAGAGTATGGATCTTTATGGTTTCAAAACCGTCTTTGTGTACCAGATGTGCCAGAAATTCGAGAGGTGATAATTCGAGAAGCACATGAAACACCATATTCTATACATCCTAGAAGTACAAAGATGTACATGGATTTAAAAGAATTATTTTGGTGGAACAATATGAAAAGAGATATTGCAAAGTATGTATCTGAATGCCATACTTGCCAAAGGGTAAAAGCAGAACATCAAAGTCTAGCAGGACCATTACAACCATTGGAAATTCTAGAATGGAAGTGGGAAGAAATTTGTATGGATTTTATCACATGATTACCCATGACACCGAAGCGGAAGGATATGATATGGGTGATTGTGGAAAGATTCACAAAAAGTGCACATTTTATTCTAGTAAACCAATAGGATAATGCTGAAAAATTAGTGGAAATCTATGTCAAAGAGATTGTGAGTAAGCACAGGATACCCAAGAAAATTGTATCAGACAGAGGATATGTGTTTACGTCAGCATTTTGGAAACAATTACATGAATCACTTGGCTCAAAGTTGGATTTTAGCACAGCCTATCATCCAGAAACTGGAGGCCAGACTGACAGAACAAATCAAATCTTGGAGGACATGCTTAGAGCTTGTGCATTAGATTTTGGAGGTTCGTGGGAAGATCATCTACCGTTGGCAGAATTTTCCTACAACAATAGCTACCAGAGTAGTCTGAAGGCAGCACCATACCAAGTACTATAGGGAAGAAAGTGTAGATCACCTATATGTTGGTATGAACCTGGTAGTAGCAAGGAATTTGCACCAGATTATATCAAGGAAAAGCAAGATATTATAGATATTATTAGGGATCGATTGAAGATAGCTCAGAGTCGACGGAAGAGTTATGCTGATCAAAACCGAAGGTCATGGCATCCAGGTCATGGCACCAGATTGAAGATAGCTCAGAGTCAGAATAGAACAATAGCTTATACTCTTGAGTTACCAAAAAGGCTAGCCTAGGTTCACAATGTTTTCCATGTATCACAACTCCGGAAATGTCTTAAAGTTCCAGATGATGCTATCACACATCAAGAGATTGAGCTACAAGTAGATTTAACTTATGTCGAGAAACCCTATAAAATTCTCGAGGAGAACTGGAAAAGGTTGAGAAACAGGGCAATGAAATACTGCAAAGTACAATGGGAACATCACCTAGAGCGAGAAGCCACATGGGAGAAAGAGGATAACTTAAGAGAAGCATATCCAGAACTATTCAGGTACTCATCCACAAACTTCGGGAAGAAGTTTAATTTAATGGGGGAAGTATGTAACACCCCAGCATTAGGATCCAACGAAGGGTAGAATTAGGAATCTAAGTTTGTGCATGCATGCATCTAAAAAAATCAGGGTAAATTTTTCGCCAAACAAAAACCTAAAGAGATGAGAGTTCTTTTAACTAACTAGAGGTAGGAATAGTTCTTGTTAGTGATTGCTATGAATTTTGACATGACCTTTAGGAATTATTAAATCTTTGAGAAAGTTATTTTAAATTCAAATTTGAAATTTAAATCAATTTGAAAGTATTTGAAAATTAGAAGTTTGTAATATTGGATTGTTTTCCAAAATACTCTATCAACATTGTTTGATTATATTATAGGTATAGTAAACAACAATAAAGATTAAAGACAAGGAGAATTAAATAAGAAATAAATTCTTATTTTTTTATTCCAATAGTAAGATTACAACTGGTGATAAAGACATCAAAAGTAGAAGATTACAAAGAACAGAAATCAAACTTTATTAACTTGTAATAATATGTTTACAAGATCCTTTACAAAAAGAATAGAAAGAAGGTTACAATTAAAACCTATACTACCTATCTACTCCTATACTAAATCTTCTATGTCTAGATCTTGTTCCTGTAAATAAGATAAACAACTAAAAGGAAAATAAAGGGTTAGTTAGTTAATTTTACTCTTAGTGGTGAACAGTGAAATGCACTGTTCATGTTACAGCACAGAGTAATAAAAAGGGCAAGTTTTACCAGGGCAGTAAATAGAAAAAGGGTAACATGTGAAGATATTTTCACTTGAACTGATCCACACAACCAGACCACACAACCATATAGCTTAGTCACCAAAATGCATGGAGTGTGCTGTCAAGCCAGCAGCAGTACAAGCACTCGCACATAGCATCAGTCGAAGCATAGTTATAGGAACTCATTTCTCCTTCTCAAGCACACACTCAGAGCTTGTTGAGCTTGTCAAAACCAGAATCAAACCACCAGCCAGATTACCAAATCAACCACCAATTCACCACAAGATGGTAACATAAGGAGTGGGTGGAGTAGGTGGATAACAAGGCCAAGCACAAGATCATAGGAGCAGTACCAGGAGGTGCAGAGCTAGATCAAGTCAGCAAGCACAAGATAACAAGATCAAGCCAGCAACCAACACCACAACCTCATTAGTCATCAAGTAGTGTGGTGAGTACACATAAAACCATCACATGATCAAATCATCATAGGTTAAATAGAGCATGTGTTGTTTTATATGATCTTCTCAGAAAACACCCAAGTGAGGTGTATATCCATCCTGGAAGAAAGATAAAAGGCCAATGATAAAACTTTACAAGCTACTACCAAGATCGCAGCTTTAGCATCACTGATCTTGGAGAGAAATCCCTAGTTTCATAACGAGATACACATGCATCCTTGAATAAACATTTCTATGCACATCCTATGGATGGTATCACCTCAGAAATGACACATCTTAAAACCTTATCTTAAACAGTAAGGATCCACCTTATTATTCTTACAACAGCCTATCAAATCATTTTATTAACCAATGTAGGACTGATACTGAGAGGTATCCATCACAGATCATCAAGGAGGTAAAGCAGCAGGTGAAAATAGCTTCTTTTCTATAGCTTTGCCTCAGACCAGCATCACAGTCTAAGTTATTCAATAGACAGATTTGCAACTCTCAAGTACAATAGAACATAAATAAAAACAACCCAGTATTGAGATAAAACCTGTGTACCACTTAAATGAGGGTGTCACAAGGGTCTATCCTAACCAAGTAGTTTCTACCAGGGATTCCATAATCCAATATTGCAACAGAACATCTAATCTTCCTAACATAACAATTAGGAATCATATTTGATACATATGAATCTTATCATAGGCAAGTATTAGAGGGTAATTGGATTAAATATCCAACTACAATTCTTTCATACGAAAGCATAGCAAGAACTAGAGAGCTAATCTCAATCAGATCATAGCCATAATACAAGATAGCAAGTAAAGTTCTGTTGAAAAAATACTGACAGAAACAATTGTCAACATTGAGAATCATAGTATAACAGTGAGTCATACACTGCTAGATTTAGTAGGAAACCACCTTAGATAAACATAACATCATGGGATGAACCCTAGTGCCATGGACAGATGTAGTTTGGGTTCATACATGACTAGCACTCAGAGAGTAGCAAGGTAAGCCAGAGATTCAAAGAGGAAGAGAAGTGGAACTCGCTCGTGGTCCTCGCTCAAGTTAGAAGAGGAAGCAGAATCACCGGCGAGAGCACACGGCGACACATGAAGCACCTGAGGGCGCTGCAACCTGCGCCAAGCCATGGCACGGTGGCCATAGCCACACGAGTAATAGCGGAGGCACCACAGGACCGCTAGAAACCCAGCACAACACCATTGGGGCGGCAAGACTCCACATCGCCGGCAACCCCAAATCCTAGGGTTTGGGGTGGAGTCAACAGGACACGAGAGAGGTTTGTAGACGAATCCAACAGGACCAGACGGTGGAGCGGAGTCGGCTACCTCGCCACACACCACGGCGGTGGCCGGAGTAGCCTATGGCGGCCGGAATCAAGCCGCAATAGCGTCGGCTCGCGGCGGCTCTGCGGAGACAAGCTAGAGGGTGAACGAGAGAGAGAAGGGGAAAAATCGAGTGGTACTAGGCCGCTCGTGACAGAGGGGTTTGACCAGCCAGGTGGGCCGGGTTAGGGCTGGGCCAGCCCAATGGGCTAAGTCTAGTTTTAAAAGGAAAAAACCAAATTAAATTGTCAAATGACCAAAATACCCCTAGGACTTAAATACTTCTAAGAAATAAAATAAAAATCCTAAAAATATAAATAAAATATGATTAGACTCATAAAAATGTCCTCTATTTAAGAAAAATAACAAATGGAATTTTAGGTAATTAAATTTAAAGTTATTATTATTAAGGTATATATCCGTTTGGAATTTTATAAAAATATACTAAACACATAAAAATTGAATAAAATTCATTTTTACAATTCTAAAAGGGAGTGCTATCTTAGAAAAATGCTAGTTTCTATTTTTGAAAACTAAATTAAGTGTAATGAACATAAAGTCTTATTTCCTTAAAGGAATTTTAGTGAAATATTTTAAAGAGTTAAAAATTAAATAAATCCAATTTTAACTCTTAAAATAATACTAACCATTATAAAAATACTAAATATAATATTTATGAAGATTTTAAAGACTTTAAGTAATCATTTTCTTTAATTAAAGAAAATAGCAAACTTTTACCAAGAGGGTAAAACACCCAAATAAGCAAATTGTCAACCATTGCATGACATTACTATGCTTTGCATATTGCTTCTTTAAATATTGTTCTTACCAGGCAATAATGGTTCTTTGTAGAAACTGGAGCTCAAGGTCAGGTGGAAGCATACGACTTCACTACCTTGCAGTCACAAGGCAAGTTCACAACTTGCTCATGTCCTTTGAAGAGTCCTTATGAAAATATTTGAAAATTGTGTGTTATCACCTACGTTCTAAAGAAACAGAAAATAAGTATTTTCTCAAACAAATGAAATGATATTATCATCCTAAGTGATGATAAATACTAAGAATTATAGGGGAATCTAGGATTCCAATTGCAAATCATCTAGGACTTAATAACCCATGACATCGGTGATTCTAGCGCCGTATATTACACGTTAACCATAAGATTTGGAATGGGATGGAGAAGTCAGTTGTATCTTCTTCCTCTCGCATGCATTCATATGGCCATGTCGTGGCTGTTATCCTCATAGCATGCATTTATTGGTAATTCGTAGAGGATATGCAGCATATGGGTGGGAGCCCTCAACGTTCCACGATAGTTCTGGCATCTGACGGTTTGTACTAACCATTGCCGTAATTCAAGATGTAGGCATGGCGTACACCAAGGGGACATGCAGGGTCGCGAAGGGGGCAGTGATTGGCTTGGATCGTCTATTGGGCCCCACATCATGGAATTGTGGACGTGAAAGTACGCCCGATTGTGCAACAAGGAGTTGGTCTCTTATGGGTAAAGCAACGCACCTATGTAGAGTGTAAGAATTGTGACATGTTACTCGTTGTTCCGGGAGGGAGCTACGAACGAGGCAAGAAAGGAACTCCATGAAGTTCTAGACACCTGTGAAAGCTGATGGGCATAGTTTTGATAATTAAAATCAACCTTTGAAGAAATGTTTACCAAAACTGCATAGTACCAAGGATGTATCATCCGAGGTGGTAGATAGAGCATCAAACTTCCCACCTTGCATATAGTGAACTTAGTGGGTGACGTTGTTACTCACCCTTTCCTTTGAACCCCTTGCTAGACTTTGAGGTCCAGATGACCAGGTGTATGCTATGAAGAGCCAGACCTATCCAGTGGAATCGAAGGAGTGGACTACGGGATACAATATGGAGCTGAACACAACGAGTCAGAGTAGTTGTCAGGCCGTACGCTAGTTACCTAGGTTGAGCCGAGCAGCCCGAACTCTATAGAATAAGCTGTTGAGCTCATGTCTTATTTACCATTATGTTTTTGTTGTTCCGTTATATTTATAAGTTAAGTTATTTGGTTTGTAAGTTTGAACCTTTTGAAGTCTCAAACTTCTGGTATTGTAATAATAATGGAGTGTGTATGTTTGTAATTTGGACCCGCAGTGTTTCTATTGTACCACTCTAAGGGATGTGATATTTACGGAACAGTGTTCTGTGGGTGTCATGTCAATGACTACAATGTACTACATATGCAGTGGTATGCTGTGTCACTGCACCTCCTCCGGTTATCTGCCCGCAACCGGCACCGGAACTCACCACAACCCCCAGTACAGCAAGATAGTCCAATCAGCCGTCAATGCCACCATCAACGTCTGCAGCTGGTAACCCATTGGTTACTCTTGTCAACAAGGCAATTTACGATGCAATCCTCATTGAGCCTATCACCGTCACCCATATCTGGAGCGTTACGGAGCTTGATGAGAAGCGCGCGGCAATCTTAGCGGAGGCCAAGTGCATTGCGGAGCAGGGCGCTAAGCTGGACGAAGACATGGCCAAGGCACAGCAATCCATCAAGGCGGCAAGAGCTATGGAGGCTGAGTACAAGCAATTGTTGTTGAAGCAAAAGGAAAAAAGGTGCCAGCTCATGTCGTTAAAGATCTTGGCGTTCAGCGTAGGTTGGGATATGACAGGTCTAAGCTGACAAAATCCACCCCGTACATTGATTCAGAGGGGAGGCAAGTCATGCCAACTCCCGCCCTCAACATCACCATCACCAAAACCCTCCTGGAATAGGACAGGTCGCTAGAAGCAGCTGCTCAGGTGTACGACCTCGTTGCTAAGGCATGCAAGCAACAGCAAAAGGCTACCTCACAGAGGCTTGAGTCCAACCCAGAGCTTCGCCAGTCAACCCTGAACAGCCACAGAAGGCCAAAATCTCCTCGTGATGAGGGATCCCACACAAGATCCACAGAGCGAAGACGGAGGGAGGCACGCAATAGGACTGACGCCATTCCCATATCCTTCGATCATAGAGAAAAGGCTCGTCCTTGCTGGTCGCCACCTCCACCACCATCTCGGCGTCACGAGGAACCACAGTCGTGCCACCGTACAAGCATGCCACCACCAAGGCAACCCCAGGCCGGCATCGTTATACGCGACCAGGGGGAGCAGCCCTAGCATGCCGGAGAGCACAGAGGCATTGAAGGACATAGGAGCAGGTCCCACAAGGAGACGCCATGTTCAACAAGCAATCGCGACAGGCGTGAGGAGTCACAGGAGGGACACAGCAAGAAGGCTAACCCACTGCCTCCATCGCCACTGTCGCCACCTAGCAGCCATCATGGCAGAGGGCACGGTGGATCTCATATATCGTGCCACAACTCCCCTTCCCATGATGGAAAGGGGAAGCAGCCAGAGCCATATGACACACGTTCACGGCTGGACAAGATCCAAGAAGCTCGGGAGCTCCCATACCTTGGGCCACGTTGTTTTGGACCAGTAATACAAGGCCACAACCTACCCCAAGGGTCTCCGAATAGACAAGACCATCAAGCCCTACGACAGCACCGCCAGGCCAGCAACATGGTTGCAGGACTACAACGAAGCGATTCACATCGTAGGGGGAAACCCCAATGTCGATGTCAAGTACCTCCCACTCATGCTGACTGGCACCACCTCGCAACGGATCGACGACTTGCCGGAGAAATCAATATGCAATTGGTTGGACATGCATGAAGCATTCACCAAGAATTTCGAGGGTACGTACAAATGTCCCTGCACTGTTGGAGACCTAAAGTGGTGTGTGCAAGAAAAGGGTGAAACCTCTCGTGTCTAGCTCTCTCGCTAGCTGGATATGAAAAATTCCTGCGCAGGGGTGCATCAACAGACCGCTATGGCCGCCTTCATCGATGGGCTGGAAAAGGGAACTTTGCTCCGTCATACGTTGAAACGCAAGCAAGACAACAATGAGCTCAACCTCAACGCAATGATCACCATGGCTAGCGAGTTCGCCGCCACTGACGATAGCATGCGCGGATCGTTGCCGACAATAGAAATCCCTACCTAGGCCAGAAAAAACAACAGTAACAAGCGGAAAAATCCTCCTGAAGAAAAGTAAGCAACCGACATGGTCGCCGCAACGTTCACTGGTAGAGGCAGAGGCGGACAGCGTGGACGTGGCCGGTGGGCTAGAAGTGGCCAGTAGAGGAGTGATCCTACACCCTCAGCACCCCGCATTCCCCAAACATACGAAGAGTACTGTGATATGTCGTGTTTCATCCACCTGGACGCAAACGGTAAAGCCACCCACACCAACTGCCAATGCAAATTTGTCAACGACCTCAAGGAAGACCCTGAGTCTGGCTACAAACAAAGTCGGAAGAATAGACCCCGTGGAAAGGGCAAAGGGAAGAAGAAGGAGGAGGAGTCCAAGGAATCAAGTGACATGGATGAAGACGTGGAACCCAAACCTTCTGAAAAGGGAGAGGGTAAAGGGACAAAATCCCTTTGAAAAGAAGGCTCCAGTCTAGCACACCTACCTTGGCACCCCCACCGTCCGGGCCCAGAAAACCTCTCTGAGGATACTGATGGCCACCCTCCCTCCGGTTCCCTAGTACGTTTGGTGGTAGGAAATTCCAATTACTTGGGATAGGAAGGATCGCCCAAACCTTATCCCAATAGAGAACCAGTATGCCATGGTCATCAACCCTTTGATTGACGGCACATAGTTCACCAAGTGCCTCGTGGACAGTGGAAGCAGCATCAACATCATGTACCTAGATACACTGCACACGATGAAATTGACGGAGACCCAGCTAAGGAAGAGCAACACCATGTTCCATGGGGTCGTCCCCTACCGATAAGCAAATTCCATAGGCTGCATCACCAATCCGGTCACTTTTGAAGATGTTAATAATTACCGCCAAGAGCGCATGACCTTTGAAGTGGTGCCTTTCAAGAGCGTGTACCACGTCATTTTTGGACGCGACGTCTTCCACTCCTTCCTCACAAGGCCATGCTTTGTCTACAACAAGCTCAAGATACCCGAACCAAACAGCATCATCACCGTTGACGTAAGCTTCACCAAGGCACGGGAGAGCGAGCTCAATGAGCTCGCCTTCGACAAAGCAGTTCTCTACGGTGAGGAGTTCAAGGAGATCGAGAACCAGGTCAATGCCTCGGAGATGCCAGCTTTAAAGAAGCAGATCACTATTGTCGAACCCGCAGTCAAGGCCGCCATCAAGACCAAGCAGGTAGAGCTTGTTGAAGGAGATTCCTCCAAGACCACCGCCATTGGCACGGACCTAGATCCCAAATAGGAAAGTGCGCTCTTCAAGTTCCTCCGTGAGAATAGGGACATCTTCGCCTAGTAACCTGCCGACATGAAAGGTGTACCTAGGGAACTTGCCGAGCACAGCTTGAATATTGATCCCAATGCCAAACCGCTGAAGCAACCTCTACGACGCTTTGGTGATGAAAGACGAAGGGAAATAGGCAAGAAATAGCTAGGTTACTTAAAGATGGCTTTATCCGAGAAGTTATTCACACCCGATCGGTGGCAAATCCTATACTTGTTCCCAAAAAGGAAACCAATGAATTAAGAATGTGCATTGATTACACTGGCTTGAACAAAGCATGTCCGAAGGATCCGTTTGCTTTGCCTCGCATTGACCAAGTCAGTGACTCGATGTCTGGGTTGGAACTTCTATGTTTTCTTCATGCTTACCCAGGTTACCACCAAATATGGATGAGAAAGTTAGACCAACTCGCCACTTTGTTCACCACACCCTACGACACGTATTGCTACGTCACGATGCCCTTTGGGTTGAAAAACGTTGGTGCTACTTACCAGCGGACAATACAACATTTCCTGCATGAGCAAATAGGTCGCAATGTACACGCTTACATGGACGACATCGCGGTAATGCCAAAGAAATCAAATGATCTTATCACTGACTTGCAGGAAACCTTTGACAATCTTCGGAAATACAACATGATGCTGACCCCCAAGAAGTGCGTCTTTGGGGTACCTTCTGGCAAACTGTTGGGTTTCATTGTTTCGCATCACGGAATCGAGGTGAACCAGGGGAAAATCAAGGCCATCCTCGATATCAAATGTCCTACATGCCTAAAGGACATACAAAGGCTCACAGGCTACATAGCAGCAGTAAGCCGGTTCATAAGCTAATTTGGTGAGAAGGTTATGCCACTCTACAAGTTTCTCAAGAAGGCGGATAAATTCACATGGACGGACAAGGCTGATGCAACACTTCAGGAGCTGAAGAGAATACTCTCCTCCCCACCAATACATGCAGCACCGGTGTCAAGGGAGCCTATGTTAGTTTACATGGCGGCAACCAACCGAGTAATCCGCATCATCATCATGGTGGAGCGCAAAGAACCAACACACGAATACGGAGTTCCGCGACCCGTTTACTATTTAAGTGAGGTATTGATGGAATCCAAACAGTGTTACCCGCACTAATAAAAGATAGCTTATGGAGTTTGCCTTGATTCACGCAAGCTAAGGCATTATTTCTAGGAGCACCCTATCACAGTGCTGAGCAAAGCTCCACTGTCTGACATCATCAACAACAACGACGCTACAGGAAGAGTGGCAGAGTGGGTCATTCAACTTTCTGCCTTTGGAATCACCTACAGGAGACACACCGCTATCAAATCACAAGCATTGGCGGATTTTATCCCAGATTGTACAGAACTGCCAGAAGACACTCTAGTGCGAGAGCTAGAATATTTGGCCATGCACTTTGACGGATCAAAGCTACTCAACGACTCGGGGGCTGGTGTATTATTGCAATCACCAACAGGAGAAAAGTTGCAATACGTCCTGCAGATTCACTTCAATGCTACCGACAACATGGCGGAGTATGAGGCCCTCATTCACGGACTTCGCATGGCTAAAGATATTGGCATCAAGCGCATAGTTTGCTATGGATATTCAGACTTGGTTGCCTAGCAAGTAGCTGGCACCTGGAACATGTGGAACCCTATGATGGCGACATATCGAGACGAAGTAGACGAAATAGCCAAGTGCTTCGACGGCTACGATGTAAAGTACGTCAAAAGGGAGGAGAATGAGGTGGCAGATCTGCTGTCAAAGCTTGGATCAGCTCGTCGACCAATTCTGCTAGGCGTTTTCCTAGAACATTTATGGACCCCATCCGTGAAGGGAGCGGACCCTGATAACCCGGATAGAGTGGATTCATTTGTTAATAAGATAACAGTGACCTCTCCGGCTTGGATGAAACCATTCATGGACTATCTACAAAACAGAACATTGCCCGCTGACGAAGTCGAAAGCCGGCAAATAGTATGCAGAGAAAAAGGCTACGTCATCATTAACGGCCAGCTATAAAAAAGAAGTACCACATGATTTTTCCTTCGATGCGTCTCCCAGCAGCAAGGTATTGAAATCCTTAGAGAAATACATCTCGGAGATTGCGGGCATCACGCCGCTCCCCGACCGTTGGTGGCCAAGGAATTCCGGCAAGGATTCTACTGGCTAACTGCCAAGGCAAAGACCGACAAGTTGGTACAAACATGCCTTGGGTGTCAGTTCTATGCAAGACAACCAAGTATTCCAGCTGAAGAATTGTGAACCATGCCAATAACTTGGCCATTTGCAGTCTGGGGGCTAGACATGGTGGGACCTTTGCAGACAGCACCCTGTGGATTTATGCATTTGCTAGTAGAAGTGGATTAATTCACAAAATGGATTGAAGCTAAACCCATTAGAAAGCTTGATGGGGCAACATCCCTAAAATTTGTCGGGGGTCTAGTAGTGAGATTTGGTCTCCCACACAACATCATCACCGACAATCGCAGAATTTTGTCTCTCGGTGAAGTTGAGGAGTACTGTCATGAAAAAGGCATCCGCCTTGACCTAGCATCTATGGCACACCCACAGTCAAATGGGCAAGTTGAAAGGGCCAATGGACTAATTCTGCACGCAATCAAGCCACACTTAGAGGCACCGCTACATAGAGAAGCTAGAGCATGGGCGGAGGAATTACCATATGTCTTGTGGAGTTTAGGAACAACACCAAACAGATCCGCCGGCTTGACTCCTTTCTTCATGGTTTATGGAGCAGAAGCCGTCCTTCCATATAACATCCTCCACGATGCACCAAGAGTCGCCGCCTATAAGGAGGATGCCACTGAAGAATCCAGATGCCTATCTGTGGACCTACTTGAAGAAGAGCACGTGCTGGCATGGCAGAGAACTGTCATCTACCAGTGGAAGTTGTGTGTCTACCATAGTCGGCATGTAAAGCATCGCTCGTTTAAAGAAGGGGATCTGGTGCTTAGACTCAAGTAGGATAAATCACACAAACTATCCCTACCTCGGGAAGGACCGTTTGTCATAAGCAAAGCATTGCTAAATGGTTCCTATTACCTTGTTGATATTCACGAGTTGAAAGATAGGCCAAAAAATTGCAAGCATAAGCAAGGTGACTCCGATGATGATTACCCAGAGATAGATCAGCCATGGAACACAGCACAGCTATGTACCTTTTACACTTAGCACATTTATATTATTAATAAGTTTCTTATATGATCAATGAAACAAAGCATTTGGTTCACTCATATTCTCTGAGTCTTTTACCTCCTTTAGTTGTTCATTTTTGGATCTACAAACCCTTTATGCGCAAGTTTGCATTTGCAATTGTGAAAATTCCGCCTACGGGTGTTAGCTTAAGTTTTATGGTCTACACGTTTTTTGAAGTTTTTATGTGGATTCAGGAGTAGTGACTTCTCGGCACTCAAAGTCGGCGAGTTTGCTCTTAGGTTCTTGACGGTGCTATTAAGCATCATCACCTGAGGGCATAGTTCTGTCCTGCGAGTCTCTCATCTCACGAAAGTTCAAGCATACGAACCAGAATAATGGATAAGCCAGCACTTGCTTAAAAAATATACACATGCTGGAAACAGATAAGTAGCAGGAAACTTGAGTACAAGTTTTTCCGCCTTAATAACACATAAGTTTTTAAACCTACACTTCTTAGAGATACATTTAATACAAACATTGTTTTTCATGGCTCTGATGTAGGGGACTTCATGGTGGGATCATCAGGAGAGCCAGGCCGGGAGAGCTCGTCAAACTCGAAGGGAGATGGGCTAGACTCAGACGAGGCCATGTCATCGTCAAGGATCTCGGCAGTTAGAAATATATATGCATTGACCATTCTGTCAATCCTAGTGTCGATGCTGGAGAGGGAATTCCAAATAGCATCACTATCGATTTCCTTCCCTTCCTCATCCAGCTTGGGAAAGCTAGAGGTCACCAGGTCGGTGTTGTCGTAGTGTGCCTTGACCAAGGATAAGGTCATCCTTGCACTAGCCTGGACACAAGAGGCTTTCCAGTCCTTGACTTTCTCGGGGGCTCGGAGCAGGATTTCCGCGTACTTGGCCGCTGAGTCTGCCGCCTTGATGTTTATTCCTAGAGGCTGGGCTATCTCCTTGGCATAGGCATTGGCTGCTGACGAAGTTGCTGGCAAGAACCATGTGTCCCTTGGGGTCTGGAGCACCTTCACCCAAGTGGCCAAGCCAATGGGAGCTGTGGTTTGCGCAAGATACAAGGACCATAAGTACAAACAAATCAAATGGTTATCCAAGGTACAAAATTCACCAAGACAAAGAAAAGTTACCGAATATGCTCATCTCCGCTTGCTTGCATGTCTCCGCCAAGACATCCCACTCCTTCTGGACTGTCTTGTACACCTCAAGGTTCCTCGCATTTCTGCTCTTTGGTAGCTTGGTTCTGCTCCTTGAGTTGTGCAATTTCATCCTTCAGGCGCAGCATCTTGGCGTCAGTAGATTCTTGCAGCACCCTCATCGCCTCCTCATGGACCTTGACGGCATTGGCCAGAGCTTTCTTCAAAATTTTGTTCTCATCATCGAGCTACTAGATATGCTTGGATTGCTCGACGATGCTCTTGGCCTTGGCAATGGCTTCTATAAGATGAAAATCAGAAAGCGTTATGAGAAGATGACAGAAATGAATCCATGAGAAAAAGCAAGGAGCTATTACAAGAAACATGCTCTGGCTATTTTTGATTGGATGCTTCAGGAAGGCTGTTTTACCCTGTTCAAGGTCCAGCTCCTTCCGCAAAGCAGCAAACCTCTCATTGGCGGTGATCCTCCATCTATTCTCATTCTGCAAACAAGAAATCATGCTTAGTTTCTCTAGAGCATCTAGTCGGAACTATATGGTTTCAACTACATGCTCGGGGGCTGCAACACAAGATTATAATCAACAAGTATGATACTCTTAGAGCATCTAGCCAGAATTATTCTAAGTTTCCACCTAAATGCTCGGAGGATACACTATCAAGTTCTACTCTTAAAGTTCTTTGGAGAACTCAGGCCAATAACTTTTGTTTATCCGCCTAAGAGCTCGGGGGGCTACAGAGCGATATACTATGCAAAATAAAAGAAGTGAAGTTCAAAAGACTTACAATGGCAATAAGCTTGAGATTGTTGGCCAAATTGGCATATGCGGTGTGGAAGATGTCGTCATTGTTATACATGGCATCCGCCTACGCAATGAGGTCATCTAGGCACAATATCTGAGGAGTTGCAGCCAAAGGAGATGTTGAAGCCAGAGGCATGGATGATGCCCTAGCCGCCTGTTGCATTTTCAGAACAGATGATAGCTTAGAGGTCCTGCCTTGACCGTTGCTTCCGCCTCCGCCTCTTCCACCACTTGCTTCCCTTTCTCAGTGGCACCTTAGTCAGAGCTTCAGCCACTTTGGAGGAAGTGCTCTCATGCGTCGCTTGGCCGCTAGGAGCAACATTTGCCTCGATAGAGCCTAAGATATCAAGGATTGAATTGACATCTGTCTCCATGGTGGAGATCTCAGGGATGACGGGGGATGAAGGCCCAGCGGGGCCAGCCGAAGGCTTGGCAGCATGAGTAGGGGGAAAGGTAGCGGGAGAGGGCTTGATGGCCACATCTCTGGTCAGCATGTCATGAATGTTTTTAGACCATCCAGCATCTCTAGAGGATCGCTTCAAACTAACACCGGCTTTCCTCCTGAAACATATGAAGTATAAGTACAAGTGTTGAAAGAAGTTATGGGCTGAAAAGTACAAGCCAGAGAATGAATACACTTACTCCATGACAGGAGCCTTGGTGAGGGCAATTCCGGTGGACTTCTTCTTCTCCGCCTCTAAGGTGGCGGTGGATCATCTGTAGACTCCACTCTCCGATCTCTTCTTCTTGGCCTCGGCAGCAACGTTAGAGGTGGAGCTCTTCCACTTTCGCGCTACCGGAGTTGGCTGATCCTTGGGGGCGTCATCGTCAGACACCACTTGGATATCCTTAACCTTGGGATCATAGACCTGGGTGGCCGTCTGATCCACCGCCAAGGTCGCCAGCTGGGATACAGAGGAGTGTTAGACTGACAACTTCAAGTCGGACAAACCTTAGAGTATATAACGAGCAACAAAGGAAATAAAAGCTACCTCTGGGCATGTGTCGCAATCGAACATGTCATAGGTGATCTTGAATCCATGCTTCCTATCCTTCACCTTGACGATGTCCTTAAGCCGGAGTTTGATAGAGTCAGTGGAGAAGTTATCCCGTGAAATTCGCATGGGATCCCTCCTGTCTTGAGTGTACTTGCACATCAACTCGGCATGATGCTGCAGAGGCTGGAACCGCCTAACAAACCAGCACATGGCTAGATCCAAGACCGTCAGACCTCCGTCCACGAGCCATTCAATCCGCCTTACGGCGCGGTTGGCCTCGTCATCGGATGGAAGGGTTCTGCCATGCGGGCACCTCAGCGGCGGCTCCTTCGACAAAGTTGGGATATGTCTCAAGGCGGTCAGGCAGAGGAATATCTGGGCCATAGAAGTACGTGCGCTGCTAGTTCTAGCATGACTCATGCCCTACGATGTCGGGGAAGCGTCGTCTAGGCCGGATCTTGAAGCTAATGGTTCCGCAAATCCGCAATTTGTCCTTGGACTCTACAGACTCTCTCTTGAAGGTAAAAAGTACAAGAACATATCTCACCTAGGTTTGATGCCAGGACTCCTTCGCACAGAGCTACAAAGTTGCTAAGGACTAAGATATTGTTGGGAGAGATATTGTGGGGAAGTACCCAGAAGTGCCAGAGAACGTCCAGGAAGAAGTCGGAGATTGGCAGGCTTACGCCTCGTACCAGTTGGGCCTTGAAGTACACCTTCTCTCCGGCTTGGGGAGAAGGAACCACCTCGCTGGCCGGCGCCGCCCGCCAGACTAAATCCTTCGCCGCGAGGAGATACCCCTTGGTGACCAGTTCTTGCAGGTCCTCGATGGTGAGGTTAGAGCCCCTCAACACATCCTTGTGGGAATCATTGTCTTCTTCAGCAGCTTCTGGCGCTGCTTGTTCTTGGTCGTCACCGGTGGTTTCCACCATGGTGATGACAGGGACAACCACCCCCTCCAGCGGGACATTTACTCCTTGGGATGGCTTTGGAATAGCCTCGGGGGTCGCTTCCGTCGAAGGAATGGAGCTGCTGGAGGCCATTGTGATGAGGGAGTAGGTGGAGAAGAAGAGGGCTCTTGCTAGGGTTTTCCGAAGAGGAGCTCGAACGAGCGCACGGCTAGAGGAAGGCGAAGACAAGAACACGAATGCGGGTAAAAAGAAAATAAACTAACCGCGGTGAAAATATATAGACCCTGCGTCAAGATTCGTGCTAAGAGATCTAGTGGATGGAACGTGGCCGACGTGGAGACGAACGTGCGCGGTAATTTCGCCATGTCCTCCGTTTTTGCCGCTTTCCCATTTCGGATTTCGTGAGCGTGAAAATAGCTGATGATTAATTCTCTGTTTTCTATGAGTTTTGAGGTATCGTAGGCTGCACCCTACGTCATCCTCCTGACAGTTGCAGTGAAGTGTCACGTCTGAAGATTCCATCGAAGGCGGAGATTGTCTGGCTCTGGAAACGAAGACTCAAGGAATCTCCGACTACATTGCGAAGCGGGACAGGATTGCAGGGTTCTTTGGGAGACCTTTGAGATATTGCTTAATGAATTGCCAACATCACCTAGATGGAGTATTGAAAGATCAATGGTCAATACGACACAAGATTTCAAAGTCCTCCGGGGGCTACTGTTAGGGATATGCTAAATGGTATCCTCGTAGCATGTCACCAATCTGGCTAACCCGGGTGGCCCATAGTTGGTATCATGGCCTATGGCTTGCTGGGTGGCCCAGTTAGAAGAATCCAGAAGGTAGGCCCATGCCAAATAAAGGAAGACTACGCAGGAGTCGCCGACATACTCATTGCCTTGGAGTGCAAGACACGAAATACTAGTTTGTATTTGTGTAGGACTCTTTACCTTGTTCGGCAAGGACCTTTCCCTGTAAACCCTAGGTTCTGGTGCCTTTATAAGTCAAACATGTGGGAGCCTTTAGGGAAACAACAGAAGACAACCTAGATGCTACGTACAACGTGTAACACCTCGCACAACGAACCTATCTCTGTAACTCAGCGTATTGCCATTATAGTGATTTATAGCAGGAGTAGAGTTCCGCCACCATTGTGGGACTTGAACCTGGGTAAGATGTGTTACCTCGTACCCGCCAACTCACCGCCTTACCCCATGTCTCTAAACACGCACTGTGAGGACCCCTCCATGGCGTACTCGTCGGCAATACCACGACACGGTGCTTCTAGTCACAATAGCTCCGGGCACACTTCCAAACATGTCTAAAGGATTTCACCCTCTTCTTTTGTCCCAAAGGCAAATGATATGTGGCCAACTATGCATACCATCTAAATACAGAGATCAAACACACATCATAAATATATCATAGACCAGTAAGTCGATGGACACAAGTATATATCATCTTTATTTCAATTCATAATAGTGCTAGGGTTTCACCAACTCTACCTAAGAACAAGGCAACTACTCATACAAGAAGGGGCTCGACATAATAGAAATTTTATGGATGAAATATGAAAGTACAACTGAATACAAGTGCACATCCACAATAGATATTGGACTACAACAAAGTAAACAAAGGGGATTGATGTTGAAGACGATGTTGATGAAGATGGCGATGAAGATTGATGTGTAGCCCTTCAAGATGCATGTGTCATCTCTCCCTTGAGTGGTATGGTGGTGTAGATCTTGTGGGCAGTGGCTATGGAGGCGACGGAGCGACAAGGCTCCACCCCTTTGGCGTGTGTAGACTCTCTCTTGTGAACCGGCAGCTAGGGGCCAAATATTCCAATTAGGCCTTCACAAAATGTTGTTCCATTTGACGAAACGAAGCTGTTGGAGGGTGGTACGACTGTACGGTACGGGCAGGCTCTGCCCGTACCAGTGGTCGCTACGCCTGCAGTACTCCATAGTGTGTTGGCTGCCATGTCTTCATATGGACTCCGATTGAGGTGTTGTTTGGCTCGTTGGATTCGTATAGACGAGGGATACAACACCATGTCATTGGATAATCATTTGGTGTTGATGGAAAATCCACTTTTTCCTTCCCTCAAATGGCTAAGTCCGGTGCCTCCAACTCCTCCATATTGAATCCTCTTGGCTCCTTTTATCCATGATTTTTCATAGCACCAACACACAACTCAAACACAATAAAAAAGGTAATAAAATCCTAATAAAACTACTAATGTGAAAAGTCCATGTGGAAATGAATGAGAACTAGTAATCATACATAATAGGCATAATTGTAGATAGATGTAGAATGTAATGAGTGACAATATGAATAATTTATATACTTAAATGTGCTTTAAATTTGGACTCATTAGAGGCCTCAATGAAAGCCTCTAGAGATATAGGGGGATTTTTGAATGTTTCCCTCACCACAATTTCCCACCTTGGTTGGTGTAACGCCCCCGAATCAAGTCTATGCAGATCTTAGCATTTCCGCCAAAATCTGCATAGAAACGATTCAAAGACACCCACCAGAAACTCTCATGTGGGTGGGTTTTATTACAAGTAGTTACATCATCGTAGTTTATAATAGTACCCACAAGAAACACATGTATACAACAATGAATCGACGAGTGAAGAATACAAATGATACAATTCAAGAAGAAAGCAAAATAGTATCCGAGTACGGATAAGATCCAAATGTACTAAGAGTCTTGAAGAATAAAAAAGCGGTGTCCAAAAACCCTACCCAGGCCAAATAGTAAGGGTAACCTTCCTAACGTCGTCTATCACATACCTATCAAAGCCAAAAAGGGGTGTCGACATAGGGAAAAGTAAAAAAAAAGAGCGGTCAGTACTGAGGCTGGTATACGGCGAGTCTTAGAATTTGGTGGCTCTCTCCTACATGGGTATGGTGGGCTCAGCGGCAGAAATTCTTACACTATCTAACCTATAGAGACATGCTACAACTTTGGCTATTACAGCGAGATAAGAGAGTGCTATATGATAACTATAATATAACACCAAACATACGCATCCAAAGATTTCCCCCTCGAAGACCAGTCGAGGAACTCCTCTTGCAAAACACACACCATGCAATTTTAGTTATCCTGTTGTTTAATTGGTAAGGCTAATTACTAGTCATATTACTATACATTGTACTCCTGAGGTATCCATAACCATGCACACACGACTTCTCTAAAAGATTTACCATGTAGGGGTGCACTACTGTACCCAAACGCATGTTCAACCCTTCAGGCAACATATTATGCATTCCATATGAATCTCAAAACAAGAACTGACCCATAACTACGTGCGTATCCATAGGTAGCACCTACTGTATTGATCCAACCAGGAGGTACGACGATTCTCAAGGGGGTACAACATTTGTGCCTACGGCTTAGGAAGATAGAGTCCATAGGTATATCCCCTTCGCCATACCGCGTTTATGTATGCAATGCACCTGCTGTCTACCAAAATATCATATCACCACCATGTCCGAAGACATATCCAACTCACCCATGTCCGATGACATATTATGCGTATGCACCAAATGGAAAACCAATTTATGACCCTCTCGATAAACGAATAGCACCGGTAGTTGAGGGGGAATCCTAGAGGCCCCCGCGTTTGGTTAGCGCAATCAACTTAGAACTGGTATCATAGAACAAACGGGTCCTAGGTTGGCTCAAACAGTTACCAAAGGTGGTCCCTGCTAGGGCCTTATCATTAGGTGAAGCCATAACCCACAATATGAGATTAATTACATTATCACCAATAATATCCAAGTATCATGTTCCACCTGTATGAGAGCGATACTAAGCATGTCTACGACTCGCTAGAGAAAATCTAGCTAATCAAACCAGGCAATAGGATAACCATGGCAATATAGTGGAGCAGGTAAATAAAGGATTGGTACTAAAGCATCGACAATAAAGGATAATGGTAGATCAAAGGAAGGAAATAAAAACTATAAATGCAAAATAGGTAGAAGGGGAGAATGCTCGCTTGAGGGAAACTGAAGGCTTGTCGTATATCACATCGACTCGTCGTCTTATCTGATGAAGAAGCAAAGTACTAGAAAAGACACCCGATGTAATATTTAATACTAGATAAAATATCAGGCATGTTCATGATATGATGCATGACATGGCAAGATGCAGTCCCACTTAGCAATATTAAATGGGATTGGAGTCCCGATAATTAATATTAGGTTCAAGTTATCTATGTAGCCCACAATTTAAATGTTGGATTAACAATATAAAACATTGCATCGGTGAGTTAGTCAATTTTAAATGGAGTTGTTATAAGACAAGATTAACCTACATATATACTCCATATTTAATATAGGTGAATTTATATTTAACCCAAACCACATGTTAATATGTATGCAAATATGTAGAATTTAATATGCAACGAGTGGTATGTCATTGTATAAAATAGGGGTGTCGGATAGGGTCACACGTTGGGGTTCCAAACCGAGGGTCTTGGGGTTTGACAGAATCGGTCTTTGGGTTCCATGAAGGGGGGCCTCGGTTTTCCGTCTACATGACCTTTGGTCATCAGTTTCGTGTATGAGTACTTATGCTCCGTGATGGAGTTTTCCGAGTTTGGCGTCGAAAAACTTTGGCTCGATTATGTTTTGTGAACGGCATCAAATATGCATAAAATGACTGAGTAGATGAGTGGTCTTTCTTCTTGGACTTGCGACCGTGAGGAAGCAGAGGAATCAGTGCAGCTGGTAGAAGATCCTCGATAAACTTGGTGCGGGCGTGTTGTTAGAACGGGAACATCAGTAGGCGACACATGTGGTAGACGCTACAGAACAACATGAGCAGATCATTACACGTCAAGTAGAGGTCATGTCTATCACCACACTATCAACAAAAACTTGGAATAGGTTCGGCATGGAAAAAAAGGCTGCGTGACATCTTGTACCGAAAGGTGAGGTAGAGCTTGCATGCGGTGCATAGATAGTAGCACGTGCATAACTTTTTGCAAGGCCTCAATAGCAGGCGCCATGTAACAGAGCCGAGGGGCATCGCTGTCGCCCTCGATGGCTAGGAGACAGTACACCACAGCCTGGAAGTCGAGCATGCGACCGAGACGAGGTGAAGCGGAGACATCTAGTGGTGGCCGAAGCTCGCAGAGGAGGTGGTTCTTGGAACCAGCGACGGAGGAAGTAGCACAGGAGGTGCGGCGTCCGGAGGTCGAGGCTGCATGCGTCTGGGTCCGGGACGAGGATGGAGAGGCAGAGCTTGAAGCAGCAGCAGAAAGGGGAGGAGGGCTAGGGGCGTCCTAGGATGATGTTTACATGGACCACCGGTCAGGGAGGGACGAGGTCGACCCGGACCTTGTGATGGAGACCGCAGGGAGCGGTGTTCTACAGGAGGTTGAGGCAGTGAGCAGTGGTTGCTAGCGGCACCATGGTGGGTTGTGGACGGGCGGAGCAGGGGCTGTAGAGGGGGCTTGTTCGTCTGCGGTACCAAAGTTGGCAAGCCAGCGCATGGTGGTACCTAAGTTGCCTGAAATCACCGCGTTTTGAAAAGTTGGGCCGCCAACTACTAAGAGGGGCCATTTCGAGGCAAACTCATCTCACCCCTGCCAAATACAAACATTCTGTTAAACCACCCCGTGAAGTAGATGGTCGGGACCCACATGTCGGTTATCTGTCCGTGATGCCGGCGCCAACGCGGCAACCTCTTAGGAAAATCGAGCAGCTAAGTGGATTGGATGCGTTGACCAATTTCGCAAATCCATTCCTAGCTTTCCCCTAGTACCGGCGGCGTCGGAATCCACTCTCTAGGCAGGACGATCCCTTCGGACATTTGACTTCCGGCGCCAAGTTGCTGCGCCCAGTTGCTGCGCCTAGTCGCTGATCCCGAGCTCCAATGGCGCATGTCGTAGCCGCCGTTGCGAGGCTCTAGCCCGCCTCCGCCGGCGACGAGCCAAGCAGCTCGGAGGATGGCAGATCCTACTATCAAGAAAGAAGAAGTTCTGTCTACAAGCGGATGATCTACCCTTCTCTTTGCTATTCGCACTAATTACAACTGCTAGCTGGCTACTGAACCTCAAATTTTTTGTTAGCCCAACGCTGACAAACATATTTTGTCCATAGTTTTCTGTCAAGTGGGATCTGCGCAGACCCCCCTTACCTGGTTACGGTAGTCCTCTACAGGTACGACTCTAATGGCAAGTGGTATGGAAGCCATTGTTTCACGATGGAAGAAGCGCCCGCATAGATCTGCACTATATCTAGTATGGTTTCTGCTCTGCGTAATCATGTTGAATTATGGCCGAAGCAGACAGCAAAGTTCAGCTTCATGGATGAACGTGGCATCATGGTTCCTATAACGTGTGACAGTCAGCTAATTGGGTTGATGAAAAGGTATGCTTCGGCTGCCATGTTTGACCTGAAATGTCATGTACTAGATGTGGAAGCTGCTGCAACTGGGAGTCGCCCTTCTACTCTTAGACAGGGTGGTTGCTCGAACCCAATTAGCTCCTGGTAAGCAAAGGTCGCTTGGGGTTCGCATGTTTGTGCTGAATTGTAATTTTTGTTTTATTTACTCTATAGATATTAAGCAGTTATGCAACAGTCTTGTTTCTTTGACAGGAAGCGCCGCAAGGTTAGAAACATGACTGCCCGGTCAGTGATTTTGCTGCCCGAAGAAATAAAAAACGAGTGGAAAGATGATGATGGACACGATTCTGGTGCCCATTGTCCTGGCGATGCAGAGTACGTGAAGCTAAGAAAATTGGCACCGAGGAAGAGGAAGAAGGCAGGAAATGAAGAAGCCAGTGGACATGAAGGCTTGGTACCCAGGCTGCGTAAGAAGGCTGCTGGCAATGAAGATGCATAGTAATGTGTTGAACTTGAACCTATATATGTAATTCTGTTAAATTCTAATCTTGAGATGAGGAGGAAATGGGTACCACTTTCTGGCCTAATCTTGAGACCGTCTATCTCATCGCCTCTCTGCTCCTGCATCCCCTGCATCTGGCGAAGCTCCCAGATCTCCAGTAACCAGGTGTACGTGTTTCCACTTTATAAATTATGGTTGTGCCATTTGCATGCGGCACAATCCACGTAGATTACGTTTAAACAAACCACCAGTGTCAGAATACACTAGTAGAAAAGGTGTCTTTGGTCCACGGTTACGTTCCCAATCCGAGACAGAGATCTAAATCGAGGCAGAAATTGATCTAAATCACAAATTCTTCCACAAATTAATCGAGACAGAGATCTAAATCGAGGCATTTCATTAATTCAACCACAAATTCTTCTAAACAAAGGTGCGATTTCACATCCTACATTAATTCAACCAACTAGTCAACAATTTCACTTCCGCTGCCGCTGTCCTCCGAGCCGCCGGCTTCCTCGTCTTCGTCGGACGGAACCTCCATGATTTCCGCATTGTACGTGAGACGGAGCACCTCTTCGCAAAGAGCGGCGGCGATGATGGTGAACTTGGTCCATCCAGGGACAGACCAGAACCTCTCCCGCCCTTCTCGGTTGTGGAGATCTCGGTGCACCACGCGCCCATAAACGATGCGGTTGCCAATCTTGGCCTTCCGCTCCTTCTTGAACAGCGCCGGCCAGTACGGGCTGGCCGCCGCGTACCGTGGCAGCGCCCTCTCCCATGCGGGCATCTGGAGACGGTGCGCCGGGATTTCGCTCTCCATCACGGCTCCGCCGTGGAATAGGAGCGGAGCCACCGGTACCCCTGCATAGCTGATGCGCCATCTATGGGGCACCGTCGCGGCCGGCAGCGCGAGGATGTCGAAGTGTGAGAACATCACCCCCTCGTAGAAGTTTAGCGAGGGCATCTCCATGGCGGCGCGGTGGAGATTGGAGAGGAAGCGAGGGGGTGGACGGCACGGTGGAGATTGGAGAGGGCGAGGGGATGGGCGACGAAGCGACGAGCTGTGGCGCCTCCTATTTGTACACGAGGACGACGAAGCGACGGGCGGAATATCCAAGGGGCATTGGTCAGACAAAAGGAAGTAATGCAGCGTTAAGACAGATTAACGGGCGACCAATTTTTTTACTCCCAGGACTCCGGGGCCAATAGTTCAGACCGCTAGGTCAACAAGTACAACTATTACAACTTAAAAAAGGCACGGGGCTTAAGCTAAATAGAACTAGTTAACACACATCTCCTTGATCTTCCTAATCTTAGCCTTATGCGCATCTTCCTGCGAGAGCAAGGATCGAATCGTCTACTCCTTCCTTTTAGCATCTTCCTTGCACAGCTTCAATTGTTTCTTTGCATCTTTCCTCGTGCACTTGTCAATACTCGTAGTTGTGAACTGCAGGACTATGGCCTGGTGAAGATCCTTGCTTGAGTCAGTTCTTGCTCTGCTTTAGCCTTCAGGGCCAACGCTGCGTCCCTCTCCTTCTCGACTTTGCTAACCTTGTCTTCCACCCCCATGAGATCTCGCTTATGCTTGGTCGTGTCAACTGGTTCCCATAACTTCATCTCAACACTGTCAAGAAGTGAGCTGAATGCGGATTCTTTCAACTCAACAGTCATTTCCCATAGTTTGTCCAGCGTTTTCTGCATCGATTTGGGCCACTCTAGATCTACCCATTTGACAACACCGCAACTTCCGCCTCGCATCATTGCATGATGTCCTTGACACCGTAGAAACCTCCTGCCTACGTTTCTTCCTTCGAACGCTACAAATTTAGCGGGCACATATCCATGTTTACATAGTGGAGGACTGTCTTCATCCGCAAAACCGTGATAGTCGGCGTCATACATCGTCTGGTTGGCCTAACACATCATACGCGCATGAGTAAACGGAGTAGATCTGGCTCAAAAAATAGATAACTGGCCACAGATGATAGAGATAGAGATGAGACGACTCACATCGAAATCACCGTCCCTGTCGTCATGACGCGTTTCCTCGTCATCTCCCCTTGAACCCATGGCGAGAGGGGATGGGGTGGTGGTGGCTGCCGGAGAGGGGATTGGGATGGCGGCGCCGTCAGCTTGCGGTTATGGCAGGATGGGAGTGAAGTGGGGAATGTGGCTTCGAGGGGAAGGAAGAGAAGTACGGGGAGGAAGAGAAGTAATGGGGACGTGACACTAGGATATGGCCCGCTTAACTGGTGAGTTGTGACACTCGCAACAGGGGAGCCCCCGGTGTTGCCAGTCTGTCCATCCCACGAATCATGCCGCAGAATAGACTACTCGCAGATCGATCTCACGAAAACCATCCCAATCGTCCAAGCACCCCGATCGTACGGTATGTAACAATCGACAAGCAGAACAACTGTGTTAGGGCGTGCCTTCTGGATCTAGTTGTGGTTAATGAGAAGAGCAGACATGCAATGACACTAGTGGATCCATGTGTGGTCTTTGGGAAGAACACACATGCAATGACACTGGTGATATGTGCTCTGTGAGAAGAACACACATCCAATGACTCTAGCTGTGGTTCATGAACAGAGAAGACATGCAATGACACTGGTGGATCCATGTGTGGTTCATGGGAAGAACACACATGCAACGACACTGGGTGCGGTTCATGATATGGTTTGTGAGAAGAACAGACATGCAATGACACTGGTCGATACATGTGTGGTCTGTGGGAAGAGCACACATGCGATGACACTGGTGGATCCATGTGTGGTTCATGGGAAGAACACACATGCAATGACACTAGGTGTGGTTAATGATATGGTCTGTGAGAAGAGCACACATGCAATGACACCGGTGGATCCATGTGTGGTCTGTGAGAAGAACACACATGCGACGACACTGGTTGTGGTCCGTGATATGGTTTGTGAGAAGAACACACATGCAATGACACTGGTCGATCCATGTGTGGTCTCTGGGAAGAACACACATGCAATAACACTGGATCCATGTGTGGTTTGTGAGAAGAACACACATCCAATGACTCTAGCTGTGGTTCATGAAAAGAGCACACATACAATGACACTGGTGGATCCATGTGTGGTTCATGGGAAGAACACACATGCGATGACACTGGGTGGATCCATGTGTGGTTTGTGAGAAGAACACACATGCAATGACTCTGGTGGATCCATGTGTGGTTCATGGGAAGAACACACATGCAATGACACTGGTGGATCCATGTGTGGTTTGTGAGAAGAGCAGACATGCAATGACACAGGTGGATCCATGTGTGGTCTGTGGGAAGAACACACATGCAATGACACCGGTGGATCCATGTGTGCTCTGTGAGAAGAGCACACATGCAACGACACCGGTGGATCCATGTTTGGTTTGTGAGAAGAACACACATGCAATGACACTGGTGGATCCATGTGTGGTCTTTGGGAAGAACACACATGCAATGACACTGGTGGATCCATGTGTGGCCTATGGGAAGAGCACACATGCGATGACACTGGTGGATCCATGTGTGGTTCATGGGAAGAACACACATGCAATGACACTGGGTGTGGTTAATGATATGGTCTGTGAGAAGAGCAAACATGCAATGACACCGGTGGATCCATGTGTGGTCTGTGAGAAGAACACACATGCAATGACTCTAGTTGTGGTTCATGAAAAGAGCACACATGCAATGACACTGGTGGATCCATGTGTGGTTCATGGGAAGAACACACATGCGATGACACTGGGTGGATCCATGTGTGGTTTGTGAGAAGAACACACATGCAATGACTCTGGTGGATCCATGTGTGGTCTGTGAGAAGAACACACATCCAATGACTCTAGTTGTGGTTCATGAAAAGAGCACACATGCAATGACACTGGTGGATCCATGTGTGGTTCATGGGAAGAACACACATGCGATGACACTGGGTGGATCCATGTGTGGTTTGTGAGAAGAACACACATGCAATGACTCTGGTGGATCCATGTGTGGTTCATGGGAAGAACACACATGCAATGACACTGGTGGATCCATGTGTGGTTTGTGAGAAGAGCAGACATGCAACGACACCGGTGGATCCATGTGTGGTCTGTGGGAAGAACACACATGCAATGACACCGGTGGATCCATGTGTGCTCTGTGAGAAGAGCACACATGCAACGACACCGGTGGATCCATGTGTGGTTTGTGAGAAGAACACACATGCAATGACACTGGTAGATCCATGTGTGGTCTTTGCGAAGAACACACATGCAATGACACTGGTGGATCCATGTGTGGCCTATGGGAAGAGCACACATGCGATGACATCGGTGGATCCATCTGTGGTTCATGGGAAGAACACACATGCAATGAGACTGGGTGTGGTTCATGATTTGGTCTGTGAGAAGAACACACATGCAATGACACTGGTGGCTCCATGTGTGGTCTGTGAGAATAAACCACATGCAACGACACTAGGTGTGGTTCATGATATGGTTTGTGAGGAGAAAACATATGCAATGACACTGGTGGATCCATGTGTGATCTTTGGGAAGAAAACACATGCAATGACACTGGCTCCATGTGTGGTCTGTGAGAAGAACACACATCCAATGACTCTAGCTGTGGTTCATGAAAAGACCAGACATGCAATTACACTGGTGGATCCATGTGTGGTTCATGGGAAGAACACACATGCGATGACACTAGGTGGATCCATGTGTGGTTTGTGAGAAGAACACACATGCAATGACTCCGGTGGATCCATGTGTGGTTCATGGGAAGAACACACATGCAATGACACTGGTGGATCCATGTGTGGTCTGTGAGAAGAGCAGACATGCAACGACACCGGTGGATCCATGTGTGGTCTGTGGGAAGAACACACATGCAATGACACCGGTGGATCCATGTGTGCTCTGTGAGAAGAGCACACATGCAACGACACCGGTGGATCCATGTGTGGTTGTGAGAAGAACAAAGATGCAATGACACTGGTGGATCCATGTGTGGTCTTTGGGAAGAACACACATGCAATGACACTGGATCCATATGTGGTCTGTGAGAAGAACACACATCCAATGACTCTAGTTGTGGTTCATGAAAAGAGCAGACATGCAATGACACTAGTGGATCCATGTGTGGTTCATGGGAAGAACACACATGCAATGACATTGGTGGATCCATGTGTGGTATGTGGGAAGAGCACACATGCGATGACACGAGTGGATCCATGTGTGGTTCATGGGAAGAACAGCATGCAATGACACTGGGTGTGGTTCATGATATGGTCTTTGAGAAGAACACACATGCAATGACACTGGTGGATCCATGTGTTGTCTGTGAGAAGAACACACATGCAACGACACTGGGTGTGGTTCATGATATGGTTTGTGAGAAGAACACACATGCAATGACACTCGATCCATGTGTGGTTTGTGAGAAGAACACACATCCAATGACTCTAGCTGTGGTTCATGAAAAGAGCAGACATGCAACGACACTGGTGGATCCATGTGTGGTTCATGGGAAGAACACACTTGCAATGACACTGGTGGATCCATGTGTGGTCTGTGAGAAGAGCAGACATGCAACGACACCGGTGGATCCATGTGTGGTCCGTGGGAAGAACACACATGCAATGACACCGGTGGATCCATGTGTGCTCTGTGAGAAGAGCACACATGCAACGACACCGGTGGATCCATGTGTGGTTTGTGAGAAGAATACAGATGCAATGACACTGGTGGATCCATGTGTGGTCTTTGGGAAGAACACACATGCAATGACACTGGATCCATATGTGGTCTGTGAGAAGAACACACATCCAATGACTCTAGTTGTGGTTCATGGAAAGAGCAGACATGCAATGACACTAGTGGATCCATGTGTGGTTCATGGGAAGAACACACATGCAATGACATTGGTGGATCCATGTGTGGTATGTGGGAAGAGCACACATGCGATGACACCGGTGGATCCATGTGTGGTTCATGGGAAGAACACGCATGCAATGACACTGCGTGTGGTTCATGATATGGTCTTTGGGAAGAACACACATGCAATGACACTAGTGGATCCATGTGTGGTCTGTGAGAAGAACACACACGCAACGATACTGGGTGTGGTTCATGATATGGTTTGTGAGAAGAACACACATGCAATGACACTGTTGGATCCATGTGTTGTCTTTGGGAAGAACACACATGCAATGAAACTGGATCCATGTGTGGTTTGTGAGAAGAACACACATCCAATGACTCTAGCTGTGGTTCATGAAAAAGCAGACATGCAATGACACTAGTGGATCCATGTGTGGTTCATGGGAAGAACACACAAGCGATGACACTGGGTGGATCCATGTGTGGTTTGTGAGAAGAACACACATGCAATGACACTGGGTGTGGTTCATGATATGTTCTATGAGAAGAACACACATGCAATGACACTGGTGGATCGATGTGTGGTCTGTGAGAAGAACACACATGCAATGACACCGGTGGATCCATGTGTGGTTTGTGAGAAGAACACACATGCAATGACACTGGTGGATCCATGTGTGGTCTTTGGGAAGAACACACATGCAATGACACTGGATCCATGTGTGGTCTGTGAGAAGAACACACATCCAATGACTCTAGTTGTGGTTCATGAAAAGAGCAGACATGCAATGACACTGGTGGATCCATGTGTGGTTCATGGGAAGAACACACATGCGATGACACTGGGTGGATCCATGTGTGGTTTGTGATAAGAACACACATGCAATGACTCCGGTGGATCCATGTGTGGTTCATGGGAAGAACACACATGAAATGACTCTGGGTGTGTCTCATGATATGGTCTGTGAGAAGAGAAGACATGCAACGACACCGGTGGATCCATGTGTGGTCTTTGGGAAGAACACACATGCAATGACACTGGGTGTGGTTCATGATATGGTTTGTGAGAAGAACACACATGAAATGACACTGGTGGATCCATATGTGGTCTTTGGGATGAACACACATGTAATGACACTGGATCCATGTGTGGTCTGTGAGAAGAACACACATCCAATGACTCTAGCCGTGGTTCATTAAAATAGAAGACATGCAAAGACACTGGGTGGATCCATGTGTGGTTCATGGGAAGAACACACATGCAATGACACTGGTAGATCCATGTGTTGTCTCTGGGAAGAAGACACATGCAATGACACTGGATCCATGTGTGGTCTATGAGAAGAAAACACATCCAATAACTCTAGATGTGGTTCGTGAAAAGAGCACACATGCAATGACACTGGTGGATCCATGTGTGGTTCATGGGAAGAACACACATGCGATGATACCGGGTGGATCCATGTGTGTTTAGTGAGAAGAACACACATGCAATGACTCCGGTGGATCCATGTGTGGTTCATGGGAAGAACACACATGCAATGACACTGGTGGATCCATGTGTGGTCTGTGAGAAGAGCAGACATGCAATGACACCGGTGGACCCATGTGCGGTCTTTGAGAAGAACACACATGCAATGACACTGGATCCATGTGTGGTCTGTGAGAAGAACACACATGCAATGACACTGGTGGATCCATGTGTGGTCTGTGAGAAGAACACACATGCAACGACACTGGGTGTGGTTCATGATATGGTTTGTGAGAAGAACACACATGCAATGACACTGGTGGATCCATGTGTGGTTTTTGGGAAGAACACACATGCAATCACACCGGTGGATCCATGTGTGGTCTGTGAGAAGAACACACATCCAATGACTCTAGTGGATCCATGTGTGGACTTTGGGAAGAACACACATGCAATGACACTGGTGATATGTAGTCTGTGAGAAGAACACACATCCAATGACTCTAGCTGTGGTTCATGAAAAGAGCAGACATTCAATGACACTGGTGGATCCATGTGTGGTTCATGGGAAGAACACACTTGCAATGACACTGGTGGATCCATGTGTGGTCTGTGAGAAGAGCAGACATGCAACGACACCGGTGGATCCATGTGTGGTCCGTGGGAAGAACACACATGCAATGACACTGGGTATGGTTCATGATATGGTCTGTGAGAGGAACACACATGCAATGACACTGGTGGATCCATGTGTGGTATGTGAGAAGAACACACATGCAACGACACTTGGAGTGGTTCATGATATGGTTTGTGAGAAGAACACGCATGCAATGACACTGGTGGATCCATCTGTGGTCTCTAGGAAGAACACACATGCAATGACACTGGATCCAAGTGTGGTCTGTGAGAAGAACACACATCCTATGACTCTAGCTGTGGTTCATGAAAAGATCAGACATGCAATTACAATGGTGGATCCATGTGTGGTTCATGGGAAGAACACACATGCGATGACACTGGGTGGATCAATTTGTGGTCTGAGAAGAAAACATGCAATGACTCCAGTGGATCCATGTGTGGTTCATGGGAAGAACACACATGCAATGACTCTGGGTGTGGCTCATGATATGGTCTGTGAGAAGAGTAGACATAAATGCAACGACACCGGTGGATCCATGTGTTGTCTTTGGGAAGAACACACATGCAATGACACTGGGTGTGGTTCATGATATGGTTTGTGAGAAGAACACACATGCAATGACACTGGTGGATCCATGTGTGGTCTTTGAGAAGAACACACATGCAATGACACTGGATCCATGTATGGTCTGTGAGAAGAACACACATCCAATGACTCTAGCCATGGTTCACTAAAAGAGCAGACATGCAATGACACTAGTGGATCCATGTGTGGTTCATGGGAAGAACACACATGCGATGACACTGGGTGGATCCATGTGTGGTCTGTGAGAAGAACAGACATGCAATGACTCCGATGGATCCATGTGTGGTTCATGGGAAGAACACACATGCAATGACACTGGTGGATCCATTTGTGGTCTGTGAGAAGAGCAGACATGCAACGACACCGGTGGATCCATGTGTCGTCTATGAGAAGAACACACATGCAATGACACTGGATCCATGTGTGGTCTGTGAGAAGAACACACATGCAATGACACTGGTGGATCCATGTGTGGTCTGTGAGAAGAACACACATGCAACGACACTGGGTGTGGTTCATGATATAGTTTGTGAGAAGAACACACATGCAATGACACTAGTGGATCCATGTGTGGTCTTTGGGAAGAACACACATGCAATGACACCGGTGGATCCATGTGTGGTCTGTGAGAAGAACACACATCCAATGACTCTAGTGGATCCATATGTGGTCTTTGGGAAGAACACACATGCAATGACACTGGTGATATGTAGTCTGTGAGAAGAACACACATCCAATGACTCTAGCTGAGCTTCATGAAAAGAGCAGACATGCAATGACACTGGTGGATCCATGTGTGGTTCATGGGAAGAACACACATGCAATGACACTGGTGGATCCATGTGTGGTCTGTGGGGAGAGCACACATGCGATGACACCGGTGGATCCATGTGTGGTTCATGGGACGAACACACATGCAATTACACTGGGTGTGGTTCATGATATGGTCTGTGAGAAGAACACACATGCAATGACACTGGTGGATCCATGTGTGGTCTGTGAGAAGAACACACATGCAACGACACTGGGTGTGGTTCATGATATGGTTTGTGATAAGAACACACATGCAATGACACTGGTGGATCCATGTGTGGTCTTTGGGAAGAACACACATGCAATGGCCTCGGTGGATCCATGTGTGGTCTGTGAGAAGAACACACATCCAATGACTCTAGTGGATCCATGTGTGGACTTTGGGAAGAACACACATGCAATGACACTGGTGATATGTAGTCTGTGAGAAGAACACACATCCAATGACTCTAGCTGTGGTTCATGAAAAGAGAAGACATGTAATGACACTGCTGGATGCATGTGTGGTTCATGGGAAGAACACACATGAAATGACACTGGTGGATCCATGTGTGGTCTGTGGGAAGAGCACACATGCGATGACACTGGTAGATCCATGTGTGGTTCATGGGAAGAACACACATGCAATGACACTGGGTGTGGTTCGTGATATGGTCTGTGAGAAGAACACACATGCAACGACACTGGTGGATCCATGTGTGGTCTGTGAGAAGAACACACACGCAATGACACTTGGTGTGGTTCGTGATATGGTTTTTGAGAAGAACACACATGCAATGACACTGGTGGATCCATGTGTGGTCTTTGGGAAGAACACACATGCAATAACACTGGATCCATGTGTGGTTCATGGGAAGAACACACATGCGATGACACTGGGTGGATCCATGTGTGGTTTGTGAGAAGAACACACATGCAATGACACTAGGTATGGTTCATGATATGGTCTGTGAGAAGAACACACATGCAATGACACTGGTGGATCCATGTGTGGTCTTTGGGAAGAACACACATGCAATGACACTGGATCCATGTGTGGTATGTGAGAAGAACACACATCAAATGACACTAGCTGTGGTTCATGAAAAGAGCAGACATGCAATGACACTGGTGGATCCATGTGTGGTTCATGGGAAGAACACATGCGATACCACTGGGTGGATCCATGTGTGGTTTGTGAGAAGAACACACATGCAATGACTCTAGTGGATCCATGTATGGTTCATGAGAATAACACACATGCAATGACTCTAGGTGTGGCTCATGATATGGTTTGTGAGAAGAGCAGACATGCAACGATACCGGTGGATCCATGTGTAGTCTTTGGGAAAACACACATGCAATGACACTGGGTGCGGTTCATGATATGGTTTGTGAGAACAACACACATGCAATGACACTAGTGGATCCATGTGTGGTCTTTGGGAAGAACACACATGCAATGACACTGGATCCATGCGTGGTCTATGAGAAGAACACACATCCAATTACTCTAGCCGTGGTTCATGAAAAGAGCAGACATGCAATAACACTAGTGGATCCATGTGTGGTTCATGGGAAGAACACACATGCGATGACACTGGGTGGATCCATGTGTGGTTTGTGAGAAGAACACACATGCAATGACTCCGCTGGATCCATGTGTGGTTCATGGGAAGAACACAGATGCAATGACACTGGTGGATCCATGTGTGGTCTGTGAGAAGAGTGGACATGCAACGACACCGGTGGATCAATGTGTGGTCTGTGGGAAGAACACACATGCAATGACACTGGTGGATCCATGTGTGCTCTGTGAGAAGAGAAGACATGCAACGACACCGGTGGATCCATGTATGGTTTGTTAGAAGAACACACATGCAATGACACTAGTGGATCCACGTGTGGTCTTTGGGAAGAACACACATGCAATGACATTGATGATATGTTGGCTGTGAGAAGAACACACATCCAATGACTCTAGCTGTGGTTCATCAAAAGAGCAGACATGCAATGACACTGGTGGATCCATTTGTGGTTCATGGGAAGAACAAACATGCAATGACACTGGTGGATCCATGTGTGGTCTGTGGGAAGAGCACACATGCGATGACACCGGTAGATCCATATGTGGTTCATAGGAAGAACACACATGCAATGACACTGGGTGTGGTTCATGATATGCTCTGTGAGAAGAACACACATGCAATGACACTGGTGGATCCATGTGTGGTCTGTGAGAAGAACACACATGCAATGACACTAGGTGTGGTTCATGATATGGTTTGTGAGAAGAACACACATACAATGACACTGGTGGATCCATGTGTGGTGTTTGGGAAGAACACACATGCAATAACACTTGATCCATGTGTGGTCTGTGAGAAGACCACACATCCAAGGTATCTAGCTGCGGTTCATGAAAAGAGCAGACAAGCAATGACACTGGTGGATCCATGTGAGGTTCATAGGAAGAACACACATGCGATGACACTGGGTGGATCCATGTGTGGTTTGTGAGAAGAACACACATGCAATGACACTGGGTGTGGTTCATGATATGCTCTGTGAGAAGAACACACATGCAATGACACTGGTGGATCCATGTGTGGTCTGTGAGAAAACACACATCGACGACACTGGGTGTGGTTCATGATATGGTTTGTGAGAAGAACACACATGCAATGACACTGGTGGATCCATGTGTGGTCTTTGGGAAGAACACACATGCAATGACACTGGATCCATGTGTGGTCTGTGAGAAGAACACACATCCAATGACTCTAGGTGTGGTTCATGAAAAGAGCAGACATGCAATGACACTGGTGGATCCATGTGTGGTTCATGGGAAGAACACACATGCGATGCCACTGGGTGGATCCATGTGTGGTTTGTGAGAAGAACACACATGCAATGACTCCGGTGGATCCATGTGTGGTTCATGAGAATAACACACATGCAATGACTCTGGGTGTGGCTCATGATATGGTTTGTGAGAAGAGCAGACAGGCAAAGATACCGGTGGATCCATGTGTGGTCTTTGGGAAAACACACATGCAATGACACTGGGTGCGGTTCATGATATGGTTTGTGAGAAGAACACACATGCAATGACACTAGTGGATCCATGTGTGGTCTTTGGGAAGAACACACATGCAATGCCACTGGATCCACGTGTGGTCTGTGAGAAGAACACACATCCAATTACTCTAGCCGTGGTTCATGAAAAGAGCAGACATGCAATAACACTGGTGGATCCATGTGTGGTTCATGGGAAGAACACACATGCGATGACACTGGGTGGATCCATGTGTGGTTTGTGAGAAGAACACACATGCAATGACTCTGGTGGATCCATGTGTGGTTCATGGGAAGAACACAGATGCAATGACACTGGTGGATCCATGTGTGGTATGTGCGAAGAGTGGACATGCAACGACACCGGTGGATCCATGTGTGGTCTGTGGAAAGAACATACATGCAATGACACTGGTGGATCCATGTGTGCTCTGTGAGAAGAGAAGACATGCAACGACACCGGTGGATCCATGTGTGGTTTGTGAGAAGAACACACATGCAATGACACTAGTGGATCCATGTGTGGTCTTTGGGAAGAACACACATGCAATGACACTGGTGATATGTGGTTTGTGAGAAGAACACACATCCAATGACTCTAGCTGTGGTTCATGAAAAGAGCAGACATGCAATGACACTGGTGGATCCATGTGTGGTTCATGGGAAGAACAAACATGCAATGACACTGGTGGATCCATGTGTGGTCTGTGGGAAGAGCACACATGCGATAACACCGGTAGATCCATATGTGGTTCATGGGAAGAACACACATGCAATGACACTGGGTGTGGTCCATGATATGGTATGTGAGACGAACACACATGCAATGACACTGGTGGATCCATGTGTGGTCTGTGAGAAGAACACACATGCAATGACACTTGGTGTGGTTCATGATATGGTTTGTGAGAAGAACACACATGCAATAACACTGGTGGATTCATGTGTGGTCTTTGGGAAGAACACACATGCAATAACACTGGATCCATGTGTGGTATGTGAGAAGACCACACATCCAATGAATCTAGCTGTGGTTCATGAAAAGAGCAGACATGCAATGACACTGGTGGATCCATGTGTGGTTCATGGGAAGAACACACATGCGATGACACTGGGTGGATCCATGTGTGGTTTGTGAGAAGAACACACATGCAATGACACTGGGTGTGGTTCATGATATGGTCTGTGAGAAGAACACACATGCAATAACACTGGTGGATCCATGTGTGGTCTGTGAGAAGAACACACATGCAATGACACTGGGTGTGGTTCATGATATGGTTTGTGAGAAGAACACACATGCAATGACACTGGTTGATCCATCTGTGGTCTTTGGGAAGAACACACATGCAATGACACTGGATCCATGTGTGGTCTGTGAGAAGAACACACATCCAATGACTCTAGCTGTGGTTCATGAAAAGAGCAGACATGCAATGACACTGGTGGATCCACGTGTGGTTCATGGGAAGAACACACATGCGATGACACTGGGTGGATCCATGTGTGGATTGTGAAAAGAACACGCATGCAATGACTCCGATGGATCCATGTGTGGTTCATGAGAATAACACACATGCAATGACTCTGGGTGTGGCTCATGATATGGTTTGTGAGAAGATCAGACATGCAACGATACCGGTGGATCCATGTGTGGTCTTTGGGAAGAACACACATGCAATGACACTGGGTGCGGTTCATGATATGGTTTGTGAGAAGAACACACATGCAATGACACTGGTGGATCCATGTGTGGCCTTGGGAAGAACACACATGCAATCACACTGGATCCATGTGTGGTCTGTGAGAAGAACACACATCCAATTACTCTAGCCATGGTTCATGAAAAGAGCAGACATGCAATAACACTGGTGGTTCCATGTGTGGTTCATGGGAAGAACACACATGCGATGACACTGGGTGGATCCATGTGTGGTTTGTGAGAAGAACACACATGCAATGACTCCGGTGGATCCATGTGTGGTTCATGGGAAGAACACACATGCAATGACACTGGTGGATCCATGTGTGGTCTGTGAGAAGAGTGGACATGCAACGACACCGGTGGATCCATGTGTGGTCTGTGGGAAGAACACACATGCAATGACACTGGTGGATCCATGTGTGCTCTGTGAGAAGAGAAGACATGCAACAACACCGGTGGATCCATGTGTGGTTTGTGAGAAGAACACACATGCAATGACACTAGTGGATCCATGTGTGGTCTTTGGGAAGAACACACATGCAATGACACTGGTGATATGTGGTCTGTGAGAAGAACACACATCGAATGACTCTAGCTGTGGTTCATGAAAAGAGCAGACATGCAATGACACTGGTGGATCCATGTGTGGTTCATGGGAACAACACACATGCAATGACACGGGTGGATCCATGTGTGGTATGTGGGAAGAGCACACATGCGATTACACCGGTGGATCCATGATATGGTTTATGGGAAGAACACACATGCAACCACATGGGTGGATCCATGATATGGTTCATGGGAAGAACACACATGCAATGACACTGGTGGATCCATGTGTGGTCTTTGGGAAGAACACACATGCAATGACACTGGTGGATCCATGTGTGGTCTGTGAGAAGAACACACATGCAATGACACTGGGTGTGGTTCATGATATGGTTTGTGAGAAGAACACACATGCTATGACACTGGTGGATCCATGTGTGGTCTCTGGGAAGAACACACATGCAATGACACTGGATCCATGTGTAGTCTGTGAGAAGAACACACATCCAATGACTCTAGCTATGGTTCATGAAAAGAGCAGACATGCAATGACACTGGTGGATCCATGTGTGGTTCATTGGAAGAACACACATGCGATGACACTGGGTGGATCCATGTGTGGTTTGTGAAAAGAACACACATGCAATGACTCCGGTGGATCCATGTGTGGTTCATGGGAAGAACACACATGCAATGACACTGGTGGATCCATGTGTGTCTGTGAGAAGAGCAGACATGCAACGACATCGGTGGATCCATGTGTGGTTTGTGAGAAGAACACACATGCAATGACACCGGTGGATCCATGTGTGGTCTGTGGGAATAGCACACATGCAACGACCCTGGTGATATGTGGTTTGTGAGAAGAACACACATCCAATGACTCTAGTGGATCCTTACGTGGTTTATGAGTGGTTTATGAGAAGAACACACATCCAATGAACTCTTGTGGATCTATCTTGGCATAATTTGATGTATGCCATGATGTATTTTATTGTGCAAGACACCCACTTTCCATTTTTATATACTACTCAGTGTCGCCCTTGGTTTTATGTGGTACTACTCAGTTTTGCCCCCCTCTCTATCTTTTGTACAGAGAAATGATGATCGACGGAGTGTGAGCCGAGGTGAAGCTGGCCGAGGTAATCGCGAGCAAGGCAATGACGGTCAAGGAAACGCTGTAAATGGCAATGGCAGACAGCATAACTCGGCAGGACAACCGCAGCAGCGGAATATACCAAGGCAAGAGCAAAGTGTCGTCCGAGGTATGCAACAGAGAGGTGCTCCACGAGAACAAGACCGGTATAACGATGGAGATTCGGAAATGGCGAATGCAGGATACCCAAGGCCGGACTATCATGTGATAGGGTCGAGATTGGGAAGCAGGGATCTAATGCCGGATGATGCCAGGTTAAAACTAGACCGATTGTATAGGTCGGAACAGATTGAATGTCACAATCCTCCGGGTCCTGCGTGTTTTGGGCCTCGGATCATGAAGGAGCCACCGGTTCCTAACTTCCAGTTACCCAGAGGCACAAGGACGTATGACGGCAATACAAAGCCGGAGGATTGGTTGATAAACTATGCTAGAACTGTGAAAATCTCTACGGGCAACTTGAGATGGGCGGTGAGATATGTACCCCAGATGTTGGAGGGGCCAGCGAGGGTATGGTTGAACAATTTGCCACCCGAAAGTATTAACTGCTGGATAGATTTTGAAGAAATGTTTATCAGCAACTTCTCGAGTACGTATCAGAGGCCAAATAGGCCACAGACCCTAGCTATGTGTAAGCAGAGACCAAACGAGACGGGTAGAGAATTTTTAACCCGGTGGTGTACTGTGAGAAACTCATGTGAGGGCGTGATAGAATCACATGCCATATCATGGTTTGCGCAAGGGTGCAGATATGCGAGCGAGCTATGGCAAAAGTTGCAAAGAAAAATGCCAACTACATTGGCAGAGATGATCCATCGCTGATTCGTATGCTCTAGGTGATCCGACTCAACCTAGGCTCGTGTCGAACGAGTCAAATTATGAGTACTACCAGAGGGATGGAGCCGGATCATCCCGAAGGAATGACTACAGAGGTAAAAGAAGAGATGACAGACCAGATCACCGGTATAGTTCGCAATGCAGCTGTGAATCAAGATCAGCCCGGAGCAGGGAGCAATCAACGTCAGAAAACTAGGGGGCAATGGACTCCGAGAAATGATGGAAAGAAAACTTGGACGCCAGAGCAAAAGAAACAGTGGCAAGAAAATAAGGACCGTCCGAGTTATACTTATGATTCGATGTTGGATCAGCCGTGTAAATTTCAGACGCCAAATCCGAATAACCCAGCAGGTCATACAACCAGGCAGTGTGAGGGGATGCGCAAAATAGAACAAGGTGGTTCGGGGAATGCTCAAGCACCCCGGAATGATCAACCTCGGCAGGAGTTACCTCGGCAGCAGTTGCTCTGCGGAGCAAACACGCAATATGTTGCCTCCCCCTCCACCGAGGTATGATAACCATGAGAGAAGGGATGCAGTGCATCAAGTGGAAAACCAGCTTCAACCGGATCAGAGGTACCCTGGAAATGAGGGGAGGAATGAGTACAGAGAGCATCATCAGAGTTACTGTGTGTTCACCGCTGAGGAAACAGATAGAAAGAGCTTGCAGCGCCGACATATGGAGGTGAATGCAGTAATGCCCGCAGTGACGAGGTATATGCCTTGGTCGGATCAGGAAATTACCTGGAGTATCAAAGATCATCCCAAGCTTATGACAAGTCCTGGCTCGTATGCGTTAGTGCTGGATCCGACATTCATTGGGCCAAACATTAATGTGAGGTTCTCGAAGGTACTGATTGACAATGGCAGTAGCATTAACATCATGTATGCGGATACAATGCGCAAGTTAGGTATCTCGGAGAACATGCTCCAGGCTACAAGGACAACTTTCCATGGTATTGTGCCCGACATTTCTTGTGAGCCCATAGGCAAGGTCCGGGTTGACGTACTGTTCGGAACGAGAGATAACTGCCGAACTGAAAATTTGGAGTTCGAAGTGGTGAACTTGGAAAGTGCGTATCACGTGTTACTCGGAAGGCCAGCACTGAATAAGTTCATGGCAAGTTGTCACATTAGTTACTTGAAGATGAAGTTCCCCGGGCCAAATGGAGTGATTACCATTGCTGTGGATTTCCGACGTTCCATTGAGTGTGCGTCGGCCGGGTCTAACCTAGCCGAGTCACTCATGATTGCGCAAGACAAAAGGAAAATCCAAGAGGTGGCGGCATTGGCTCAGTCCGCGCAGCAGTATATGCTGGCGCTGAGTAACCCGCATGGAAGTGTCTCATTCCAAGCCACAAAAGATACCAAGAAGGTTCATGTTGATGATATGTTCCCAGAGCGCACCGTAACAATTGGTGCTGGGTTAAGCGACAAATAGGAAAGCGAGCTCGTCAACTTCCTCCGTGAGAATCGGGATATTTTTGCTTGGTCCAAACAGGACTTGCAAGGTGTTCTGAGGGAGTTGGCCGAGCACTCTTTAAACGTGAGACCCGGAGCAAGGCCGGTGAAGCAACCTCTCCGCTGCTTCGCCGAGGATAGGAGAAAGGTCATTGAAGATGAGATAGCTTGGTTGCTAGCTGCAGGATTTATCATGGAAGTTCTTTACCCGGATTGGCTGTCTAATCCAGTGCTCGTCGAGAAGAAGAAAGATGATCCGAATGTGGCAATGGTTTGGCGTATGTGTATCGATTACACGAACCTAAACAAGGCGTGTCCAAAAGATCTAGTTCCACTGCCAAGGATAGATCAGGTCATAGACTCAACTGCTGGATGTGAATTGTTGTCATTCATTGATGTATATTCTGGTTTCCACCAAATACCTCTAAATCCGGATGATCAAATAAAGACTGCATTTATCACCCCGTATGGGGCTTATTGCTATCGCACCATGCCTTTTGGTTTACGTAATGCCGGGGCAACGTACCAAAGATGTATGCAAAAATGTTTGCATGACCAAATTGGTCAAAATGTACAGGTGTATGTGGATGATGTGGTTATCAAGACCAAGGAAAGCAAGACGCTCCTTGACGATATCAGGCAGACATTCGCGAACCTAAGAACGTTCCGGATGAAGCTTAACCCGGAAAAATGTACCTTCGGTGTCCCGGCTAGAAAGTTACTCGGATTTCTTGTCTCCAGCCGAGGTATCGAAGTTAATCCAACTAAAATCCGGGCCATCGAACGAATGGAACTGCCGAAGTGTCTTAATGATGTCTAGAAGTTCACTGGTTGCCTGGCATCGTTAAGTCGGTTTGTATGTCGGTTGGGAGAAAAGGCATTGCCTCTCTACCAACTCATGAAAAAGTCGGATAAGTTTGTTTGGACGCCACAGGCCAATGAAGCCTTTGCCCACTTGAAGAAGATGTTAGCCACTGCGCCAGTGTTAGCCTCTCCACTATCAAAGGAGCCAATGTTGCTCTATATAGCCGCAACCAACCGAGTTGTAAGTGCAGCCATAGTGGTAGAACGCGATGAAGAAGGTAAGTCAGTGCAAAGGCCAGTGTATTACCTGAGCGAGGTATTATCTGCCTCAAAGCAGAACTACCCACACTATCAAAAGGTTTCATATGGTATCTATATGGCAGCCAAGAAGTTGAAGCATTACTTTGAGGAGCATCCCATCAGGGTAATATGTGAAGCTCCCATATCCGAGATAATGAGTAACAAGGATGCGAGTGGTAGGATCATAAAATGGGCAATTGAGCTAGCTCCCTACGCACCACAATATGACAGAAGAGAAGCAATCAAGTCACAAGCTGTGGCGGACTTTTTCGTAGACTGGGCCGAGGTGCAGTATGAACCACCCCTGCCAGATCCGAACTATTGGAGGATGCACTTTGACGGGTCAAAAACAAAAACCGGCCTAGGTGCCGGAGTTCTACTTACCTCGCCAAAGAAGGACCAGCTGAAATACGTGCCGCAGATCCATTTCGCGGCATCAAACAATGTCGCTGAATATGAAGCACTTGTGCATGGGCTCAAAGTGGCAGAATAGATTAGGATACGTTGGATCTTGTGCTTTGGCGACTCGGATTTGGTAGTACAGCAAGTGTCGGCACTGTGGGACGCCCTTGATCCAAACATGGCACTGTACAAATTTCATGTGCAGAAGATATCTGGTTACTTTGAGGGATGCGAATTTCACCATGTACCCCGGGTGGAAAATGAGGCTGTCGACATGTTGTCGAAGGTCGGGTCAACCCGACAAGCAATTCCACCAGGTGTAGCATTAGAGCACCTCAGAAAACCATCTATCAGGTCGTCCCCAGAAACCGACTCAATTTACGTCCTGGAAGATACAGAATCCGGAGCTGTGCCCATGGACATTGACACGGGAGGTGGTGCGTGAAACCCGGGGACTGCCTCAGCAAACCCGGGGACTGCTTCGCAAGACCCGGGGACTGCTCAGCGTGATCCGGTTGAAGTTATGCCGGTGGATCAAATGGAAATTGATGAGGATATGTTCCCTGTGCGAGCGATACCAGCTTGGGCGCTACCCATATTTCAATTCCTGAAAGATGGAACTTTTCCCACGGAGGAGGTGCTATCTAGACAAACTCAGAGGAGAGCTAAGGCATACATGATCATCAATTCCGAGCTATACAAAAGAAGTGTGACCAATGTCCTCCAGCGATGCGTTGACCCGGAAGAAGGGCTTGACATCCTCCGAGATATTCATCAAGGGGAGTGCGGGCATCATGCCTCGTCCTGAGCCTTGGTGGCAAAAGCCTTCCGACATGGATTCTACTGGCCATGTTCCTTAGAACAAGCAGAAGATCTAGTGATAAAATGCAATGGTTGTCAGAGGTATGCTACCAAGACACATATGCCAATGTCGGAGCTCAAGACCATACCAATAACATGGCCATTTGCCGTATGGTGCTTGGATATGGTTGGCCCGCTTAAACCAGCAAGAGGAAATATGACTCACATTTTGGTCATGGTGGACAAATTTATGAAGTGGATTGAAGTGAAGCCTATAAGAAAGTGTGATGGAGCTACGGCCGTAACATTTCTCAAAGACATCATCTTGAGATATGGTTATCCTCACAGTATCATAACTGATAATGGCACAAATTTTGTGGAAGGAGCATTTGCGCGTTTCAGCCGGGATAAGAAGATCCGGCTGGACGTCGCTTCAGTAGCCCACCCCACATCGAACGGACAAGTGGAAAGATCCAACGGATTAGTATTATCCGGGATAAAACCCCGGCTCATTGAGCCGCTGAAAAGATCAGCGGGGTGCTGGATAGAAGAACTACCAGCGGTACTGTGGAGTTTAAGAACAACACTGAATCGATCAACAGGCTATACGCCATTTTTCTGGTATATGGGGCAGAAGCTGTATTACCAGCCGACATAGAGCATGATTCGCCTAGGGTCACCCAATACACAGAAGCCGAAGTGCAAGAAGCCCGGCAAAATAATGTTGATCTGCTGGAAGAAGCGAGAGAACTGGCATTGTCCAGATCCGCCATATATCAGCAAAATCTCTGACGCTATCATAGCCGGAAAGTAAGCCCCCCCAGTTTTTTGGGAAGGCGATTTGGTGCTCCAGTTGATACAACGTACTGCTGGCATGCATAAGTTATCCCCCCCATGGGAAGGGCCATTCATTGTGAGCAAAGCGTTGCACAACGATTCCTATTATCTTATAGATACAAAGCCACAGGAAAAGAACAAGGCGGACAGGTCCGGTGAGGAATCTAAGAGTCCATGGAATGTAGCTCTGCTTCGCCCTTTCTACACTTAGCGAAGAAGTGTATGTATCCGAGTCTTCTCATATGTCGGTATGTCTGCCGGCAATGAGCTTATTAATGAAGTGTTGGCGCCTCGGGCAGTAACTCGGGGACTTCCTTAATAATATTTGTTATCTTTTATTATTTATATGTCAGCTAGAGTAAGTTGTTCCACTTAACTCGGATTAGTAGTGTGTGGGCAGCAAAAACCCAACTCTTCGACTTGCTGCTGTCCAACAAGAATTGGCTTCATGGCAAGCAAGAGAACAAGTTTGGAATTGCCTAACACATGAAAAACGACTAAGGAAAAGAACTTAATCGAGCCGATGTTTGTTTTCTGGACTAACCTTGTATTTACTTTCAAACTATTATGCTGAGTTATATTGAGCTAAGCTTAAAGTTTCCAAGTATTGTTAAAACAATTTTTGAAGCTCGGATTCGTAAGTCGTAAAACCGAATCAAGGTAGACACGAATCGAGCCAAAAGATTGAACGAACAAGAAAGTGAAACTCGGGGACTAAGCCCAAATTAATCCGGCATAAGAAACTTAGTAGGAAAATATCACATGTGTACTAGATACAACTCCACCCGGCATACTAGGGATCTGATAAATTTTAAGGTGTTTTCACTCAAGGGGCAGCAGGAGGAGGAAGTTCGGCGTCATCTTCGCCGTCTTTGATATCCGAGGCATCGTCCTCTTCATCCTCGTCTGAGCCATCTTCAATGTTCTCAACATCTTCATCACCAGCGGCTTCCAGGAAGCTCGGTCCCTCAGTCCATTCATGAATGGGAGCATATTCGATGAGGCTATGGGCACAAGCCTGGCGCCGAGCTACCCACTCCGGGTCATTGGTCCATGGGGATCCGGTGCGCATGCACGCTACGAGGTTGAGATCGATCTTCTCGTACCACGTGAGTACGTAGTGAAGAACGGTATCAGCTGCAGCGCGTCGAGCGGACTCTCTCCAAAGGTCAAGCTGGGTCTCGATTTCCATCATATTATCAATAAGAATTGCGGTTGTCTCCGGAGTGTCTTCTCCAGGCCAGAACGTGTTGAAGATTCGGACTACAACGTCAAGGATATCCTTGCCATAGTTCTTGAGGAGTTCCACGCGAGATGACAGGCTGACCAACAGGTCCTCCAGGTCATAGGGAATTTCTTCACCGTCAGGAGCAACGGGAGTACCCCTCTCTCGGCGGAAATCAGCAACAGTGGCGCTTGCAATGGCAGTGCCCTCAGGAAATTTGCCTGAAAACGCGACAAGAGAAGCAGGTAAAGAAAAGACATGTGAAGTAACCCGGAGAAATATGTCGGATAAGGGAAAGGAGCTTACGTGATATATGGCTGAGGATCCGAGTCAGCTCCCTGATGCAGTCATCGCGTCTTTTGCGAAGCTGCACAAGCTCAGCATTCGCCGAATTAAGCTTAGTGTCGGCCTCCTTGAGTAGATCCTGGTCCTTGGTGATCTGGAGATTGAGGCGCTCGCGCTCTTCAGTGTAATCCTGCCCAACCTTTTGGAGCTCGGACAGGTGTTGTGCTTTCATTTTCTCCATCTCGGCCTTGAGCCTCGCGATCTCATCATCCTTGGTCCGGAGGAGGGCGAGCTCATCGTCTTTCTTTTTGAGCTCGGCTTGATGCTGTCCTGGTTGTTCGAGAAAATGCAGCATCATATTAGGCACGGGCACACTATCTTAAAGAGATGTTGAAATAGTGTATTGACCCGGCAGAGCCAAGGTATGAATGTTTGCCGAGCCAAGGTGGAAAGAAGATGGAAAGCGTAGCAGGATCGGACAAAAGTAACTTACCCTTGATCTGATCCAGATTCTTCCTCATATGCTTGTTCTCAGCCTCCACCCCAGCTGCGGAAAATGAGTGATGGGTTAGTTCGGCAGAAGAGGATGAAGAAAAATGGAGAAATGCCAAGGAAGAAATTTACCCCTTTTCTCGTATTCTGCGAGAAGTGCAGTTTGCTTCGCGCGCAGCATCTTATGAGTATCCAGGAGGCGCTTAAACTCAGCGCTCCGGCGGTTGGTGGTCACCTGCAAAGAGTACAAATATATAACTTAGCCTTGTGCATATTCGAAGTGTACAAAATCCGGGCCAAGTGGAACTTAACCCGGCTCTAGGTGTGTACATATTCGAAGTTATCAAGGAGCTATGTTAGTTTTCTAAGGAGCATCCGGCTGAGTAGTAAGTTACTCCCCCGGAGGCTCGGGGACTAATGGTTATATTACTAATATCTACAACTGGCTAAGGAAAACAAGTAACGTACCTCCATCATCCGACCTGCAAGGTTGATTTCCTTAGCGGCTATGTTCATTTGAGCAGAGAATTCAGCGGGGCCGAACTTCTCCGGAAGATCGTCGTCGTGAACGAACTCTGCCTTGTTCCAATTCATGACGAATTCAATCAGGCTCGGAGGGTATCGCTCACCGCTGGGCATATGGGGCGCCACCAAGCCCTTCGCATGCGCCTCCTTCCTCTCAACCAGGGCTAGGGCCGGGCTGGTGTGCAAAACAAGTTGCCGCGCATCAGCTGGCTCGGCAGGGGCGTCCTTCGGTGCTGGAGGCTTCTTGGGAAGCATGGATGCGAGAGTGCGTTGTCTAGCCTCGACGAACGCTCTCCTGGTGGCGTCAGGGGACTTTTTGCCCTTGGGCTGCTGGGAAGAGGAAGAAGTTGCAGCGGATTTCCCTTTAGGAGCTATTTGGGTACTTTCTCGCCCAGACTGAGAAGTCCCGGACGAGGGAAGTTGGTGCTGGTGCTGAGGAAGTCTCGGTAGTTGCTGGTTGCGGTGAAGCCGAAGTTGTGGATGCCGCTGCCTCGGCTAGGCCAGTCTCTCCCGCTCCAAGGTTACCCCCCTCTTGACGAGGTGGAGTAAAACCCGGAGCAGCCGCATAACCCTCTGGAATAGGGCTCAGCGGGCGTGACCCGTCGCCACGAGGGGGAGAGGGGCTGAGTCGGAGCGGCGAAGCAATGCTAGATCCACTCTGGGGGACATCCACTGCGGCCCTGCCGAATCAAACAATGTTGGATGAGAAACTACAACAATAAAAGGAAGAGTAAGTTGCAGAGGGAAAAGAGGTTTACACATCCGAGGTCAGGGGCTCCTTGGGCTTCCGAGCCCTTCGTGCTGGCGCCTTGGCTGCTGGCTTGGAGGCGGTTTTGTGTCCGGACTTCTTTCGCCTTTTGGCGGGCTGAGAATGTCCGGAGGAAGAACTGGATGCAGCTCCTCGCTTCTTCTTCGGCACTACCGGATCAGGGTCACCCACGGCGAGGGGAGGGTCCTCATGGATCTTCCCACCGGGGTTAGCTGATGCCGGAAAAGCATAAGAAAGGGGGACAGCATCAACAGCTTCCATCACCTCGACATCCGAGTCATCCTCATCATCAGGGCAATCTCTAGAAGAGAGTTTACCGGTGGGACGCTTCGTAGCGTCGGTCATTGGGAGGAACATCTCCTGATCCGGCTCTTCCTCGTCTGAGGTCTCCCGGTCAGGCGCCCACTTAAGGGTGGGATCGGTGCCATCTTTGAGGGTTTGCTGAAGGAATAGCTAAGGAAAAAAACAGACAACAGAGTTAAAAATACAGCAGTGAACGACATATGACTTAATCCGGAGCAAGTTTGCGCCACGAAGCTTTCCATGGGGGCAAGCCTACCACGGCAAAAGTGCTCAATTCCCCACGTCCACTCGGAGGAGAAGTCCTTGTGGGTGGTGAAGAGGGCCTTGACCCGGCGATAGATCTCTGTGTTGCTCAACTCAAAGGACGAGGTCCGGTTGGGGTCGTGGCCCCAGCTCATGTGACACACCTTGTGAGTGCGCTTCTGGAGGGGGGAGATCCTGTTGCGGACGAACGTGATCATGGCGTCCTCGTTGCGCAACCCAAGCTTCTTCAGCTCCGCGAACCTTTTATTGACCTGGTTGGCCAAGGCCGTGGACTTCTTGGGGACAGCGTCCCACAACTCCGGATTAGGAGGACCCGGAGCATAGGGGACCAGCCGGATCAAGTCTTCAGTGCCCTCGTTCCGAACATAAAAGAAAGTCCGGGCCCATCCCTTGCAGGAGTCCAGCCCGGTGACTCGGGGGAAGACGGATAGCCTCCGGGGAGAGATGGACGCAGCCCCGAATTGCGCGAGCTGCTTGTCCTCCGGATCAAGTTGAATGTTCGGAATTACGTTACGACGAAGGCCGAAGAACCGGATCCATAGCTCCTTCGTGGTCCATAATCTGGCATAGCCTTCGATCGTGGAGGTGAAAGCAGAAAGAGAGGTGATTGCGTTGGCAGGAAGGTGGTGCGACTGGAGTTCATAAGTGTTTAACCAATCATGGAAGAAATCGCTGACCAGCAAACCGAACCCCCGCTGGAAGTGTGACAAGAACACCACATACTCACCCGGATTGGGTGAGGGGGCGAGTTCGGCGGAGGCGAGGCGCGCGGTGACGCCGGCGGGGATGCGTCTAGTGCGGTAGAGCCAGTCCAGGTCATCCCAGCAGACCCAGGACCCGGCCCACGCACCACGGTCCGCCGCGGTGGCGTCTTCCTCCATCTCCTGCTCGGTGACGGCGAGCTCCTCCTCTGTCATATCAAGTTCGCTGCCCTCACTGGCGCTAGCGGCGGTGGGGGGCAATGGCCTAGACTGACAGCGACCCGTGGCAGAGGAGGCGCGCAGCGGTGGCGGCGAGGTAGAGACGTGTGGAAGTAGTGCGGCGGCGGCGCTGCTACTTAGAAGCGGTGGCGGCGGCGCTGTCGCGGGAGAAGACGAAGAAGAAGAACTAGAGGCAGAGGGGCGCGGAAGGGGGAAAGACCTAAGGGGTGCGCCCCACCCCTATTTAACCACTCCCACGAGGGGGAAGTGGGATCGTGTTTTGCGGATACGCCACACGGTGTGGCCGTGTATGGCCCGGATCGACCAATTAGCAGTGAGCCACACGGAAGGCCACAGGGTGTAGCTAATCCCATGGCGCGAAGCATTGATGCAGTTAACGAGGAGGCAGGCGTGACGTGACCCGCGCGCAGTGATAACTAACAATTACCGCGGCGGTTACTGTGGCTGGCCCTTAAAATGAGGCAACCTAATGATTGGCTTCCACGTGGGGAAGCGTACGAGAGAAGGAAGAATGACCCGGACGAGAACATGGTAACCCGGACAACAAGTGGAAACTTGGAATGTGCCAAGGGAAAGTAAATCCATCGAATCCGAGATAAGGTGGTAACCCGGCCAGCGAGTGAAAACTTGGGATGTGCCAAGGGAACGTAAATCCATACAATCCGAGATAAGGAGGTAACTCGGGAATAACGCCCAAGGCTCAGTGAAATTGAACCTGATGTGGCCTTAGCGGCCAAGGCAGCTAAGACCGCACCAACTTCAGGGACTAATGTTGGTAGGTTCACGCCGGGGTATAAAGGCCGAATTAGCCAAGGGTCGGCAAGGCCAAAGCGGATGCTGGCCGGGTCACCTCAAGGCATGCCGAATCTCGGAGTAACCCGGACTAGGGGATGTCCACCTAAATGAGCCCCAACCGACTTAAGCTGTAAGTCGGATAGAAGAATTTAACGTGTATGCAGGAACGGGTGTAGCCGGGTCAACTATGATCCGGGTCATATCTAGCTTCTAGGAGAAGGAAGGAATCTCGTTGGTCAAAAGTAGCCTCGGTATGCACTGCATGAGCGAAGGTGACGACGCCGATGTCGGCTGACGCAGGCGCCGCAGAGGCACACGTAGCCTCTGCTTGTGTGACGCGGGGGAAAAGCGACCCGGTCGGCTTACTATTTTGGGAGGAGGCATATTCCCTGGAATATGCCTCCACGTATGCCCTAAGTGGAGACCTAGCTACCCCTATATAAGGAGGGCTAGGGCCTCTGTAGAAGGGTTGGTTGATGGGTTTTAGGTTCTACGGGTTGAGCATTGTACGGGTTAGATGGTGGTGAGAGTAAGAGAGTTCCTTCTTCCTCCTCTCCCCAATAAAGCTCTAGGAGCACTTGTAAATCTTGGAAGTGGAACATATATAAAACTTCTGTGTGTGGAATCACCTCACTATCCTTCCCTGGATTCCTCTAGTGCGTACAGTACCCACCTTTAGCCTATCCATGGCATCTGCCGTGACACCACCATGACAACAGGAATCATAATTTCCTCTTGATACAATTTCGAAAAATCAGTTGTTGTGTCGACAGTGCACAAAACAATTCCCTTTTTTTCAACGAACTGGCGCAGCGCCGGACATTTTCTGTCAGTCCTGAAAGTATGTAGTTTGTCATCACCAAAATTTGTAACTACAAATATTTTGTCAATGCAAGATCATCATCTCAATATAATTTTGAAAAGTTTAGTAAATGCAAGATCAAGACTCTCAACATTGTATTGTCATAATTTATTCGGTTTTGCTATTTCTCAGTCGACTGAACGAGTTACACATTTCTTTTAACTATGGTTGCACTTTTCTTAGGTGATTGAGACTAAAGAAAATCTCAATCGATTGAGACATAGGCAAACCCTAATTTATTTGGTCCTAAGTAAAATCCAGTAGTTGCAAGATGAGCAAGTGGATAAAGAACAAGAGGGGAAAACCCTAAAAGCGATTAGCTACAGAGAGCAGATCTACAAACCGGGAGAGATGGTAGACGAGGACGTGTTTCCGCATGGCAAGTTGAACGACGACGACTTCACTCCCTTCATATGGGTGCTCCGGGGTGTACTCGAGGTCCAATCCCACAAACTTGTCCTCGTCTATCCCAACCAACCCTCGTACATCCTCAGGACACACACCACTGTCTCCTCCTCGTAGGTGTAGAAAACGTCTATCTTCTTGTTGTCATGGGTAGTGAAGCTTGTCTCTAGAGTGCGTAGATCTTCCATGTCGGCAAGGAGAAGACGGGAAGAAGATAGTAGATGACAGGAAGAAGAAGAGTGGTTTCTGCGAGGCAGGGGAATGGTAGAACCGTCAATGCGCTTTTATGGTAGGAGTTAACGATTGGGACGGAAGTCCAAGGAGAGACGCGTGGCGGTGGCCGTTCTAGCTTCTGAGTAAACAAAAAATAATTATAACGCTGATACATGGGCCCTGTTTTGTCACGTCAATACACTGGGTAGGGGGTGTTGTCATATCCACTGTGCCAACGCTACAAGCCTACGTGACAGCCACCCCGCCTAAGCGACGGGAGCGACATAACAACAAACTGACAGGGGGGCCAACTTGACGCCCGTTAGCCTGATTTTTTGTATTGAAACGTAAAGGTGAATTCGTGCCGAAAAAGACCCTCTGAGTATTTGGCACACCAACTGTAGTCACCCCAGCTGATTTCAGGGAACTTGGGTACCGCGTTGCCTGTACACACCAACTTTCGGGCTACAAAGTGATAATCTCCTATAGAGGGGCATCCAGAAGAGGTTGTGTAGCGTCGGGGTGAGCTCGAGAGGAGGGCGGCTGGAGGAGGGCGATGGAGGTAGGGCTGTAGGGCTCTCTGTAGGCACGCCGGTGGTGGCGCTTACGCGGGGAGGAGGCGATGCGGGGTCGGGGGATCAAAGAAAGGGAACAAAGTGCGGCTAGGGTTGAAAATGGTAAGAAAACTTTTCGTTCGTTTCTGAAGAAAAAGGAAATGGAGAGCTAAAAAGGAAACGGAAACGATATTTTGGGGAAAAGGAACGGAAATGGAATATTTTAAATAGAAATGGAAAAGGAAACGGTGGAGCGATTTCCGGCAGAAACGGAAACAGTAAGGAAATTCTGGATAAACAAATATGGAACTTTCTGAAAATATAACTAGCCAAGCCCATGTACGAGATAGTACTTTGCATCAGTGATTTCTCTTTTGCTTGTTGAGCCATAGAATATATGAAGGATCTATGTAAGACGTACAACTAGCCCAGGAGACATACTAATCAAGTGAGTGTCTTAGCGTTGATGTGAAACTAATTATGTGAACTTGTGTGCTTGTTGAAGTGTTGAATTATGTGTGTTACTTTATATTCAATTGTCACTTTTCAAAGTTGTGAGATATTCTTTGTATGTTATACGTTACTTTTAGTTTACACACCATGATATTACACCACTATTATATTCCAATGAATGTCCATTTTCGTATCGTATCCGTCCTGTATCCGTACCATATTCATTTCTAATAATTTCTGATTTCGTGTTCATTTCAGGAGTTTTTCGTTTCGTTTCCGATTCTAGTAACACAAGAGGAAACGAAAACGATAATGTGTGTTTCCGTCTGTTTCCATTCCGTTTTCAACCCTAGGTGCGGCATTGTGTGGCGTGGTGTGCGGGGTGGGTCACGTCGTGATGAGGGTTTAACTCATCAATGCCCATTGTTATGGACTTGGGTTTTGGAGAAGGAGGGAGCGCTGGACGCATCAGTCGGCTAGCAAACAAGCACACAGGAACGCAAGTTTTACCCAGGTTCAGGCCTCGTAGAGGTCCCTACTCCTGCTTGTCTGCTCTTGGAATTAATGGAGGAATCGAAGATTACAGAGGTGCGCAGATGCAATCTGGCGAGAGTTGTGGAAACTAGGGTTGCGTGTGTCCTCCTCACCTCCCCCTCCTAGCCTTTATATAGATAGGCTAGGTCTCGGGTAGTAGGTCGAGTCGGTTACAGATTAGGGTTTTCCTTTTAAAATTTCTATCTTTAATCTTCTTCTTGTCTCGCAAGTAATCGAGAGTCCGTGGGCCACTCGAAGTCTTTATAGGGCCATGGCAACGCCGTGGGCTTCCACCGTATCTGGACCGTTGTAACATCCCAAATTTTCCATCTGAAAATCATCATCATTGCATTCATATCATCATGGCATGTACTACATTGCACTAGGTTTGTCCTCCAAAAATTTGGTAAAATTTTGAGACTTTTTGGAGCACTTTTTCCTAATTCAAACAAAACATAGAAATGAATTCAAAAATAAAAAGAAAAGGAGGGAAAAGAAATTTTAAACAGCCAACACATTCTGGCCTTTTGGCCCAAACCGGCCCAGCTAGCCCACCCGAGACTCCCTCTCCCCCTCTGTCTTTTCGCACACCCCCTCAACTCAGCCCCACTCACTTACCTCCAGGCCCCACGCCACGTTGACGCCACCTCACCGTCTTCCACGCGAACGGCCGGTGCCCTCTCCCCTCCTCTGCCATTTCCATGTCTGATTGATTGCGAGTGTTTCCACGAGTTAATCGCCACCGCAATGGCCCCTTCTTAATCCCCACCCCCTCCTCGACCGATTCCCCCAGCCACTACCCCTAGAGAGCCCCCAGGCTCCCCAATTGCCACCTCAAACTGCTGCCGACCGAAGCACCTCCGGCAAGAATTCCGGTGAGCCCCGGCCACGTCGTGCCCTCCTCTCTGCTCTGTAATGCTTGTTGTGACCTAGCGCGTGTTTTAACCCCGGCCACGTGCCTTCTCTTGCCCCAGGTCGACGTCGCGAGCAACTCCAGCGAACCCCCTCTGCCGCCGCCGTCCATCGCCTTTTCCGGTGAAGGTAGGGTTTCCGCCGCCCCCTTTTGGCCTCTGCTTAATCGCGCTATTCAGGGCACATCTCGCTGACCCCTTTGCCGGCTTCTTCAAGCCCTAGGTCGCCGTCTCCGACACCGAGCCGCAAGCTCTGCCGTCTACGCAACTCCGGCGAGGGATCAAGGCCAGGCCAGAGCACCCCCCCCCCCCCCCCGCGCCGCAGTGACCTCCATCGAGACCGCCATGACCTCCTCGACCTCTGGTACGTGTCCACGGTCTCCCAGCCCTTGTAGAATCGCCGGAACCCAATCGGCCGATGCTCCGCCGCCGCGTGCAGTCGGTCAGCGCCGCCCATCTCCAGCCAGGCCTCTAGGGGCCATTAGATCTTGTGTCTGCGGCTGAGATTAGATCGAGCACGAACCGGTACGGTGAAATCAGATCCATCTGTTTATCACTTAAAATCCAATAGCCCGCAGTAGTCGATCTGACCGAACCGGTACGGGCCAATGAGATTGTGCCACGTCGCCAGGTTATTTGTTTAAATAGAAAATTAGACAGATTTTGTATTAAATTTAGAAAATCCATACCTTTTGATCCACAATTCAGAAAAATTCAAATTTGGTGTCTATGGATTCAGAAAAATAAGACCTTTATTATAGAGGCCTTGTTTCACACTTTTGGCTCTGAAAAATTGGAATTATAGGCAGAACCTTTTTAGGAGTATTTTGCTCATAAAAATTGTTCTATAAATTGTTTTGGGGTATTTATTATGCATTTAGATGAGGTATTTTACCCTTTGTACTGTAGACTTTGTAACAGAGTTGTGATCATATCATTGCATTTTAAATGCATTCATTTTTCTTTGTAATGTTTTATTGATTGAATTATTGTTGTTGTATTGTTCTTTGTGTAGATTGTGTGGATAGTGAAGTTTTTTGCTGTGAGGATTGTACCTATTCCCCTAGCTACCAAGGCAAGTGATATTTCATCTCATGTCCTATTATTTTCACTATTACACTAGTGTTATTTTTGGTAGATCTTAGCATGATAGGATTATTTATATGTTACTATACTATGCTATGCTACCCTATAGACTATATCTTGGTAGTATCTCCTAGTTGAAAGACTTCGTATGCTAGAGTGCTTAGCCATGCTATTAGAATTCGTGGGTGGAAAATACACATAAGATAGTATGGAAAGATATTATTTTGTTTGACTAATAAAACAACTAATTTAATGAAACACCTGGGTGGAATGGGACTTGCTTGGTTTATGTTGAGTGGTTACTCAGGGGCCATGTCTATGGTCAGCTGGTGTATCACACTTGTGGATGGCCACCCGGGAACAAAGAGATTGGAGACATTCTTGTCATGAAGCTTCCAGTGCAGCCACATGGCATATCGGCTCTGCCTTGACCAACTAAGTTGCAAGAACTCAGCCAGACGGACAGAAGGTGGTAGTTGTGATAGGATGGAACGCGTCTGTGGTGGTCTGAGGGATTGCTTCTGAAAGGTCTTGTCTCGATGCATGTCGATTCTTGTGGGGAAAGTGCACCACCTCTCGAGAGGGTAAAACTAAGTACTTAGCCGTGTCCCCGGTTATGGACAACTTCTGAGCCTCAAGACAGTGAAGCAGTTCAATAATATCCTCATCCAAATTTCCCTAAGTTAAAACTTGTGGGTGAACATGGGCAGAGGTTCGGTGATGTCTATCATTGGTACCTTAGTGTTTGAATGAGGAAACTTACTCTTCAAAAACTATAAGTTAAACTAGCTTTTAGCAAACCAGCCATAACCCCACTTAGCCATATATTCATGTAGTTGTTGGATTATACTAAGTAACTATAGTATCACTTGCCAATACAATTCCAAATGTATTGACCCTTGTGGCTGTAACTTATTATGTTGCAGGATACTCTGATGATGAGTAGGGTTGCGGGTCTACACTCGACATGTTTGCCTGTGGCACATGAAGACAAAAGACTCTATTATTTATGCTATGTAATGTGAATCCTAAGTATCTTAGCCTTGGGCTAAGTCGGTTGTAAAAACCATTATATTCCTGGATATGCGATGTAATAATGACCTTTGTTTCTGTGTACTTCATCTTAAATTGTGGGTGCTAGCAATTTCGATCCAGGGACTAGCACTGCAATCACAGGGATCTTACCTTATTATGGTGAGATCTTATAGATGGTATCAGAGCACTGTGTTGCCTGTAGGTTCGTGACCCTAGAATGGATTAGACTAAGGAAAACCCTCTGGAAAAATAACTTTATATTCCAACTTTACACTTGTCTTTTCATCTCGTAAACCTTTCCCTAACATCCTTTCTCATCTATTTTTGTAGATGTCCACCATCAATGAATCTGTCAAGAAGGGACCACTGATGACTATGACCCTGGAGTGTGAGACCGAATTTCCCAATGCACTCAAGAACCTCATGCTCCGCTTGGGAATGAATGGTGAAGCCGTGTACATGGGATTTCCTATGTTAGATGAAGGACAAGAGTATTGGTGGGTGCAACTCCATTTGTACAAGAACAAGGAAGATGATCCCAAGAGTACGGGATTCTGCATGTTCACCAACTCTGAAATGCACACGTCATTCTTTGACTCTACAAGGAATGTTGCATGGGAAGCTATTGAGGAAGTTGGGGAGAGACTCAAGTATAGAATGCTCAATACTCAGGAGGATCTCAAGGAGGAGAAACGTATTGTCCAAGACTCAAAGGCCACTGTGAAACGCCTAAGTAAGGATATCATAGGCCTAGCTTTGGAGCTATGTGACCAAGACAAGCAGATTGCTGCCAAGGATGCCCAGATTGCCACCTTGGTTAAGAAGGAGTGAGATACTAGTTGGACCACCACCCTTGGCGTTTTATCACGTTAGTATTTTTGATCATACAAACCTATGTGGTATGGCAAAAATAAGTTATGTCTGGAACTTTGACTACTTGAGTTGAATAATGTATTGCTACTTGGAATGTTTTGTTGGATGATTTCTGTTTTGTGACTTGTGTTTTCTTTCTCTATTGTGTGTTACTAATTTTCTCCATACTATGCAAAAGATGCCGAATTTTGTCTACAGCACGGCCGAGGATTTCAAGGGGACTCGCTTTGGGACTCGTATGTTGGAGCTTGTTGGTGTGCTCGCTCTTCTAATCCCTACCATTCAGGGACTTCAGCTGAGGAAGTTTCAGAGGAAGGACTTATGGGGATTCAAAGTTACCCAGCCAGGACGTGAGACAGAGCCCCAGACTGGGGAGATTGCCTTCAAGATACTCCATGATGACATGGAGAGGGGCCTCGACGTCGCTATGCAGGAGCTGTTGGGACACCTATGTGGTCGTCACTCTTCTGAGATCAGGAGCCACTACTTCCACTTCTTTGGGAGGCGCGATGAGGATGGAGAGCCTATTGTGTTGGACGAGGCCACTAAGGAGTATATCAAGCCCGTGCGTCACTACCTCCAGGACTTAGAGAGCCTTATCAGACACCTTGATACTGATAGGACTAATGTGATGCTTAGCAACGATGAACTATGAGTCCAACTTAAGGAGAAGGACAAGGCCTTCCAGGAACAGGAAAATCGAATCAAAGAAATGGAGAAGAAGTTTGAAGACCAAGAGAAGAAATTCAAGAGCCAAGAGAAGAGAGTTCAGGAGAAGAACAAGAAGATTAGAGACTTGGAGACCAAGTTAGAGCTTGAGGACATTGAGATGGAAGCGGATCACGAGGTGATAGAGAGGCTACGCACACAGAAGAGAGAATTGCAGACAAAGATCGATGCTTTGACTACCATCTTGGAGGAATACAAGGCATGATTCGCCGCAGCAGGACTTGCACTAGTGGAGGAGGAAGTTGACATGGCGTAGTAGTTATACTATTCCATCTACCTATCGTTTTATTATTATCAAGTTGCATAGTTCATACCGACTTGTGGGTGACTATGCTAGTATGTTATTTTCGCAAACTCTGTCATTGTTGTGATGTTGAACCTGCATGTGCTTGTTTGTCTGATTGTTGTTTTTATTTGGGTTATATATCATTACTTACCCTTATTAAACCCACAGATGCCTCCCATACGCAACAACGAGGATAACAATGACAATGGCAATGGCAATGGAATGCAGCAGATGATAGCTGCACAGACCCAATTGATGCAAATGATGACTCAATTCATTGCAAACCAGAATCAGAACAACAATAATAACAATAACAACAACCAGAACAATCCACCACCTCTGGATATGCTGACCAGATTTCTAAGGCTGAGACCTGCTAAGTTCTCTGGTACCACTGACCCCATGGTAGCAAATGATTGGCTATGCTCTGTGAATAAGGACCTAGTCACGGTTCGATGCACGGATGCAGAAAAGGTCAGATTCGCAGCAAACTTATTGGAAGGTCATGCAGCTACTTGGTGGGACAATTTCCAAGTTACTCACCCTATTGAGGAAGTGACTTGGGCAATGTTTGAGGATGGGTTTCGCACCACTCACATCTCTTCTAGAATAATGGGGTTAAAGAAAAAGGAGTTTCACAACCTCAAGCAACGCCACCGCAGTATTTCTGAGTACATCGAAGAGTTCAACAATCTGTCACGTTATGCACCAGATGATGTTGACACTGACGCCAAGAGAAAGGAGAAGTTTCTGGCTGGATTGAATGATGAAATTTCTATGCAACTATCTGTTGCATATGTTCCAACCCATCAATCTTTGTGTGATAAAGCTACCATCCTAGAAAACAAGATGAAGCAAGTGGAGGGTAGAAGGAGAAAGCAGCATTTTGATAAGTTTGGATCAGGATCACCTCACAAGCGCTCTCATGGTGAAGGAAGTGGGAGTTCAGGATTCCACAAAAATGGGCATCATAATATACATCGTAACAATAACCACAACCATGATGGAAACAATCATCGTGGACATAACAAAAGTGGATTCAGGAACAACCACAATGGTCATGGCCATGGAAACCAAAATTGTCAGAATCGTCACAGTCAGCCAGCAAAGAAAGACATCAGTCAGGCGGAATGTTTCAAGTGCTAATGAATGCCCAGAGAAGAAGACTGATGGGGCTAAGCCGAACCCATTCCAAAAGGGTCATGTGAATCACATCAATGTGGAGGAAATTCAAGAAGGATCTGATGCCGTGATCGGTAAGTTCAAGATTAATTCCTTTCATGCACTTATCCTTTTCGATACTGGCGCATCGCATTCATTCATTTCAAGAGCATTTGTAATCAAAAACAAACTCTCCACTGAAACCATTGGATGTCCCATTAAAGTAAGCTCCTCGGGTGGAGAAATGATAGTAAATTCTGGGTGCCGACAGATAATCCTAGAAATTGGAAAGAACAAGTTTCCGGTTAGTTTAATAATCCTAGAGTCCCAAGGATTAGATGTAACATTAGGGATGGACTAGTTGACCCGTTATGAAGGGGTGATTGATTGTGCCAACGAACTGTTATGCTCACCACCCCAGAAAAGAAAAGGATCAGGTTCAAGTCTAACTTTGAACCCAAGGGGAGCAAGGTTAATTCTCTTAAGGGGGTTAGCCTAGACAGTGTGCCAATAGTGAGGGAGTACCCAGATGTGTTCCCTGAAGAATTACCTGGCATGCCACCAGATAGGGATGTGGAGTTTCTGATAGACCTACTGCCAGGAACTGGGCCTATAGCAAAGAGACCTTACAAAATGTCGGTGGACGAGTTAAAAGAACTCAAGAAACAGTTGGGAGAACAGTGGAAAAAGGGATTTATCCAACCAAGTTCGTCGTCTTGGGGAGCACCTGTTTTGTTTGTTGAGAAGAAGGACCGAAGTCAAAGGCTATGCATAGATTATCGTTCACTTAATGAAGTGACCATAAAGAATAAATATCCCCTGCCTAGAATAAATGATCTCTTCGATCAGCTAGAGGGAGCATGTGTGTTCTCAAAAGTTGATCTTCGATCAGGATACTTCCAACTAAAGATTAGAGAACATGACATACCCAAGACTGCATTCACCACTAGATATGGGTTGTATGAGTATACAGTGATGCCATTTGGATTGACAAATGCACCGGCCTATTTCATGAACATGATGAATAAGGTATTCATGGAATTCCTTTGACAATTTCGTAGTGGTATTCATCGATGACATATTGGTATATTCCAAGAGCGACAAAGAACATGAAGAACACCTACGCCTCATTCTGGAGAAACTCAGGGAACACAAACTTTATGCCAAGTTCAGCAAATGTGAATTTTGGCTGAATGAAGTGGGTTTCCTTGGGAAAATAGTATCTGGAAATGGTATAGCTGTTGATCCAGCAAAAGTGGCAGCTGTGACAGAATGGGAACCTCCTAAATCGGTTAAAGAAAACCGTAGTTTCCTTGGCCTAGCAGGGTACTACCGGAGGTCCATTAAAAATTTCTCTAAGATAGCAAAACCTATGACTGAACTGCTAAAGAAAGAGAAGAAGTTTAATTGGACGGAAGCATGTGAAACCAGCTTTCAGGAGTTCAAGAAGAGACTAGTGTCAGCACCAGTGTTATGTCTGCCAGACCTTGAGAAGGACTTTCAAGTATATTGTGATGCATCTCACCAAGGATTAGGAGGTGTACTGATGCAGGAAGGTAGAGTTGTAGCTTATGCATCAAGACAACTCAAAAATCATGTAGTGAACTATCCTACTCATGATCTAGAGTTGGTATCTGTTGTACATGCCTTAAAAACATGGAGGCATTATCTTATGGGAAAACGTTGTGAAATGTTCATTGATCACAAGAGTCTGAAATACATTTTTACACAGAAAGAACTCAACATGAGACAGAGAAGATGGCTAGAACTTATCAAAGATTACGACTTGAGTTTGCAATACCACCCTAGAAAGGAAAATGTCATAGCCGATGCATTAAGCTGCAAGGCTTATGTAAATGGCCTCAATAAAGGAGAATTGCCGGAGGAGTTATGTGCCCAATTTAGAGAGCTGAGACTCGAAATTGTGCCTGAAGGGTACCTTGCATCCTTGGAAGTGCAACCCACACTGATGGACAGAATTCAAGAAGCCCAAAAGATGGACAAAGAAATAGAAGAAATCAAAAGTAAGGTTAGTGAAGGTAAGGAAAAAGGATTTCATGTAGACGAGCGAGGAATCTTATGGTACGAAAAACATATCTGTGTTCCGCAGGATCTTGAGCTTAAGAAGCTGATCTTACAAGAAGCGCATAACTCACCATATTCAATTCATCCTAGCAACACCAAGATGTATATGGATGTTAAGGAAAGATTTTGGTGGAATAATTTAAAGAAGGATATAGCAGAGCACATTGCCTTGTGCGACGTGTGTAGTCGTGTAAAGGCAGAACATCAGAAACCGGCAGGATTATTACAACCACTGCCAATACCTGATTGGAAATGGGAAAAAATTGGTATGGGTTTTATCACTGGACTGCCAAGGACTAAATCTGGATACGATTCTATATGGGTTATCGTTGACCGCTTGACGAAAGTGGCCCATTTCATACCAGTGAAGACCACTTATACAAGTGCAAAGCTAGCCAAGATATACATGAATAGAATTTTATGTTTGCATGGGGTGCCTAAGAGTATCGTGTCTGATAGAGGAACTCAATTCACTTCACACTTTTGGTGACAACTTCATGAGTCATTGGGAACTCGATGAGAATTCAGCACTGCGTTTCATCCGCAAACTGATGGGCAGACAGAAAGGACCAATCAAATATTGGAAGATATGCTAAGAGCTTGTGCGTTAGATTATGGTTCTAGTTGGGATGAGAGTCTACCATACGCAGAGTTTTCCTATAATAACAGCTATCAATCAAGCATAGAAATGGCTCCATTTGAATTCCTTTATGGAAGGAAGTGTACTACACCGTTGCTATGGAATGAGGTAGGAGAAAGAAATTTGTTCGGGCCAGACCTAATCAAGGAGGCTGAAGAGAAAGTCAAGATGGTAAGGGATAGGCTAAAGGTAGCCCAATCTCGGCAAAAGAGCTATGCCGATCCAAAATGTAGAGAGGTTACCTATGAGGTTGGTGATAGAGCTTATCTCAGGGTATCACCACTTCGTGGTGTGAAGAGATTTGGAATCAGAGGAAAATTAGCACCACGCTATGTAGGACCTTTCAAGATTTTGAGCCGCAAAGGAGAAGTGGCATATGAGATAGAATTACCAAAATCTCTGGTAGCAGTTCATAAAGTATTCCATGTCAGTCAACTGAAAAAGTGTCACCCAGAGATGGAAGAAACTTTGTTGAAAGACACTATACCATTAGAGGAAGTTTAGCTAGAGAATGATCTCACTTATGAAGAGAAACCTATTAAGATTCTGGAGACACCAAAAAGAATTACCCGTACCAAGACCATCAAATTCTGCAAAGTGTAGTGGAACCATCACACTGAATCAGAAGCAACATGGGAGCGAGAGGATGAACTTCGGAGAGATCACCCTCACCTATTTGCTAGACAACCCGAATCTCGAGGGCGAGATTCATCTTAAGGGGGTTAGATTTGTAACATCCCAAATTTTCCATCTGAAAATCATCATCATTGCGTTCATATCATCATGGCATGTACTACTTTGCACTAGGTTTGTCCTCCAAAAATTTGGTGAAACTTTAAGACTTTTTGGAGCACTTTTGCTAAATTCAAACAAAACCTAGAAATGAATTCAAAAAGAAAAAGAAAAGGAGGGAAAATAAATTTTAAACAGCCAACACATTCTGGCCTTTTGGCCCAAACTGGCCCAGCTAGCCCACCCGAGACTCCCTCTCTCCCTCTGTCTTTTCGCACACCCCCTCAACTCACCCCCACTCACTTACCTCCGGGCCCCACGCCACATCGACGCCACCTCAGCGTCTTCCACGCGAACGACCGACGCCCTCTCCCCTCCTCTGCCATTTCCATGTCTGATTGATTGCGAGCGTTTCTGCGAGTTAATCGCCACCGCAACAGCCCCTTCTTAATCCCCACCCCCTCCTCGACTGATTCCCCCAGCCACTGCCCCTAGAGAGCCCCCAGGATCCCCAATTGCCACCTCAAACCGCCGCCGACCGAAGCACCTCCAGCAAGAATTCTGGTGAGCCCCGGCCACGCCATGCCCTCCTCTCTGCTCTGTAATGCTTGCGGTGACCTAGCGCGTGTTTTAACCCCGGCCACGTGCCTTCTCTTGCCCCAGGTCGACATCGCGAGCAACTCCGGCGAACCCCCTCTGCTGCCGCCGTCCATCGCCTTTCCCGGTGAAGGTAGGGTTTCCGCAGCCCCCTTTTGGCCTCTGCTTAATCGTGTCGTTTAGGTCGCATCTCGCAAACCCCTTTGCTGGCTTGTTCGAGCCCTAGGTCGCCGTCTCCGACACCGAGCAGCGAGCTCCGCCGTCTACGCAACTCCGGCGAGGGATCAAGGCCAGGCCAGAGCACCCCCCCCCCCCCCGCGCCGCAGTGACCTCCATCGAGACCGCCACGACCTCCTCGATCTCTGGTACGTGTCCACGGTCTCCCAGCCCTTGTAGAATCGCCGGAACCCAATCGGCCGATGCTCCGCCGCCGCGCGCAGTCGGTCAGCGCCGCCCATCTCCAGCCAGGCCTCTAGGGGCCGTTAGATCTTGTGTCTGCGGCTGAGATTAGATCGAGCACGAACCGGTACGGTGAAATCAGATCCATTTGTTTATCACTTAAAATCCAATAGCCCGCAGTAGTCGATCTGACCGAACCGGTACGGGCCAATGGGATTGCGCCACGTCGCCAGGTTATTTGTTTAAATAGAAAATTAGACAGATTTTGTATTAAATTTAGAAAATCCATACCTTTTGATCCACAATTCAGAAAAATGCAAATTTGGTGTCTATGGATTCAAAAAAATAAGACCTTTATTATAGAGGCCTTGTTTCACACTTTTGGCTCTGAAAAATTGGAATTATAGGCAGAACCTTTTTAGGAGTATTTTGCTCATAAAAATTGTTCTATAAATTGTTTTGGGGTATTTATTATGCATTTAGATGAGGTATTTTACCCTTTGTACTGTAGACTCTGTAATAGAGTTGTGATCATATCATTGCATTTTAAATGCATTCATTTTTCTTTGTAATGTTTTATTGATTGAATTATTGTTGTTGTATTGTTCTTTGTGTAGATTGTGTGGATAGTGAAGTTTTTTGCTGTGAGGATTGTACCTATTCCCCTAGCTACCAAGGCAAGTGATATTTCATCTCATGTCCTATTATTTTCACTATTGCACTAGTGTTATTTTTGGTAGATCTTAGCATGATAGGATTATTTATATGTTACTATACTATGCTATGCTACCCTATAGACTATATCTTGGTAGTATCTCCTAGTTGAAAGACTTCGTATGCTAGAGTGCTTAGCCATGCTATTAGAATTCGTGGGTGGAAAATACACATAAGATAGTATGGAAAGATATTATTTTGTTTGACTAAGAAAACAACTAATTTAATGAAACACCTGGGTGGAATGGGACTTGCTTGGTTTATGTTGAGTGGTTACTCAGGGGCCATGTCTATGGTCAGCTGGTGTATCACACTTGTGGATGGCCACCCGGGAACAAAGAGATTGGAGACATTCTTGTCATGAAGCTTCCAGTGCAGCCACATGGCATATCGGCTCTGCCTTGACCAACTAAGTTGCAAGAACTCAGCCAGACAGACAGAAGGTGGTAGTTGTGATAGGATGGAACGCGTCCGTGGTGGTCTGAGGGGTTGCTTTTGAAAGGTCTTGTCTCGATGCATGTCGATTCTTGTGGGGAAAGTGCACCACCTCTCGAGAGGGTAAAACTAAGTACTTAGCCGTGTCCCCGGTTATGGACAACTTCTGAGCCTCAAGACAGTGAAGCAGTTCAATAATCTCCTCATCCAAATTGTTCTAAGTTAAAACTTGTGGGTGAACATGGGCATAGGTTCAGTGATGTCTATCATTGGTACCTTAGTGTTTGAATGAGGAAACTTACTCTTCAAAAACTATAAGTTAAACTAGCTTTTAGCAAACCAGCCATAACCCCACTTAGCCATATATTCATGTAGTTGTTGGATTATACTAAGTAACTATAATATCACTTGCCAATACAATTCCAAAGGTATTGACCCTTGTGGCTATAACTTATTATGTTAAAGGATACTCTAATGATGAGTAGGGTTGTGGGTCTACACTCGACATGTTTGCCTGTGGCGCATGAAGACAAAAGACTCTATTATTTATGCTATGTAATGTGAATCCGAAGTATCTTAGCCTTGGGCTAAGTGAGTCGTAAGAACCATTATATTCCTGGATATGCGATGTAATAATGACCTTTGTTTCTGTGTACTTCATATGAAAGTGTGGGTGCTAGCAATTTCGATCCAGGGACTAGCACTGCAATCACAGGGATCTTACCTTATTATGGTGAGATCTTACAACCGCATATACCAAACTCGAGTACCTGTAGGGTATACCCATGTCAGTAGCCACCGAGTTTCCAGTGGAATCGTGGATTCGACTAGTGACTTTATGAAACCTTTCAAGTGCATGACTGAGTATTTTTTTCGAGTGTTCTATTTATGTCATAGGGATTGTTGATATGCGTGCCTGATTTAACCGATGTATCGGTATCAGTTAACTGCCTTAGGACAAAACAACGCAATCTACTCGAATTCAGAAGAGTGCTGGTGTAATTCGACTCAAGCCGCGGAGGTCTTACAGGAGTCGAATTCCAGTATATGGGTGTGAGCACTCGACGCGTCCATCAAGGCATGTTCATCGTACCTGTAGGCACGGATATATTTCTGGTAGTGCGCAACAAATGTGTTGCCAGGTCTTATTCAGGTCTTATCTTCATGCTGCAAGCGCGGCATCTGAATTTTTGTCATCGCGGAGATGATTCGGGTGGCCCAGGAGACGCAATCTCTTTGTAGGGAAAAAATATGAGGCGGTGTCGCCATAGACTTCGAGTGTGGATGTTATCAACACATAGTACAACGTGTAAATAATCATAGGGTGCGTGACCAGCGCTCCCAATGGGACTAGCCCCCGAGTGCCTGGTTGAGTCGAAGACTCAGGCGGGGACTAAAATTTTGCGACTGCTGTCGTCTTCTGTTTGCTTGTTTCAGTCGAATTTGCTTCCGACGCTCCCTATGGGAGTAACCCATGATCCATAGTCGAATCGTGGATTCGAGTGGTTGGGTATGCTTTGAAAGTCCATATTCCTGCATAAAAAGAAAATCGTAGGTTGCGCGACCAGCGCTCCCTATGGGAGTAGCCCCCGAGTGCTTGGTGGAGTCGAAGACTCGAGCAAGGACTAAAGTAGTCGAAGTCTTGTAGTGCTCATCTAGATGACATCAGTGTTGATGATGTGATGACCTCAGTTGCCTGCGTGAACGGCTTTGACGGGACGTGACGAGCGGTGGGTCCCACTTTCTGACCTTGATTTGACCGGCCGTGCATAATCTTTCGTTTTAACTGCACTCCGGGCACAACTCATCGAGTTCTCCACACGCTGGGGAGCACCAGATGGTTGTCTGGACGACTGCGCGGCAATCGACTTCGGAGTCTCTAGAGGAGCATGTAAGTGTGATTTTATTTTTATAGTCGAATTTGTGTTCCATGCTATCTGTTGATCCTTTATTTTTTCCTGAGGCAGCTCATTGTGAAGGAAGCTGCTCGTTTGGCAGAGAAAGTACTTGCGATGGGTCGACAGCATGCAATGCTAGACAATCGCCATCGCATCGTCGAAGGTTAGTATTTTTGCTTCTTCTTCTTTTGCTCTTGTGGGATTTTGTACATTCGACTGATGGTCCATCTTTTTTTTGTGCAGCCGAGCACAATGGACTTCTTCATGATGCTGCTTCTCTTCAAAAGACGCTTGCCGCGGCGGTGAAGAGTTGTGACGAGGCAGTCGATGCGCTAGATGAATCGCAGAAACGCGAAGAGGATTTGCGCACCTCCATCGCTGCGAGGGAAAAGTTGTTCGAAGAACAACTCTTCTCGATTGCCAAGTCTCTTTCAGGTATTTTTTCTTCTAGGTCTTGATTGTTTCTTTCTTCGATATCTTGCTATTGTGTTGACGCTTTTCTCTGTGTAGATGTTGGCAGTCTGAGCTTCGACGCCCAGGCACTTTGTCACGATGATGCTTTGGCAGGCGCCGTCACGGCAGTCGAGGACATCAGCGCTTCCATTCAGGGGACGCTGATTAAGGCCAAGGTTGTGCTCAGTCGCATCCGAGAGGAGCTGATGCCCAAGGTTGAGCTGATTGAGAACTTGGACGACCTGGTGGAGTCCCTCACTGGAGGTATCCCCGCGGACTTTAGGAAATCGCAGTGTGCGGTTGGCGCTTCCATGGCACTCGCAATGGTGCAAGCTCATGGGATGGAGATGGATCCTGCTACGGTCTCCAAGGCGATGCCCGTCGGCGCAGATGGTCAACGGGTAGTTTTTGCTCCTTTTGCAACTGTCTGCGGCAAGTACGGGCTACAACTCATCAACATAGTCGCCAAGTATTCCAAGGAGCTGCAACGAGCCAAGAAGGCGGCGAAGGCAGCAGCGTCAGGTGCTGGCAGGAAGTCTGTGGCGTCTGATACTGCCACGGACTCGATGAGGCCCCCGAAGCCGAAGTCCAAGTCGAAAGAAGCAAGATGCTCCTCAGTAGTTATATTGTAATAGTTTAATAGTTCGATTCCTTTTGTTGGAAACATGTCATTGGCCGAGTGTCTCTGTTGATACCTTTGTCATGTTTGAATGCACTTGAGCTTTTTTCCATGTATTGCTTGGTCCCTTATTATTTCTTGCTTGGCTTGTGATAGGGTACATCGAGTGATCCTTCGGGTGATCCGCGGGATTCACCATCCGCTGGTGAGACCTTGGCGCAGTCACGTTCAAGGGTGGATGAGTTTTCCCTGCTTATGCGACTGCGTGATCGCGTTAAGCAGCCGGAACGTGAGTTGCCCGTCCTCCGCGGTAACGCAGATGTATGGAAGTCGAGGGCGGAGAAGGCCACCGCCCGAGAGCAATATCTATTGAAGGAGGTGACGCAGCTGGGCGATCAGTTCAAGTGTTAGCTTCCTGCCCTCTTATCTTTTCTTGTAGCCAATCGCGGTAGTTCCTTGTCTTCATACTTTGCCTTTTGCTTGGTATAGTTGTCAATGTGCGTCATCCACGGGATGAGAAGGACAGGATCGCCATTCACATGAACGACTTGACCCAGGAACAACTTTAGGCAAGTGGATACTTCTGGGTGGATCATGATCGCGCAATCGCACTTGCGATCCTGTAGGATCGTGCCTCTCGAGTACTCCACTTTCTGAAGAAAGCACAGTCGTGCCTGAGGAATATCTACTAGACGATGTTTCCGCTGGACGCCATCCCTTCGAGATTGTTGGCTCTCCTGGCTAAGTTTTAGGATTTGAGTGCAGTTCGCGAGTGTGTGCGGCAGCAGTTAGTGGCTGGTGCCAAGGCAGCTTTGTCACTGGTGCGACTGTATAGGCCTGATGTGGACGTTGCAGCTGTTGCTGCTGGGCCGCCGACTCCGCCGGTAGGTTCGACCTGGAATATGGTTCCTCATTACTAGGCGGTGGATCGCCCAGCAGAGGAAATTGTCGACTTCTATGAGGAACAGACAAACGTTCTTCTGTTGCAGCAGTAGTTTAACTTGAATCCTACACATAGGTATACCAGTGTTGTAAAAGTTTGTATTGATATATTGGATGTAATTAATGTATATTTGATACGTAAAGAGCTTTCTAGCTTATATGTTTTGCGAGTGTATGTGTACTCTGCAATTCCTTTTCGTTAGCCTGACTTGTTTTATCTCAGCACCTTGCCAACATGTCAGGTGCGTTGCAACTGGGTTGATGTTTTATCAAGGGTTCGATTGATGTTGAGTCAGGTACTCAGGATATTACGACGTGTTCGTAGAACGGGGATGTAAAGGGTGGCGCAGCCCCTGACTGATAAGATTGCCAGAAAATGAGTAAGACACGCAGCGTTTCGGGGCACTTAGCTTTATTTATTCGTAGAACAGTATGAGGTACAATGTGTGGATAAGTAGCCTGGCTTGATAGCCTTATTTGTAATGTAAAAAAAAGACGACTAGGGGTAGAAGCACTGCAGCTACACGACATTCCAGGGGTTGGAGTATGCGACTCCTGTCTCGAAATCTTCAAGGCGATAGGCGCCACCTGGGATTACTTCTGTAATCACGTATGGTCCTTCCCAAGGGGACTCGAGCTTGAGGTGCCCTTGCTGCTTCAGTCGCTGGACCAGGTCTCCTTCGACGAAGGATCTGGGGTGTAGCCTTCTACTGTGGTAGTTGCGCTGGTTCTGCTGGTAGATCGTCGACCTTTCCACAGCGATGTCCCGTGCCTCGTCAAGGAGATCGACGGAATCTTCGAGTGCGAGTATGGACTCCTGCTCGTTGTACGTGACCACCCGTGGGGCTTTAAAGCGTACTTCTACGGGTAGTACTGCTTCGGCACCATGCACCATGAAGAACGGGGGCGCGACTGCCGGCGTGGTGCCCGCAAGTCCCTTCGTGGATGTCGAGGAGGACGTCCCTTCTGTCCGTGTTGGAGACGCACCGTTGGAGTACTCATGTGATGATGCGCTTGTATAGTTCGTCGTTGATGACGGCAAATGCCTTCGATCGCCGCGAGATATGTCGCGCGTCAGTCGGGTCGTTCGGTAGCCTCTTGCTGAGAAGATATGTGATGTAGGGTTGAGTCCAAGATGGCTCGATCATCATGACTCCCATTGTTCCCTCGAGTCTTGTGTCAAGCTCCAGGTCGTTGAGTGCCATTGGCTCATTGGGTAGCGTAGCCCTCGAGTCCGTTGTTGCGGTTGTTTTCTTCTCTGCGGCCTTTAGCTTGATGGAGCATTTGCAGATACGCTCGAGAAATACCCAGGTGGTATGGGGGTGCAGGTGGATCCAATGTTGGCGAGTGCATCCGCCTCTTCATTGCTTTCGTGGTCTACGTGCCGTAGTTCACAGTCGTCGAAGTCCCCTTCGGGTGTGTTGTAGAGGTCGCAGTAGGCGATCTTGTTATCATTCAGCGCGTCGCTCTCGTGCATTGTTTGGTTCACCACCAGTTTGGAGTCGCCGTAGATGATGAGCATCTTAGTGCCATAGGCTTTCGCCATCTGCATCATGTACAGCAGGGCCTCGTACTCAGCTTCATTGTTGGAGGCAGTGAATTGCATTCGCAGAATGTATTTCAAATTTTCTCCATGGGGCGATGTTAGTATGACACCTGCGCCGGCTCCGTCCTTTCGTTTGGACCCATCGAAGTGCATTGTCCAGAGATAGGACATATCTGGCTTTTTGGGGACCTGGTTCTCCATCCAGTGTACGAGCAAATTAGGGAGGACTTGCGACTTGATTGCGTCGCGCTTCTCGTATGTAATGTCTCGTGGAGATAGCTCGATTCCCCAAAGCACGACTCGTCCGGTGGCGTCGGGGTTGTTTAGAATATGCCCAGGCGGGGCGTCATTGACCACCACGATTAGGTGCTCCTGGAAGTAGTGGCGCAGTCGCCCGGCTGTCAGGAAGACACCGTATGCCAGCTTCTGGTAGTGCGGGTACCGCTGCTTTGTTGGCACGAGCACCTCGCTGAGGTAGTAGACTGGGCGTTGCACCCCGTGGACTTTGCTTTCTTCGGCACGTTCCACCACGAGCACCGTGCTGACCACCTGATTGGTGGAGGATATGTAGAGCAATAGTGGTTCCTTTTCGCATGGAGTCACCAGTACTGGCGAGGTGGATAGTAGACGCTTGAGGTCTTCGAATGCTTCTTGCGCCTCGTCAGTCCACTCGAACTTGTCAGCATTGTGGAGAAGTTGGTAGAAGGGCAGTGCCTTTTCGCCCATTCGACTGATGAATTGACTGAGCGCCGTGATTCGCCCAGCCAGTTGTTGGACGCCTCTTACGTTCTTCGGCTTCTCCATGGCCAGTATGGCTTTTATTTTCTTCGGGTTCGCCTCAATTCCTCGTGCTGAGATGAGATACCCGAGCAGCTGCCCAGATGGTACGCCGAAGGCACATTTGTCTAGATTGAGCTTGATCCTATAGCGGTCGAGGTTGGCGAAGGTCTCGCGTAAATCGTCGATTAGCGATGCTTCCTTTTTGGTCTTGATGACGATGTCATCAACATAGACTTGGATGTTGCGACCAAGTTTATTCTTGAGGCAAGCCTGCATGCACCGCTGATAGGTGGCTCTTGCATTTTTGAGCCCGAAGGGCATTGTGTTCTAGCAGAACACACTGAAAGGCATTGTAAACACCGTTTTCTCTTGATCTTCCTCCTTCATTCGAATCTGATTATAGCCTAAGTAGGCATCGAGGAAGCAGAGGCGCTCACATCCCGTGGTGGAGTCGATAATTTGGTTGATTCGCGGTAGCGGGAAGTGGTCCTTTGGGCAGTGCTTATTCAGGGAGGTGAAGTCCACGCACATGCACAGGATATCCTTGTCTTTTTTAGGCACCAGCACCGTGTTAGCGAGCCAAGTGCTTTCCTTGATCTCGCGTATGAAATTGGCGTCGAGGAGTTTGTTGATCTCCATTCCGACCGCCTTTGGTCTTGGTTCAGACAGTTGCCGAATTGTCTGCTTGACAGGCCTTGTGTCTGGGTTGACATTGAGTGCATGCTCAGCGAATTCCCTGGGAACCCCTGGGATGTCCGCTAGACACCAGACGAAGATTTCCCAGTGCTCACGGAGGAATTCGACGAGCGCGAGTTCCTATGCGGAACTCAAGTTGTTTGTGATGAGGGACGTCTTGGTCGAGTTCGACGGATGGACCTGGACTTTATTCGTATGCACCGACGAGTCGAAGGACAGGTCAGGTGAACTGGGCCGGATCAGGGGAGGCAGACTGTTGTTTGTCGACTCCTTCAATCTTGCGAGCTCCTCCTGCATGTCGAAGGATTGGGAGATTCTGTTGAATTCCCTATCGCAATTGTTGGACCTCTCGAAGCTTCCGTTGATTGTGATGACGCTGTTTGGACCTGGCATTTTCATCTGCAGGTAGGCGCAGTGCGGCACTGCCATGATCCTAGCGAACGCGACGCGTCCGAGGATGCAGTGGTACTGTGAAGGCCAGTCGACGACTTCGAAGTCGATGCATTCGAGGCAAAAGTTTTTCGGCGTGCCGAAGATGATGTCGAGGTTGATTTTGCCTAGGGGATATATGCCCTTGCCTAGGACGATGCCATGGAATGTCGTGTCTGATACCTCCAGGCATGTCAGAGGGATCCTCATTGCACGCAAGGTACTTGCGAACATGAGGTTGATGCCGCTTCCGCCGTCCATGAAGACGCGACTCATGTCGAAGCCTCCGATCTGCGCCTCAAGTATGAGGGGACAGTGGCATGGATGAGGGACTTGGCACGGATGGTCACGCTTGTCGAAGGTGATGCAGGAGTCGCTTCCACTAAGGTACTCAGTGGTGGACGGTGGGGAGTTTGTCGCCAAGTTGACTTGGCGAGTGATGGCCTTCTGCACACCCGATTCGAGGGGCATCCCTTTTGGATCATCATGTTGCCCACGGCCCGTGGGTACGGCTCGCCTCCATGATGTTGGACTGGTGCAGCCACGGGTGGTGGTGGTCCGGGCGGTGGTGGAGGAGCTCCATGTGCTAAAAAGCCTGGGACGGTTCCGTAACCCCTGTTGACCGTGTCACGATTCATCCGAGCCAGGCCCTCATGGAGTTTGAGGAACTCGCGGCAGTCCTTGAGGAGGTGGCTATCATGCTTGTCAGTGTAAAAGTGCATGTTGCACGGCACGGACAGTTTGTCCTCGATGGATGATGTGGGTGCCTCTTTGTGAGTCCGGCGCTGCCATACTTGCGTGGTTTTTCAGGAGTCGCGGTATCCGCTGCTGTGATAGCCGATGTTGCAGTTGTGGTCGCGTTTGTCGGTGTAGCCTACTATGACCATATTAACGTCATCGCGATCATTGTAGATGCGCATTCGACGCTTGATTCGGCGGTCGCGTCTGTGTTCGAGTTCTGCTTCATCATCGGAGTGGACGCGGTTTTTCACTGAGTCTTCTCCATACGCCCACCGATTCGCGATTTCCATAAAGTGGTCGATTGTCTTGGGCTTCGAGCGGCCCAGCTCCTCCCTGAGCTCTATGCGGCGAACACCGTTGTTGAACACGTCATCCTCTGAGATGTTTTCTGTGGAGTTCTTGATGATGGACCACCTCTAGTTGTACGAGCGCAGTGACTCGCCGAATCTCTGTTGGCAACTTCTTAATTCTTCGATTGATGCTGGCCTTTTGTAGGTGCCCTTGAAGTTGCGGACGAAGCTGTAGACCAGCTCTTCCCAGCTGCGAATCGATCCACGTGGGAGGTTATTGAGACATGTGCGAGCGGCGCCTTGCAGCTGCAGCTGCAGGCACTGCATGGTCGTGCTTCGACTCCCGCCATGGAGCCTGATGGAGGAGATGTGGTCCTCCAACCAGAGATTTGGGTCCTATAAACCGTCGAATTTTGGGTTCTCCGATGGGACTTTGAACCCCTTAGGCATGCGTTTCTGCATGATGGCTTTGCTGAAGCATCTGGCGCCACAGAGCTCTAAGCCTTCGTCCTCTGAATCAGTCTAACGGGAACGTCTTGCCCTTGACTTGTCGATTTTGTGATGTGTGAGGTCATAGCGCGCATTGTAGTCGTGGTCATGTCGCTGTGAGCGGCGACATCGAGACAGCTCGTGACTATCGTTGCTGGACGAGGGTGAGGAATAGCGTTTTGCTAGGGCTTTGACTTTCTTCGGCTCCGGCATCGGCTCTTTGTCGAGAGGGGCCTCGACTAGCCCCAAGCCCGCGATCGTGGATCGATGCATGGCGGCTCGGGGATCTCCAGCTTGCGGCTGGTTGTTGAGGAGGTACATGGTGGCCGCTGTTACCGCAGCTTCCGGTGTCTTTGGGACCACGTTGCCCCGCGTGTCGACTGTCATAGAGCTGAAGTCGACGACTTTTACAGCTTCTATGCGTTCTTGCTCGGTGAGATGGGCCATTCGAGATCGCCCCTTGTTGGCGACGTACTCGTTGCCTTTAGAGGAGGATCCTCCATGGGAGGAGAGCCTAGCCCGTCGAAGACTCGACTAGTCTGCCGCCTTTTTGCGCGCTTCAAGTTGTTCGACTGCATGCACCTGGCGCATGAATTCTTCCTTGAGTAGCCAATGGTAACCCATCAACATGTTTTGCAGGGAGTCGAAAGGCACAGGATTGCCTCGTAGGGCCTCTCGGCAGCGGGCCAACTCGTTGTCGTTGAGCCTGATCACCACGCGGTCCCCAGTGTTTTCGTTCACAATGGTTGGCGGTTCGACTACCCCTCCATTGTTGATGGGCACGCCGTTGCCACCGTTGACGGGGCGCCGTTAGGTGGTCCTCCATTAGGTATGCCACCGTTGGGTGGATCGGATCTGTTGCCACCGTTTTCGCGATTGGCGCTGGTGTCGCTAGGGTTGATGAGGTGCACATGAAGTGGTTGGGAAAGCTGTTGCTTCTGCAAGTTTCGGATACGGAGACATAGACTCCATCTTCCGTCGCTAGGTCACCCAGATCGGATCCGCGACTGCTGTCGTTGTCCTTGCTCTCAGCTGCTGCAGAGGTGTTGAGCTCGCTGAGGGTGCCGCTTGGTGGCGGGGACCACGATGCTGGAGGAATCGCGGGTGTCGTAAGCTAGTCACGCATGCGAAGCATGCCCACCTGACCAACTTGGAAGCGGAAGCTCCCGATCGCCAGGCTGATTCCATCGCCCATGGACTCGAAAGTCGGGCGAGTGGCTGGCGTGTAGATGGTGAAGTCGAACGCGCCGAAGAGCTGACGAATATCCGCTGTTGCGGAGTTGTAGATCGTGGTTGATGCGGTCGAAGAAGCCGTGACATCAGCACTCCCAATTCCCACAGACGACGCCAATTGACAAGGGTTTAACTCATCAATGCCCATTGTTATGGACTTGAGTTTTGGAGAAGGAGGGATTGCTGGAGGCATCAGTCGGCTAGCAAACAAGCACACAGTGTTGCAAGTTTTACCCAGGTTCAGGCCTCGTAGAGGTCCCTACTCCTGCTTGTCTGCTCTTAGAATTAATGGAGGAATCGAAGATTACAGAGGTGCGCAGATGCAATCTGGCGAGAGTTGTGGAAACTAGGGTTGCGTGTGTCCTCCTCGCCGCCCCCTCCTAGCCTTTATATAGATAGGCTAGGTCTCAGGTAGCAGGTCGAGTCGGTTACAGATTAGGGTTTTCCCTTTAAACTTTCTATCTTTAAGCTTCTTCCTGTCTCGCAAGTAATCGAGAGTCCGTGGGCCATTCGAAGTCTTTATCGGGCCATGGCAACGCCATGGGATTCCTCCGTATTTGGACCATATATACCAAACTCGAGTACCTACAGGGTATACCCATGTCACGTCGCGTGCGTGGTTTCTATGTCGTGTGTGGGGGGTGTTGTGTGTGTTGCGTGGGTTTGATGTACTGGGTGTGTGTGTGGTGTGCGGCGGCGGGGCTGGGGTGTCTCATGCGAGTGTTGTCTTCGGTCGGTGTTGTGTGTGGTGTGTGCGTTAGGTAGGATTGGGTTTAGTCTTGGTTGTAGGCTGGCTGCTGGTTGGGCCTTGGGCCTGACCGGTGCCTGCCTCCCTAGTTTTATTTGTATTAGTTTTCCTATTTTTAGGCAAATAAAATATCCGGAAAGATCAGGATTTTTTATTTGAATTAAAGGAGGGGACTAATTAGAAAACAAAATAGACTTTTGGCAAAAATATGCATGATGATGTGAAAAATAAGATAGCAACCAATTTTATTTTGGAATATTTTCCAGGCATTACAGTTGGTAGTTCACACTTTTTTTGCAGGTCTAAGCATAAATAATAGAAAAGAATTAGACTCTTTTTCTAATGGGTCATTTACTGAATTTAGCGTTGAAAGAGTTTGGAATTTGCTAGGTACAGTTCATAGGATGGAAGAAGCCCATAATGGAGTTGAACTTAATGAAGTAGAGAATTCCATAGAATGTGATTATTTAAGAAAATTTCTAGTATCTCATAAAGTAGAGAAATTACTTGGAAACTTTAACCTCGACCCTCGTATGATTTTTCAAATTTTTAAAACCTATATTGAGGATTTGTAGATCCCAAAGGAGTGGGAACATTACAGGTAACCTTGTGATAAAAAGCCTCCCAAGATTGGTCCCAAGGACAGTTTTTCATGAATGGAGAAGAGGTTGCTTGTTGAAGATGAAACTATCCTAACAAAAACAAAAAAAAGAATGGAAATGAAGGTACAAGAAGGGTAGGGAGACTAACCAGAGATCTGGGGACTATCAAGATAAATATCGGCATAGTGACAAAGCTATTAGAGCCCAAAATTATTGAAAATGAAGTAATGAAGGTAGCAGAAAATCCTCTGATATAATTGAAGGTAAGCCTAATGGTAAGTATAAGGATAAACAGAAAATCCCTTTTCATTTAGGTGAATCTACTTATGTAGGGCTTTGTGATCTAAGCTCTTCTATAAACATTATGGCTTAGTCTATCTACGAGGGATTATGATATTATCTTGATGAACCAGACTTGAACCTACTAATGTCACCATTATGCTTTCAGATAGAACCTTGCATCAATCTCATGGAATTCTTCACAATGCTTGTATCTCTATAGAAACCTTTGTTTACACCATTTACTTTCATATTATTGATATGAAACTAGATTTGTTTTGTCCTATCATATATGGGATCCCCTTTTACAATTCTACAAACATCGATATTAATGACAATATATAATTTATGTCCTTACAGATTGGAGAAGAAGATCTAAAGGTAAAGTGCGACCAATTCAAGAAGCTGCCATATGAAACGAAAATTGAGATACAAGAAGACAATACTATTAAAGAATTGGCGGCAATCTATTTTGGCACCCGGCAAACTGAATTGGAAAGAAGTCTGACAAACAATGACTCAATCCCAAATGATTTTGCAAAAGAAGATCTGGACAATATCCTCATACCACACATGAAGTAGAGAATCTTCCTAAATAAGAATTTGAAGAATTGGAAAGAAATGGAGATGAGGATCTCCCTCCTCTAGTATTAAAACCCCTTCCTACAGGACTCAGGTACAAATTTCTAGATAAGGAAGGTAAGTGTTCTATAATCATTGATGATAAACTTTCCCCTGATGAAAATAGAAAATTACTAGAAGTAATTGTTGAACAACATGAAGTCTCTGAATAGACTCTCACTGATATAAAAGGCATAGATCCTTCCATAATCACTCATAAAATACCTATGGTTGAGGATGCTAAACCTTTTGTAGAAACTCAAAAGAGGCTATATCCTAGAAAGAAAGAAGTTATGAGAAAAGAAGTTATACACATGCTAGAAACTGGTATTATCTACCCAATTTTTAATAGTAAATGGGTGACTCCAACTCATTGCATACCTAGAGAGGAATGTGTAACCATAATCAATAATGATAAGGATGAACTAATTCCCACCAGAACAATAGAAGGGTATAAAATGTGTATAGACTTCAGAAGGTTAAAAAAGGAGACAGTGAAAAATCATAATTCAATACCTTTTATCGATAATATTTTAGAGAGAATAACTAGTAACCCCTATTTTTTCTTGATGGGTATTCAGGATACCCTAAGATTTCTATCCAACCCGTAGACCAAGAAAAGACAACCTTTACTTTCCCGTATGGGACTTATGCTTATAGATTGATGCCTTTTGGTTTATGTAATGCAATTGCAACTTTTCAAGAATCGGTCTTGAAGATATTTGATAGTTTTGTCAAAAACTCTATGGAGGTTCTTATGGATAACTTCGTTGTTTATGGAACTGCTTTTGAACAATGTCTCTATAACTTTACTAGAATATTACAACGTTGCAAACAAACCAAGCTAGTCCTCAACTAGGAGCGCTGCCCGGTTCATGGTAAGAGAAGGTATAGTTTTCGGGCACAAAATTTCTGAAAAAGGTATCGAATTTGATGATTCTAGCATTGTTACCTTAGAAAGACTCCCGATACCGCAAGATATAAAAGGGGTAAAGAACTTTCTTGGGCATGCGGGTTTTTATCGATATTTTATAAAGATTTTTCCAAACTAGCCGTACCTTTGACTTACCTACTAAATAAATATATTCCTTTTCCTTTTGACAAAAGTTGGGTCACCTCTTTTTAACACTTAATAAGGCTCTAGTTTCCGCACATATTATCCAACCACTTAATTGGGATGAACCATTCGAAATTATGTGCGACGCTAGTGACTATGTTATTGGGGTTGTTCTTGGACAAAGGGAAGTCCTAAACCTATATTTTATTCAGTATGCTAGTCTAGTATTTAATGAAGATCAGATGAATTATGCAACAATAGAAAAAGAATTTATAGCCTTTTTTGCTTGTGATAATTTTAGACACTACATTATAAACTCTAAAGTAATAGCGCATACCAATCATCGGGCTTTAAAACATCTCTTAGCTAAGAAAGATGCAAAGCCTCATTTGATTAAGTGGGTCCTTTTATTACAAGAATATGACCTTTAGATAGTTGATAGAAGAGGTAAAAATAACACTATTGTTGATCATCTGTCACGCATGGAAGGCATAATAGAAGATCCCATACACATTAACAAATCCATGCCTGGTGAATATCTTGCCATAGTAGACTCGCATGGACCTTGGTTTGCAGATTATGCTAATTTTCTTGTAGTTAAGTTTCTACCAAACATAATAAATTACAGTCAGAGGAAGAAATTCTTCAATGGTTTGAAATATTACTTTTGGGATGATCCTTATTTATACGGACGCGAGATTTATGGGATGATTAGGAAGTGTGTATACAATCATGAAATGAGTGCTATCTTAAAATCCTGCCATGATAGTCCTTATGGGGGCACCATGGTAGCGATTGTACGGCTGCTAAAATTTTACAATCAGAATTCTATTGGCCGACCTTATTTAAAGATGCTCATAGTTATGTTAAGAACTGCGATGCTTGCCAACATATGAGCATCATAGGAAAAGGACAAGAAATGTCCATGAATTATAAACTTATAACAAAACCATTTAACGTTTGAGGAATGGATTTCATGGGTCATTTTACTATCTCTAATGGTCACACTTATATTCTTGTTGTTGACTATGTTACTAAATTGGTCGAAGCTATACCCACCTCGCATGCAGATGCAGCTACTTCTCTCAAGACTAGATAACCCGGTGCTCCACTGGCGCCGAGGCCGAAAGCAAGACAATATCTTATTCATAGATTTGATCATCTAAAAATGAACCACGCAGAGTAACTTGTATGTAAATTGCACATACAACTATAGTGTGATGGTTTTTCGAAACGTGCTTCTAGGTCATCCATAGTTTTAATAATTATTGATTGAATTCCTTGTTAGGGGGAATCGATGTCTGGGTGTTGTCTTTTGTAAGAACAGCCTTTTTTCCAACAATTTATTATACAATAATTTTTCCAACAACATCTTTGATGTAGGAAGGTATACTATATATTAAAAAAAACATCAATAATGCAGTGGTTCTGCGGAGTAAAACACAGTGAAATCAAATGGTTCCAAAAAGCATTCGCATAAATACTGGAATGATGCTGAAATTCATTGCTAAGAGATATCCAATGTTAATAGAAATGTGGGTGACATGATTTGGCCTTATCCGTAATGTATTGCAAATAAAAATTGTGAGTTGTCAGGTATATCGCTCGAACACCTGCAACTTTCGTACTTGCTTTACGGTGGAACTATGCCATTTTCATAAGTGTCGTATGATACATCGAATTGATGTTTGGTATGACTGTGGAAGACATGTTAAATAAATAGTTCTTTATCACCTTTTTTCCTTTTTTAAGTAGTGACCTCTTTTTTGAGGGGTTTTAAGTAGCGACCTTGCCCAGCGCCAAGTGCGCTAAATAAGAATGCTATCTGGATCAAGAGGAGAGAGTTTTTTACTTTGCATACCTTGTTTTCGATTGGTTTTTTCAAGGTACGGCCGGGGAAAGCCAACCCACACAACTTACGTTCAGTACACAACAATCTACCTCTTGAGTTCCACATACCTATCAATTATGGCGTGGAAGTGCTCATATACCATCAGCTTAGCCGAAGCAGTGTCATCAAGGCCCTAAAAAATCGTCTGAACATGGTTACTGGGAGGGCATGCTTGTGAAGATCCCTTCTCTTCTTACAGTTCAGTTTTCATGGCCTAGGACGTGTATGATTTATCACAATTACCACAAAATACCAAAATAAGCAACACGAATGCTAAGGAGAAACATGTGAAAAGCATATCGATAGTCTTCCTAGGCAATAATTCTGTGCCATGCATAGAATAGAAGTTGATAAAGAGCAGATGAACTTCATCTCATATTCTACACATAGATATGACTGAAGGATGGATTTGTGCCATGCATATAAGTAGATAAAGAGCAGATGAAGTTCAGCCCATATTCTACACATAAATCTGGCTGATGGTCTCTCAAGCCTCTCTGATCAGCCAGATGATCTACTTATAAAATCATGCTTATAGAACAGCGTGCGCTTACACAAAATAGCTTCTAGGTAGCTATTTACACAGCTGCACATTAGGTCAACGCTACAGCAAATAAGACATATATAGCGGCAGCATGAATGCAGGTAGTAAGGGCATCACATTAGCTTGACGGCGTAGCAGAGAATCCACATGTAGTAGTGTGTCAAGGCGATGAGCCTGTCGCGTTAGCTTGACGAAGTATAAGTTAGGCACACTGAGTAATAGAGGACGTCAAGTGTAACACCTTTGAATTGGCCCTATGCAAGTTTTAGCGATCTCGCCAAATCCGCATAGAAAAGATTCAAATATGCCCATCAGGAACTTGCGTGCGAGTGGAAACCAAAGTAATATCATTACACAATAGTCCATGATGGATCCCACAGAACATATATATACAACAATGACTCCATGAGTCAAGAATGCAAATATACAATACAAAGATCCGAAACACCTTGAAAACAATACAACATCCGAGTATGGATAAGATGCAAATGGAGCTAAGAGACCTAAAGAATAACCAATGGTGTCCATAACCCTGCCTAGACCAAGCCGAAAGGGTAACCTTGCTAATGACGTTGATCTCAAACCTGCTAAAACAAAAGGGGATGCCAACAAAGGGAAAAGGAAAAAAGAGAGCAGTCAGTATTGAGGCCGGTACATGGCGAGTCTAGAATTCGGCGGCTCTCGCCTACATAGGTATGGTGGACTGAAGCGACAGCGAAGCATGCACTAAACAACCTATAGAGACTCGATACAACCGTCGGCTATTAGAGATGGATAAGAAAGACCTATTCGGAACCAACCTGATACTAACACCAAACTACCCATCCTGATATTTCTCCCTCGATACCAAATGAGGAAGTCAAACCGAGGAACTCACGCAGTTGATAGTTTTGTTCATTACATTATAGTTGCAACACTTACTAGTCAGATATAGATAGCACGAATCATCCTGATATCATAAGCTGTGGGCATTTTTAGTTAACCATTCTGTTTTAGTTGCAATACTTACTAGTTAGATACAATTAGCTATAGATATCCGAAATCCAACAGTTGTTAGCACTTTTATTTACTCATTCTGTTGTAGTGAAACTGATTACTAGACATGTCAAAGTCAAATTTATAGAACTAGTTTAGTTATGGTTGTCTATGTTCGAGATACTTTGATCCAAGTCATCCATAACTACGGACACGGCTTTCAGAATGATTGACCCTGCAGGAGTGCACAAATAGCAACACATGCACGATCAACCTCGGGAAGAACCAAATAAAAAGCAATAAGGCCTCACGACAATGCATTCACATGATTTATAAATTATTTCAGGGGGCCAACCCACTAAGATACCTTCAACAAAGTTGGTCGGCTTCGAGACGGACCTAGGCTTTGTGTCGATGGCAGTAATAACTGGGAACCCGAAAGTGTGACTAGGCTTGGCGATACAGCATAAATGTGTCACAAGTCCTAAACAGTATATGTGCCCCACGCACAATCATAAATAAAGCAGTGAAGCATGGCATAAGTACAGGATAGTAATAAAGCCCCAAACTAGTTTGTGGCCCCAAAAAATAAAGTGTGAATCAAGCTCAGGCGAAGGGGATTCGTAGAATCTCCCTCATGTGGATAGTGCGAATAGTCAAGGAATAGGTATCAAGTACTCGGGGCTGACGGACCATAAGTGAGCATGGAAGAACCAAATAACATCTATTTCCCACCAGTGCTTCTACGTTAGTTATATCTATTCACAACATTTTATTTAACAAGTTGAAATTAAAATTATGATCATCTCCACCATTAAACATGTGCCAACCTTCCAACAATGGTGGAATGATAATGACGCGCAGCAACACCTAAGCAAGCAACTATGACTCGCAAGGCCGACTATCTATCAAACAACAGGTAATAGGATGTGTCCAAGGCAATATAGAGACTGCAAGGAATATAAATGGTGAACGGAAACTAAAGCATCGCAACACGGATAGCAATAGATCAATAGAAGGAAGTAAACACTATAAACGCAAAAATAGGTAGAAAGGAGGAGATTACTCGCCTGGAAAACACTGATGGAGATACATTATCCGAAGAACTAGTCGATACTCGCATCAACTCAACGGCCTAATCCACAAAGAGGCAAAACACTAAAAGAAACACCGGGTGTACTATTTAATTCTATGGCAGAAGATCGGGCATGATGCATGTATGCTGCATGACATGGCAAAGATGCGATGCAACTAGGCAATATTAAGTGGACCCGGGATCCCGACAATTAAATAATAGGTTAATATTGTTTAGCTACCCCGAAATTTAAATGTTGTCTTAACAAAGCAAAATATGGCATCAGTTTGCTACAAAAATTTAAATGAAGCCAATATAAGACTACAAAAGCCCGTATATAGTATCCATATTTAATTATTAGGTGAATTGGCATAATGCCCCCAGACCACACAAAGATGTATGCAATCATGAACAATTGATACAACAAGTATATTATATTCATCAAAATAGGGGTCTGGGAAAAGGGGGTCACACATCGGAGTTCGATGATCTTGGGGTTCCGAGGTGTTCGGGTTCGGTCTCCGGGATCGAGCTGTTCGGATCCGGTTCTTCAGGGTCCAGGATCGGGGTCTTCAAATTACAGGAAGAAGATCTTGGAGCTTGCCAGCTTCAATTTTCGATGTCGAACTTTCCTCGGTGTCGGTGACCTTGTCAACGAGATGATCTTATCGCGCCGAACTTTTGTCGATTCATCTTTGGAAGATCTTGATGAAACAAGCGAATATAGATTTTGTGAGGATTCAGTATTATTTGGGTGGCTTCGCCATCTTCATAGTTCACCACCATACCCTCACAACCATCTTCATACGGCCTTCACCGTTGTAACATCAAACCACCAAAACTATACCTCTCTTGTAACCTCACCAACAGAACAACACGGCAGGAGAAAACGGGAGCACCAGGGACTCAACATCTAAACGGTAGCAGCTCACGCGATGGGGCAGAGGCGAATGCACGGGGTCGTCAAGCTCGCTCCAAGGAGGAGCTGACGGCGACGTGGCAAGGGAGAGGGACGGGGAGGTCCGGCCATGGCGAGGTGTAGGGGAATGGTCCAGGGAGGACGTGGTCGGGCCACGTGCTACATGGGAGCACCAGGTCGAGTGCGAGGATACCGTTGGCGATGTCCGGCGGCGGGCACCTGGCTACAGCGCGTGCCGGAGGGAAGCGTGAAGAGGCCTTGGCCGACAACGGTGGTTGGAGTCAAGGAAGCGCTGGCAAGGAGCTCGGGTGGCGGCGAGCTCGGGGAACCGTGTAAAAGGTACATGCAGCGGCGAGCTCAGGCTGGTGACGGCGATGCGGGGAGTTGTGTGACGGTCACCCGGTCGGGGCAGCGCCGGGGCGAGGAAGCTTGGTCCCGGGTGGCCGCAAAGAGGAGAGGAGGGGCGGCGAGCCTCAGGGAGAGGGAGAGACAACGTCGGTGAAGGAGAGAGCCAGGCGAAGTCGGCAACTCGAGTGCATAGAGGGAGGGCGCAGCAACAAGGGGCAGAGGGAGGCGACACTGGGAGTCGATCGGGAGGGCGAGGTATGCGTCGGGGATGGGGGTTCAGGGACGCGCTCGTGGTTGCAGGCCGAGAGGTAGGCGGGGATGGGGAGAAAAAGAAGCGCGGAGTAGGTGGCGTCGGGGTGGGGCCCGTAGGCGCACATGGTTAGTGGCGAGCGAGGTAGTGCAGGGCGACGTTCGGTAGCATGCTCAATGTGTGCGTGCGTTCCACGCGAGGGGTCCGGGGACACGGGCGCTGGGGCTATGTTGCTCCACTGCTACGCGCGCGTGCGGCCTAGGGGAGTGGTGGCGGCAGTTCAGGAGAGAGGGGTCAGGTTTAGGCAGCTGGTTAGGGTTAGATCGGTTTTGGATTGGGCCGGGATAGTAGCTGGCTAGCTGGGCCACTGACCTGGTTAGCTGGCTCCCCTGGTAACAAAAATAGCCTTTATTTTATTGTTCATTTATTTTTATATAAAATACTTTTGCACATAGTTTTTAGACAAATAAAATATTCAGGTAGACCCAGGGTTTTGATTTAAAAAAAGACAGAGAATATTTTGGAAACAAAGATAGGCTTTTAGAAAATAGTTTTAGGCAAACCATGCATGATGATGATGCTCAAATGCAATATGGCATGATGACATGAGCATGCGATCATGATGATGCACAAAATAAAAATAACACATGATTTTCTAGGAGTGGTTTTACCGGGGTGCTAAAATTCGACACCACTAACAAGGGATCTCGCCCTCGATATCCGCCTCATGGTCTAGGGAAGAAGGCTGATGAGAGGATTCTTCTTGCTTCGTGTAGATCCTTGCGACACAACTAACAAAGACTCTTGATACATCTTGAAATCGGCAACACCACCAACAAGAGGTCGTTGTTCACGTTTATCGAGAGACCATTCTAGAGAAACAAATACGAAGGTAAAGGTCTCAAAAGGTAAGGCCACCTTTAACTTCCACGGAAGGAGTAAAATCGCATTGATTCACCATTCAACATACAAAAGTGAATGATAAAAGTAGTGATATGGTAGCTACTCCATCCCACACTCAGAGCATTACTCTGTACATGAACAAAAGAAAAGTGCAACCAACTCTTGGAATTCAGACTGAAGTCTTTACAAGCGATGTTCAGAAACAAAGGAGTGATGCAGACTCTTCATCGGGTCAAATGTAGAATATGTCATCGTGTTGGAAAACACCAGAAGATACAAAAGAAATTGTATGAAAAGACACAATGAATATGTTTCGCGATGGTTGCATTTGTATGAACAACACATGCTCAAGGTATACTCCAACTTCACCAATTCTCATCCTTCGCTTATGTTTTTCAACGATACGGATATCCCTCAAAGTGAACATGCAGATAAAGAGTTCAAGAGCAAATGGTTAGATGACGGGTACAACAAACGAGATGCATATTGATGATTGTAACACCACTATTATGAAAGGGAAGGCGAAACCCTGAAGGTACGACATAAACTCAACCACGAGAAATCCTGGACTTGAAGAAATGATTAGAGTAGATTCAAAACATGCAGAGGTAAGAGGATAATAGTATAGGGGTAAGGCGTAAAAGCAGATCTATCCAACCAATTTTCAAAAATAGTTTGACACTCTACATCGTATGTTAGCTAGGTTATCCTACAGGATGTACTAGTGGGGTATCGCAACTGCTGAGCTCTTATACCACTTTGTAACACCCTCAAATCGACCCTATGCAAGTTTTAGCGATTCCCGCCAAACCCGCATAGAAACGATTCAAAGATGCCCACCAGGCACTTGCGTGTGGGTGGAAAACAAAATAATATCATTACACAATAGTCCACGATGGATCCCACAAAACATATGTATGCAACAATGACTCCATGAGTCACGAATGGATATATACAATACAAAGATCCGAACCACCTTGAAAACGATACAACATCTGAGTACGGATAAGATGCAAATGGGGGTAAGAGCCCTAAAGAATAACCAATGGCGTCCATAACCCTAACAGGCCAAGCCAGAAGGGTAACCCTGCTAACGACGTCGATCTCAAACCTTCTAAAACAAAAAAGAGTACTGACAAAGGGCAAAGGAAAAAGAGAGCGGTCAGTACTAAGGCCAGTACATGGAGAGTCTAGAATTCGGCAGCTCTCGCCTACATAGGTATGGTGGACTGAAGCGGCAGCGAAGCATGCACTAAACAACCTATAGAGACTTGATACAACTGTCGGCTATTAGAGATGGATAAGAAAAGACCTATTTGGAACCAACCTGATACTAACACCAAACATACCCATCCTAGTATTTCCCCCTCGAGACCAAACAAGGAAGTCAAGCCGAGGAACTCACGTAGTTGGTAGTTTTATTCATTCCATTATAGTTGCAACACTTACTAGTCAGATATATATAGCACGAATCATTCTGATATCATAAGAAGTGGGTAGTTTTAGTTAACCATTCAGTTGTAGTTACAATACTTACTATTTAGATACAATTAGCCAGGGATATCCCAAATCCTGCAGTTGTTGGCACTTTTATTTACTCACTCCATTATAGTGAAACTGATTACTAGACATGTCAAAGTCAAATTTATAGCACTACTTTAGTTATGGTATGATCGAGATACTATGCTCCAAGTCATCCATAACAGTGGACACGGCTTTTAGAAAGATTTACCCTGCATGGGTGGACAAATAGCAACACACGCACGATCAACCTCAGAAAGAACAAAATAAAAAGCAACGAGGCCTCACGATAATGCATTCACAGGATTCATAAATTATTTCAGGGCGTCACCCTACTAAGCTACCCGTAACAAAGTTGACCGGCTTCGAGACGGACCCAGGGTTTGTGTCGATGGCGGTAAATGACTGGGGACCCGAAAGTGTGACTGGGCTTGTCGATACAGCATAAACGTGTCACAAGTCCTAAACAGTACAGGTGCTCCACACATAATCGTAAATAAAGCAGTAAAGCATGGCATAAGTGCGGGATAGTAATAAAGCCCTAAACTAGTTTGTGGCCCCAAAAAATAAAGTGTGAATCAAGCTTAGGCGAAGGGGGATCCATAGAGTCTCCGACATGTGGATAGTGCGAATACTCAAGGAACAGGTATCAAATACTCGGGGCCTATGGGACATAAATGAGTGTGGAACAACCAAATAACATCTATTTCCCACCAGTGCCTCTGCATTGGTTATATCTATTCACAACATTTTATTTACAAGTTGAAATTAAAGCTATGATCATTGCCACCATTAAATGTAACATCTCAAAAATATTAAACAAGATTATCAAATTCTAATCACCCAAGTTTAGGGTTAACAAAAACTTTTATTCTTAAACCCGTGTGAATGCATGTGTGTTTATTATTAATGCATGAATGCTTGATATGCCATGTTTGATTGCTATAAATGATGAGGATTAGTTTAAAGATGAAAACCATATCATCTAGGTCAAAACCAAACAAAAACAAATCAAAAGAAAATCAATATATGAAGCATATGACCTAATGGTCATTTTGGCCAAAGTTAACACCTAGCCCACTTTGAGCATCTCTAGAAAATGATTTCAAACAAAAACAATTCTATTTCTTTTCCCCCTTGCTAGACCAAGTGAAAATGAACACAGGTGCACTTTACAAACTTACAGAAACAAATTCAAACCCTATTTGAGAGACATTTCAAAATTGAATCAAGTGTAGGTATCTAGATGGCCATTTCTCAAAAACCAACCAAACCATATCCACTTGACAAATCCAAGCAACCAGAGACACTCAAGCATGTGACCAACACACCCACCAAATATAATTTGAAAATTCAAATCTTGAGTTCATGCGGCCATTAAATCAAACACTTGGCATGCACAATACAAGTCTACTAACTATTTATTGTTTTGATCAATCTCTTGCTCACCATTTGTACCCAATTCAGCTCCACTATTAGCCCACAATCATCCCCAGTACCAGCCCACGCAGCTAGCATGCCTCACTCGCCGCAGTGACTAGTGCAAGCCCGTACCCGAGCATGCCATGCCGGTCGAGCATGTACACGATGCCACAAGTCGCGCCGCCCTCTACCACAACCATGAGGAGGTACGCGTGACCTCACCACATCCCTCTGTCCATGCCTCGACCAAAGACAAGCAGTAGAGAAGCTAGCAGCACCACTCCCATTTAACTCGCTGCCATGCCAAGTGCATGCCAGAGCGCCAAAGCCGCCTCGCGCAGCCACGCCGCGGCGCCTTGCTCTCTCTGTTCGTAAATGACTTAGCCGCGTTACCAGCAACCTCCCAGACACGACTGTTCGCTGCCGCGTGCCCCGTGACCACCGTATGCCATGACGAACACCACGGTACCCACACAGCGCATAGACGTCTCCCGATCGATTAAGGCCGCCCCTCGTCGTGCCACTATGAGCATGACGATCATCGTAGACCACCGCGTCAACCTATGCCCTCTGCCATGCCGATAGCGCCCTGTAGCAATGTCGCCGACGAGCCCGATCCATGTCGTGTTGCTCCTCTCGCCGATGTTTAAATAGGACCCTCCCCCAGCCTCCAAAGGCACACCATTCGACTCCCCTCTCACTCAAAAACACCCCTGACCATTCCCCGGAGCAAGGTGAGCACCACATCACCGGAATTTCACTCGAGCCTGCTGCTGTAGTGAAGGAAAGGAGTCGTTGATTGGAGCCATCCCGGGAGCGGCCGCGACCACCATTCAACTTGCCGTCATCTACCAGCTCGTTTGCCCCCACCGCCGGACCTAGATGGAGCCCAGGTAAGCCCCCAGCAACCCCCGTCGCCGAATTAGGTTTAGAATCCCCCGCGCTCAATGCGACGGAGACGACGACGCTCAGCTGTCGATCTCGTTCTAATCGCATGGCCTAGATTCGCAGATACCATTTCGCTTAGATGCAGCCGTTGACGTGTGGGACCTGCCTGAGTGCAGTCCGCTGCACGCGCGCCACGTAGCTGGGTCGGCCCATGTTCATTCCCACGCATAGCCCAGCGATTCAAATAGAGATTTTCCATTTAATTCAAAACCCTATTCTGTCAGTAGTTTCAAAATTGAATTCAGAGAGATTTACTTAACCAAAATGCATGATTCCAATTTTGTTGGAAAGGTGTTGAAAATATCTACACACCCCCGTTGGATTCAAACCGTTTGAAATTATAGATCACCTATAGTAAAAATAACAAGACATGTCCTTTTCCAACTTCAAACATTTTTATAAAATCAACCATAAATACTTTTGAGTTGATTCCAACTCTCAAAAATCACATTTTCCATGCTCTATGTGAATATGTAAAAAGATTTAGTTTTACCTATATTAATCTTGGACTAGTATTAAAAGAATGCTATATAGGCATTTTTAGTCACTTTAATATTATTAAATAGCAATATTAAACTTTGTAATATATGCCAACCCTTTAAATCAAATTCCCAAGTATTGGAATATGTGGGGATGACATGTGTCAACATGATCCCATATTCTAATTAGAGGATATTAAATTTTAGATATTTTTCAATGAGTAGAAATTACTTTTCCAAAATAAGATAAATAAGAATATGCCAATATTTCATGTGATGATTGAGATGATGCTAGATCATCTAGTGTGAGCCCTTGTGTGCTAAATAGAAGTAGTTAAGTATTGTTTGGTGATTGTGTACCTCGTATTTATTTATAGATGCTAGTACCGACCCGGGCTACGACGAGGAGGAGTACTTCGAAGAGGAAGAAGAGAACTTCAACAACTGCACCCAACAAGGGAAGCTATCCATGCAAGCTTCATTATGCAAGACCACTATGCAAGATGCACTATGCATGCTTTGTTATGCAACTTTGATTATACCAATCCCATGTTTTACTTGCAAGTTTTAATCTTTTACCCTTACCAAAGTTTCTTACTTAGTTAATTAATTGTGAATAGTGATAGGAATAAGATAGATGCCATCAAGAGCATAGAAATAGGCTTGGGTAGTTACACTTGATTATCACCCCTCAATAGTGATACACTCATTACTAGTGGCTAGTGCTAAGCTAAACTTGATCATTTTAGATGGGAACACTTGGAGAAAATGATTATGAAAACCTTGGAATGATGAGTCATTCTATTGAAATGTTTTGACATGGGTTATGAAACACAATGGTTTGTTGATGAAACTGAATGAGGCATGTTCCTTGACTTTGATAAAAACGGATGGTTGGGTTCGGGTGCGATACAATTCCAATTTTACCGTACTACCACAATACCTGAGTTGGGTAGGGCTTAACTAGAAGTTTATATGTCTTAGTATGGGTTCCCTTGCGGAAAGAGGTTGAGCCGAGGCTACCTCGTGAATATGAATGTCCACCTATGCAGTTCCCGGGATGGCAGATGGCCATGGCTGGGAGGCCAAACTCATAGGGGAGGTGCCTATACTAGGGTGTGTAATTGAAAGGTTAGGATTGATTATCCGCATACCAAGTATGATGATTCAGGGTTATCCCTGACGGATGTATCGAGTTTTGTGGTGAAAGTGTACCACCTCTGCAGAGTGTCAAACTATTCAAATAGCCGCGTCCGCGGTCATGACCAGTTGGAGAGGCCATACTCTTCTGTTGTCAGATGTTTTCTAAATGACTTGTGACTTGAACTATGACATTGACATGACCACAACAGGGTTGTGGACATGAAAACTAGGTTCCCACTTAAGTAATCTAGAGAACTAAAATAGGCTTTACAGTGAAGTACTTATGAAAGAAAATTGGATTGTTGCACATAAGACTAGAGCTTAGGATTCCTACTAGTATTACCTTACTTGTGTTAGTGATAGTTTGCGAGTACTTAAAGAGTACTCATGGCTTTGTCCCTCGCTATTCTCATGGCCATACTATGAGGAGGACTATCTCGAAGACAGATAGCAGGAGGTCTATGATAACTACGATCATCTCACATCGTCAGCATTGCCTGTGACAATGAAGATGGAGTCCACTGCGCTTATTTCCACTACTTTGATTTGTATTAAGACTTGATCATGAGATCAACTATTTGTAAGACTATTATGGTTTGTAATGGATGATGTACTGTGGTACCAATTTTGTTATGTCTCGCAAAAATGGTAATCCTAGGATTGCGATGTACGGCATAACAGGCAACTGGACATAAAAATCCAGGTGTTTCCAAGTTGGTATCACAGCCATCCTGACCATAGGAGACCCTAGTTAGAATGGATTTCTGAAAAACCTAGTTTCAAAACAAAGGAATTGAGTATTTATGAAAACCTATTCTCACTCTTACCCTTGAGATTCTTTCAAAAAGAGTTCAGTGGTTCCTCAAAATTCTTGCAATTCTACATAAAATTTGACACACTTATCACCTCACTAACTTACTCATCCTAATTGCTTATAGATGGAGGTCAAATACAACAAATTCTACCAGCTGGGCAATGGAGGAGAGCTCATCTTTGAGAGGGATTTGGGACAGTTTGCGGAGTTTCTTGGACGCTCGCACCGGGAGTTCTTTGGAGCACAGCTCAACGATCAGCAAGGAGGATAACTACAGTGGTTGATCGTTGCGGATCTGAGTGGAAAAATGGAGCCACCCCTTTCAGAGAAGATTCAGTTTAGCTTGAGGGAGAACAATTGGCTGGACGGACTAGCGAGAGTTATGCAGGAGGCACTTGCTCGTCTGTGTGCACAGAACATAAACTAGATCAATGGCACCCGCTTCACTCACTATGCAAGACGTGACTCTAGGGACAGCCTTTGGCCATGCTGGCACATCCGGAGCTGAAGCACCATGTGGATCACCTTGACTTCATGTTGCACGAGACTCAGAAGGAGTTGGACAACACCCGTGCTTATGCCAACCAGAATCATGATGTTGCAGCCGAGAGGAAACAAACCCTCGCCATCCTCGCTAAGGAGCGCAAGTCACTTTGTTGTCAGCATGACAAGAAGGACCGCATCATCGCCCGCCTCCGTCAGAAGGTGGCAACCCTTGAGGAGACCATCTATGACCAGGAGATCCATCTTGAGGAGAAGGAAGAGGAAGGTGAATATATTCATGGGGATATCCACTCTTACCTCAGTGATGATGATGACTATCTAGAGGATGTCGCCATGGAGTACCACTCTGACAAGGATGACGCCGACTTCATAGATGATGAAGAAACCCCCGGTTCTGATGATGAGTAGTCACACCTGAGCATTGCCGTAGGTGTGAGTTTGTATCCGGTCCCATTGTATTGTAGCTTGACAGAATGGTTCTTAAAACCATCTGTTTAGTATTTGTAATGTGTGTTTGTATTGTGTTTCTTGGAATGAATGAATGAAAAGGAGTTGTTGGTTTTAAAACCTTAACCATACCCAAAGTTTAAAGCTTTTTGAACCATACCCATAAACCATAGAAAATTTCCCTCTTGTCTTATGATCTGTCTCAATCTTTAGATGACTTGCGGAAACCCCGGTGGAAGCAGCTCATCCTAGGATCCAATGCTTTAGATTCTGCAGATGCTAGTTTCAGATTGTGAAGCCGGTAGAGCCGAGCATCAAGCAAATCTAGCCACTCTTCAGCAGATCACCCAGATGGCACACAACAACCAAGGCCATGGAAACCAGGTCCACCATGGATCCTGATACGTCGTAAACGTATCTATAATTTTTTATGCTCCATGTTTGTTTTGTATCAACAATCTTATGTTTTTTCTACACTTTGAGGCATTTTTATACATTTTCTGGAACTAACCTATTGACAAGATGCCGTAGTGCCAGTTGCCTGTTTTCTACTGTTTTTGGTTTCAAAAAAGCTAGTAAAGAAATATTCTCGAAATTGGACGAAACGAAAGCCAAAATTCCTATTTTTCCAAAAAACGAAGGAGGCTAGAAGGAGGAGTGGAGATGGGCCACAGGGGGGCCACACCACCCCCTGGCGCGGGTCTCCCTGGCCGCGCCACCAGGTGGTGTGGCCACCCTGGCCCACCTCTGGCCTCGCCTCTTTGCCTATATAAACCCTCTGAGACGAAAACCCTAAGTACAAGATCAGAATTCCACGAAAAGTTCTGCAGCATTGCTGCCACCGAAGAGGAGATTCAGGGGACAGAAGTCTCTGTCCTGGCACCCTGCCGGGATAGGGAAGTGCCTCCAGAGCCATCTCCATTGACTCCACCGCCATCTCCATCGCCGTTGCTGACTCCCATGATGAGGAGGGAGTAGTTCTCTCTCGAGGATAAGGGCTCTACCGGTAGCTAGGTGTTCATCTCGCTCTCTATGTGTGATCTTATGAGATCATGAGCTTTGTAATCTATAAATCTATTCTGCTACTCAAGTGCTTTAATTAATCTCTGCTTATCCCCACATGTGTGAAGTTGATAGTGTGTACACCGTGTGGGACTTTGGCTAAGGTTACATAAATACTTATCATGAGTATAATTTGAGTTCGATGTCTCTATGAGATTGTGGTATTTGTTGGAACCATCTAGCACTCAAGGTGATATTGAGGGGTTATCTAGATGGGGAATGCAAACTTTAAGGTGTGTTGTTATAGCCCTACATCGTCCAATCGGAGAATAGTTCAGGGTAGCATAATGAAGAGAAGATATTTATATGAGAGTGTCCACTAGTGAAAGTATGATCCCTAGGCCTTGTTTCTAAGCATTGAAACACCGTTTACAATCAGTCATGTTCATGTTTGCTTGTTGCCACTCTTATTTCAGATTGCAATTACCAGTCATAATCATCCATATTACTTGTATTTCACTATCTCTTTGCCGAACTAGTGCACCTATACACCTGACAAGTGTATTGGGTGTGTTGGGGACACAAGAGACTTCTTGTATCTGGATTGCAGGGTTGCTTAAGAGGGATACCTTTGACCACTTCCTCCCTGAGTTCGATAAACCTTGGGTGATCCACTTAAGGAAAACTTGTTGCTGTTCTACAAACCTCTGCACTTGGAGGCCCAACACTGTCTACAAGAATAGAAGCGTGCGTAGACATCAGATCCAAGCTCAAAAACTTCCAAAACACCAATCGTCCCATGTTTAGGAAATCAGAAGGGCCCTTAGATGTTGATGATTGGCTGCAAACCATGGAGAACAACTTAGAAGTCGCAGGAATTGATGCTGTAGAGAAAGTATTGTTTGCCACCCATTATCTAGCAGGTTCTACAAGATCATGGTGGAACAGCACCCGTACCATGAACGTATGACAAATGATGACCTAGGAAGAATTCAAGCTCAAGTTCGGTAGGACCTATGTGCCCTAGGTTTGATCAAGAGGATGAGGGTGAATTTAGGGAGCTGAAGTAGGGAAGAATGACTGTGGTAAAATACCATGACAAATTCCTGTCTCTGGCTAGGTATACCCTTGATGAGATAGACACTAAAGCGAATAAGGAGAGATTCCTAAATGGCCTTCATGATGAGATGCAGACAGTGTTAGTCAATATTCCCTTTGGTCACCTAGGAGCCTTAGTGGATTCTGCGATCCAGATGGAAGGAAAGATCAACCAAGCCAGTGAGAACCATAAGCGTCGTATGATGCACCAACCTGGACCCCACCATACCCCGAAGTACCGCCCCAACCCGTCTACAGGATATGCACCAAGAAACAACAGACCCCCTATGTCCCGTCCGAACTATCCCAATCGTAGCGGAGGAAACCCGAGGCCTAGAGGCAACAACAACAACCCCGGCAACCCCAAAACCTTCAACTGTGCACCACCAAGGTCCAACAACAACAACAATACTGCCCCAAGGACTAGAAGCAATGATGTGTCTGTCATAAGGAAAGACAAGTCAATGATAACTTGCTTTGAATGTGGAGTCACGGGTCACTACTCCAATTAGTGCCCCAAGAAGCTTGCTGCAGCCACCAATGTCACGGCACCTGCCTAACAATAGCACCGTGTCCAGCCTGGAAAGAGGTTTGCCCCAGGAAACCCGCACAACCGTACCGGCCGTCTATTCCACATGAATGTGGAGGAAGCCCAATAAGCGCCAGATGTTGTGCTGGGTATGTTTTCTGTTAACTCAGTACTTGCAAGAGTGTTGTTTGATTCTGGAGCATCGCACTCGTTTGTTACCGAAGAATTTGCATGCACTAGTAAGATTCAACCAACAAATTTGAAGCATGTTGTGATATTTCAAATACCTGGTTCAACCACCAAAGCTAGAAAAATTTACAAGGCCATGCCTATCAGAATCCACGGGATAGATTTTTATGCCAATCTAATAGTACTTGGAACCAAAGGTTTGGAAGTAGTACTAGGAATGGATTGGATGTCGAAACATCAAGGATTAATCGACTATGCCAAGAAAGCCATAACCATGACCAGTAGCACCAGAGTATCAGTAGAGCATGTATCTGAGACGTTGCCCTGCCAATTCAAATGCAACAAGAGCTTAGCCTAATCAACCATAGACCAAGTCAGAGTAGTCTGTGAATACCCCGATGTGTTCCTAGATGAATTGCCCGGTATGCCCCCAGATCGAGATATCGAGTTTATCATTGAACTAGTTCCTGAAACTAGAGCCATAGCTCACAGACCCTATAGTATGAACCCATCGGAATTACTGGAGCTAAAGAAGCAACTTGATGATATGTTGAGCAAAGGTCTGATACAACCAAGTGCATTGCCATGGATATCACCTGTTTTCTTTGTGGATAAGAAAGATGGTGCCAACCATTTGTGTACGGATTACTGGGAGTTGAATGACGTCACCATCAAGAACAAGTACCCACTGCCGAAGATAGAAGATCTGTTTGACCAACTGACTGCTGCTAGAGTGTTTTCTAAGATTGATCTTAGAACTGGTTATCATCAATTGAAGATCCGCCCAACAGATATTCCGAAGACTGCTTTCACAATCCGATATGGATTGTATGAGTACAATGTCATGTCCTTTGGATTAACCAATGCCCCCGCTTACTTCATGAACCTCATGAATAAGATTTTTATGAACTTCTTGGATAAGTTTGTTGTTGTTTTTATCGATGACATTCTGATCTACTCCAAGTCAGAATAAGACCATGAGCAACACCTAAGAACCATCCTTGAAACCCTTAGGGAGCATTAGTTGTATGCCAAATTTAGAAATGTGTGTTCTGGTTAAAGTAAGTAGGATTCCTATGACATATCTTGTCAGCAGGAGGAGTTGCTGTCGATCCCGCCAAGATTAAAGATGTTGATGAATGGAGAGCTCCAACCACTCAAACCGAAGTCCGCGTATTTCTTGGATTAGCCGGATATTACCGCAATTCGTTGAAGGATTTTCAAGCATCACAAGGCCAATGACCCAACTATTGAAGAAAGTTAAGAAGTTTGCATGGACGGATATAATGTGAAGCAAGTTTTCAAGAGCTCAAGAAGAGGTTGATTTCAGCCCCAACTTTGATCATGCCGGATATCATGAAGCCTTTTGATGTATATTGTGATGCATCCAAGATTGGTCTCGGATGTGTGTTGATGCAAGAAGGCAAAGTAATATCATATCTGTCTTGACAACTGAAGCAACATGAGCAGAACTATCCCACCCATGACTTAGAACTAGCAGCCGTAGTTTTAGCCTTGAAGACATGGCGTCATTACCTCATGGGTAACCGCTCTGAGATTTATTCGGATCACAAGAGTTTGAAGTATATTTTAACCTAGAAGGAGCTGAATATGAGGCGAAGGAGATGGATAGAGTTAATCAAGGATTATGACCTTGATATTCACTATCACACTGGCAAGGCCAATGTGGTAGCAGATGCTCTTAGTAGATTGCCGTGTAGGTTAAACACCATGATTAAGGAAGACCAGCCCAGTTTGCATGAGGAGTTGTAAAATTTTAGAATGGAGCTAGTTAGAAAAGGATTTCTAGCCAGTATAGAATTTCAACCAACTTTGATCAGTCAGATAAAGGAATCTCAGAAAGGAAATGCCAGTATCGATGGAATTAAGCATTGTCTCGGTACAAGGAAAGTACCCGGATTCACTAAAGATGAAGAAGGAGTTCTATGGTATGAAGGATGTATCTGTGTTCTAGCAGATTCAGAGTTGAAACAAGTCATTATGCAGGAAGCCCATGATACTCTTTATTCTATTCACCCGAGAGGAACCAAGATGTATCAGGATTTGAAGGAGCATTTTTGGTGGCACAAAATGAAGAGAGAAGTCGGAAGCTATATCGCCAAGTATGATATCTGTTAGAGAGTCAAAGCAGCAACCCCCAGGACTTTTGCAACCATTCAGATTCCAGAATGGAAATGGGATTCTGTTGGAATGGATTTCATCACAGGTTTGCCTACATCTAGTAGGGGAAATGATTCTATTTGGGTCATAGTGGATAGACTTTCCAAAGTAGCTCATTTCATACCCGTCAAGACCACCTATCAAAGCTCGAAACTAGCAGAGTTGTACATTGCTAGAATAGTCAGTCTGCATGGAACCCCCAAGACCATTGTGTCAGATCGAGGAACCCAGTTTACCTCAAGGTTTTGGAAGAAAGTCCAAGAAGGATTAGGAACCAAACTTAACTTCAACACAGCTTATCACCCGCAAACCGACGGACAAACAAAAAGAGTAAACCAGATACTAGAAGATATGTTGAGAGCCTGTGTGTGTGAATATGGATCTAAATGGGAAGATTGTCTACCTTTCGCAGAATTCTCATACAACAACAGTTATCAAGCCAGTTTGCAAATGACCCCATTTGAGTTTTTGTATGGAAGGAAGTGACGTACCCCCTGAATTGGTCACAAGTAGGAGAGAGTCAGATATTCAGACCAGACATCCTACGAGAAGCCGAAGAGAAGGTTCACAAGGTCCGTGAGCACCTCAAGACCGCACAATCCAGACAGAAGAGTTACGCTGATAAAAGACGTCGAGACCCGACCTTCAATGTCGAAGATTTTGTGTATCTCAAGGTATCACCCTTGAAAGGAATGCAGTGTTTTCAACTGAAAGGGAAGCTTGCCCCTAGATATATTGGACCTTTCAAGATTTTAAGTCACCGAGGAGAAGTATCCTATCAGCTAGAACTGCATGAGGAGATGTCAGCCGTACATGATGTGTTCCATATCTTGTTACTTAGGAAATGCCTAGAAGTTACGAAAAAGACCGAAATTTTCAAGAACATCGATCACAGAGACATAGATATCAACAAGGATCTAACTTATCGTGAAGTACAGATTTGTATTTTGGAAGAACTCGCATCAACTCAACGGCCTAATCCTCAAAGAAGCAAAGCACTAAAAGAAACACCAGATGCACTTGTAACACCTCAAAAATATTAAGCAAGATTATCAAGTTCAAATCACCCAAGTTTAGGGTTAACAAAAACTTTTATTATTAATTTGGATATGGGTGCATGTTTGTTTTGCATTAGTGTATGATTGAGTGAAATTTCCATGTTTGATTGCTAAAAATGATAAGAAATGGTGTAGTGATGAATACTATATCATCTAGGCCAATTACAAACAATTTCAAAAGAAAAAGAAATCAAATATAAAAGATATGAGAAAATGGTCATTTTGACCAAAGTTAACCACTAGGCCACTTTGAGTGTTCCTAGAAAAGATTTCCTAACAGAAAAAATTCCACCTCTTTTCACCCCTTGATAGACCAAGTAAAAGTGAACCCAAGCTCACTTTATAAACCCACAGAAACTATTTTCAAAACTATTTAATGGACAGTTCAAATTTGAATCAAGTTCATATGGTAAGATCACCATTTTGAAAAAACCACCTAAATCAATTCACCTCGGCAAACCCAAGCAACCAGAGACACTCAAGCATAAGTGTAGATCACTCACCAAATTTCATTCAAAAATTTGAAACTTAAATTCTTTCGGCCATTACACCTGGCAAACACTAATCTAATCCTGCCTAACTTCACTGTTTGGAGCATTGATCACTAGACCAAATGCCCCCATTACACTCCCCATGTCTCCCTAGTCTCTAGCTACACCAGCCACGCTCCCCCTTAGCTGTTTTGCACCAGTGCACCGCCGCCCGAAGCCACACTCGTCGGTCGACCATGGACAGAGTGCCAGAGACCACGCCGCCCTCTCCCACGACGCGCAGCAGACAAGCGACCGTCCACCACCACCCCTGTCCAGCCCTCGACCGCAGGAGAGCCCTGGACCACCCCAGCAGCATCGCACCCACTCTCTCTGCGCTGTGTCGAGAGCGCGCCAGTGCGCCGTAGCCGACCGGATTGCACAGACCGCGCCTCGCTCTCTCCATGCACGCGCACACTCGCCATGATCACAATCAGCTCTCAGACACCCCCGTTCGCCATCGTGCGACCGTAGCTCCCGTGCGCCGTCTTGAACACCGTCGGTTCCGCGTAGAGCGTCGCACACGCTCGACCAACCTAGACCACCCTGTGTCGTGCCATTACGCTTGTGATGACTGCCAGGGAACACCGCACCACCCCCTACCCACATCCACCCTGATAGCACACTGTACCGCCCTCGCCGGACACTCCATCCCATCCCGCTCGGTCCCCTCGTCGGTGTATAAATAGAGGCCTTCACAGCCTCCATTCTTGATACATCCATTTTGCATCACTATTCTATATCATAATTTACTATTAATCATTGATATATTTCATATTAAGAGATGATACTTATGTTATTTCATCTGTTTTTGCATGGTTGATGACTTTTGGGGCATGGACCACTGCAGTCAGGATTCTGATGGAAAAGGGGCTGTTTGGAGGTGAAATTCGTGAAGATCAGAAAATCTGGGGAAAAATATGGAAAATCCTATTTTTCCAGAAGACGAAGGATGCCAGAAGGGGGAGTGGAGATGGGCCACATGGGGCCCACAACACCCTTGGCGCGGGCAGCCCTAGGCTGCGCCAGCAGGTAGTGTGGCCACCCTAGCCTACTCCAGGCTCTCCCCTTTGGCGTATATTATCCCCCACGAAACCCTATGCCTCGGAGAGCGACCACAGAAAGATTCCGCCGCCTCTGCGGGGAAGAAAACTACAGAGAGATAAAGATCTCTCCGGCAAATAGATTCTGCCGGGGGAATTCCTTCCCGGAGAGGGGAGATCGTCGCCATCAACACCACCATCGAGCTGGACTTCATCAGGATCATGATCATCATTATCACCACCATCATCTCCACCATCACCATCATCACCACTCCATACCGCCGTAACAATTGGGTTGAATCTTGCATAGTTCTTAGGTGAAACTTTCCCAGTGTTGATTACTCCTTGTAGTTGATGCTATTGAGTGAACCATTGAATTATTGTCTATGTTCAGATTGTTACTTATCATTATATCATCTCTGATCTTGATCCATATGATGTCTTGTGAGTAGTTCGTTTAGTTCTTGAGGACATGGGAGAAGTCATGTTGCTAGTAGTGGAATTGTGTTGAGAAAGATTCAATGGTTCGTTAATTAAGTTGTGGTGTATTTCTTCTAGTGGTGTCATGTGAACGTCGACTACATGACACTTCACCTATATGGGCCTAGGGGAATGCATTCTGTATTTTGCTACTAATCGTAGGGGTTGCCGGAGTGACAGAAACTCGAACCCCCGTTAGGAAACCTTTGCACAAGGGATGTCAGGGTCTTAGAGTTTAAAGCTGTGGTTAGATTGCTATCTTAATTACTTTCTTGTACTTGCGGATGCTTGCAAGGGGTATAATCACAAGTATGTATTAGTCCTAGGAAGTCGGTACATTAGCACATGTTCACCCACACAACACTTAGCAAACTAAAGAAGATTAATCAACTACATGAAGCAAAAGCACTTGACGATATTCCCATGTGTCCTTGAGAATGTTTGGTCATCTTAAGTAATACAATTGGCTTGTCCTTTGCTAAAGAAAGGATTGGGCCACTTGCTGTATTTATTCTTATTGTCTTTTATTTACTCGTACTTTATTTAACTGCATTATCTAAAACCCCTAAAAATCCGTTTGTTAAGTATTTGCAGAGAATTCCTGATTCATACCACTCATCAACACCTTTTGCTCCTCGTTGGGTTCGACACTCTTACTTATCGAAAATACTGCGATACACCCCCTATACTTGTGGGTCATCAATTCTCCATACCAACACACTCCCCACTCCTCACAGATCCTCCCACACTTCTCCCCGGAGCAAGGTGAGCACCGCTTCACCGGAATTTGGCCGGAGCCCGCCGTTGCAGAAGGAGAAGGACGCCGTCGATTGAAGCCGCCCCAGGAGCTGCCGCGACCACCGTTCAAACCACCGTCATCTACAACATCGTTCGCCCCCATCGCTAACCCTAGCTGGAGCCCAGGTGAGCCCCACATGACGCCCACCGTCGAGTTAGGGTTTAAACCTCGCCGGAGCTGTTCGTCGTCAACGATGAGCCTTAGCCGTTAGATTAGACTCTAATCGTAGGGCCAAGAATGCACAATACCGTTTCGATTAGACTAAGTCACTGACTAGTGGGACACCCCTGTCAGCAGCCCGCTGCGTCGCACTGTGCAGATTGGGCCGGCCTAGTTAGTTTCCCGCGCAGGCCTGGAAATTCAAATAGCTATTTTCCAATTTAGTTAAAACCATTTTCTATCAATAGATTCAAAAATCAATTCAAAGAGTTTCACCGAACCAAATTGCATGATTCCAATTTCGTTAGAAAGATATTTAAATTATCTATCCAATCTCGTTGGATTCAAATCAATTGGAGTTAGAGATCACCTATAGTAAAAATAACAAGACAGAGATTTTTCTAACCTCAAACATTTTTCATAAATCAAACTTAATTTCTTTTGAGTTGATGCCAACTCTCAAAAATCACATTTGATAAGATCTATATGAATATGTAAAAATATTTAGGTTTACATGCAGTGACATTGGACTAGTACCAAAAGAATGCTATATAGGCATTTCTAGTCACTTTAATTATATTAAATGATAATCTTAAACTTTATAAAATATGACCAATTATTTAAATCACATTCCCATGTATTAGAATATGTGGTGATGACATGTGTCAACATGATCCCATATTTAATCGGAGAATATTAAATCTTAAGTATTTTTCAATGAGTAGAAATTACTTTTCTAAAATAAGATAAATAAGACTAGGTCTTTATTTCATGTGATGTTTGAGATGATGCTAGATCATCTAGTGTGAACCTTAGTGTGCTAAATAGAAATAGTTAAGCATTGTTTGGTGATTGTGTACCCCATATTCATTTATAGACGATGGTACCGACCCGGGATACGAGGAGGAGGAGTACTACCAAGAAGAAGAAGAAGAAGAAGAAGAAGAAGAAGAAAACTTCAACCACTACACTAATCAAGGCAAGCTAGAACTATGCAAGTTAACACTTTCCCACCTCATAACTTAAGCAAGATGCTTTAGGCATGCTTTGGTTATACAACTTTGATTATACCCATCCCAAGTTTTACTCGCAAGCTTTATTCTTTTACTTTACTAAAGTTCTTTACTTTTAGTTAGTGCTTTCTAAGTATTGGAAAAATAGAATAGATACCATAAGGAGTATAAAATTAGGCCTAACTAGTTATACTTAGATGTCATTCCATGGAATGAGATTGGAGATTAGCACTCCTCATCAGGGAATACCCTCAACTTTAGTGACTAGTGCTAAGCATAAAAGTTGATCACTTTAGATGGGAATACTTGGTGAAAATGATTATGAAAACCTTGGAATGATGCTTCATTCTATTGAGATGTTTTGACATGTGTTGAGAAACACAATGGTTTGATGATGAAAATGTTGAGGCATGAGCCTTAGCCCTTTACAAAAACTGATGGTTGGGTTCAGATGCGATACCATTTCAATTTTACCGTACAACCACAATACCTGAATTGGGTAGGGCTTAGCCGGAAGTTTATATGCCTTGGTATGGGTTCCCTTGCGGAAGAAGTTGAGCTGAGGCTACCTCGTGTGAATGTCCACCTGTGCAGTGCCCAGGATGACAGGTGGCCATGGCTGGGAGGCCAAGCTCATAGGGGAGGTGCCTATACTAGGGTGTGTAATTGAAAGGTTATGATTGATTATCCGCATACTAAGTATGATTGATTCAGGGTTATCCCTGACGGATGTATCAAATTTTGTGGTGAAAGTGTACCACCTCTGCAGAGTGTCAAACTATTCGAATAACCGCGTCCGTGGTCATGGACAGTTGGAGTGGCCATACTATTCCGTCGTCAGTTGTTTTCAAAATAACTTGTGAAGTGAACTATGACTTTGACTTGACCATAACAGGGTTGTGGATATGAATACTAGGTTCCCACTTAAGTGCTTTAGAATATTAAATTAGTTTTCTTTACTTTAAACTCAGTTAGAAATAAACTTGGCCTTTTGCAAATAAACCTAGAGCTGAAGATTCTTACTAGAACTACCTTACTTGTTAGTGATAGTCTGCGAGTACTTAAAGAGTACGCATGGCTTTGTCCCTGGCTATTCCCGTGGCCAGACTATGAGGAGGACTATCAGGATGATGGACCGTAGGAGGTCTACGACAACTAGGATCATCTCCCATCGTTAGCATTGCCTATGACCCTAAAGGTAGAGCCTACTACTACGTTTATTATTCCGCTGCTTTGATTGTATTAAGACTGGATCATGAGATCCTCTATTTGTAAGACCTTATTATGGTTTGTAATGGATGATGTACTATGATATCAATCTATTATGCCTCGCAAAAATGGTAGTCCTGGGATTGCGAGGTATGGCATAGCAGGCAGCTGGGATTAAAAATCCGGGCGTTGACAGCACTATTTAATTCTACGGAAGAAGATCGGGCATGATGCATGTATGATGCATGACATGGCAAAGATGTGATATAACTAGGCAATATTAAGCGAAACCGGGGTCCATAGAATTAAAATAAGTTAATGTTGTTTAGCTACCCGCAATTTAAATGTTGTCTTAACAAGGCAAGATATGGCATCGGTTTGCTACACAAATTTAAATGGAGCCAATATAAGGCTACAAAAGCCCGCATATAGTCTCCATATTTAATTATTATTAGGTGAATCAGGATAATGCTCCCAGACCACACAAAGATGTACGCAATCATGAACAATTGATGCAACAAGTATATTATATTCATCAAAATAGGGGTCCGGCAAAAGGGGGTCAGACATCGGAGTTCGACGATCTTGGGGTTCCGAGGTGTTCGGGTTCGATCTCCAAGATCGGGCTCTTCGGATCCGGGTCTTTGGGGTCTGGGATCAGGGTCTTCAAATTACAGGAAGAAGATCTTGGAGGTTGCCGGCTTCAATTGTCGATGTCGAACTTTGCTCGGTGTCGGTGACCTTGTCAACGAGAAGATCTTGTCGCGACGAACTTTTGTTGATTCATCTTTGGAAGATCTTGATGAAACAAGCGAATATAGATCTCGCGGGGCTTCGGTATTATTTGGGTGGCATCGCCATCTTCATAGTTCAACACCATACCCTCACAACCATCTTCATACGGCCTTCACCGTTGTAACATCAAACCACCAAAATTGTACCTCTCTTGTAACCTCACCAGCAGAACAAGACGGCATGAGAAAACGGGAGCACCAGGGACTCAACATCTAAACGGCAGCAGCTCACGCGATGAGGCAGAGGCGGATGCACGGGGTCGTCAAGCTCGCTCCAAGGAGGAGCTGACGGCGACGTGGCAAGGGAGAGGGACGGGGAGGTGCGGCCATGGCGAGGTGTAGGGGAATGGTCCAGGGAGGACGCGGTCGGGCCACGTGCTGCAGGGGAGCACCGGGTCGAGTGCGAGGGCACCGTTGGCGATGTCCGGCGGCGGGCACCTGGCTACAACGCGTGCCGGAGGGAAGCCTGATGAGCTCGAGGAACCGCGGAAAAGGGGCATGCGGCGGCGCGCTCATGCGGCGAGCTCGGGCCGGGGACGGCGATGCGGGCAGTTGTGTGATGGTCACCCGGTCGGGGCAGCGCCGGGGCAAGGAAGCTTGGGCCCGGCGGCCGCAAAGAGGAGAGGAAGGGTGGCGAGCCTCGGAGGAGAGGGCGCGACGACGGCGGGAAAGGAGAGAGCCAGGCGGCAGCGGCGACTCGAGTGCACAGAGGGAGGGCGCGGGCGACGAGGGGCAGAGGGAGGTGACGCTGGGAGTCGATCAGGAGGGCGAGGTCCGCGTCGGGGATGGGGGTTCGCGGGGCGAGTGGGTAGGGCCGCGCTCGCGGTTGGAGGCCGAGAGGGCGGCGGAGATCGCGGGGATGGGTTGAGAAGAAGCGGGGGGTAGGTGGCGTCGGGGTGGGGCCCGCGGGCGCACAGGGTTAGTGGCGAGCGGGGCAGTGCTGGGGCTGTGTTGCTCCACGGCTGCGCGCGCGTGCGGCCTGAGTGGCGGCGGCAGTTGAGGAGAGAGGGGTTAGGGTTAGGTAGCTGGTTAGGGTTAGATCGGTTTGGGGATGGGCCGGGGTAGTAGCTGGCTAGCTAGGCCACTGCCTGGTTGGCTGGCTCCCCTGGTAACAAAAATATTCTTTATTTTATTTGTTCATTTATTTTTATATAAAAAGCTTTTACAAGTAGTTTTTAGAAAATAAAATATTCAGGTAGACCAGGGTTCTGATTTAAAATAAATACGGTGAATATTTAGAAAACAAGCTAGGCTTTTAGAAAATAGTTTTAGACAAACCATGCATGATGACGATGATGCTCAAATACAATGTGGCATGATGACATGAGCATGTGATCATGATGATGCATAAAATAAAAATAACACGCGATTTTCTAATAGTGGTTTTACTGAGGTGCTACATCAAGGTACATTACAAAGATACTGAAAAGCTCTTCACAAAGGAACCATCCATGAAGATACGGCTCTACAGAAAAAGACCTGCTACACGGGAAAATAACAAAGAATCATTATACCGTACTGGTATGGAAGAGGAGCAACTGAAATTACTATATCAGAAAACAAAGAAAAGTTCTATGAAATAAAAGAACAATACAAAAACAGAACTATTGCAGGATAGCTATATGGTAGAGCAAAAAAAGTATACGTATAGTAATTAGGATGTACCTTTGTACAAGCACCATCCGTAGACACAAGCACCTTCTTTCTCGCCAATACTGGCAGCCAGCCGTTAGGTTCCTGAGCTATTTCATCTATGAGAATAAATAAAGAAACTTAGCATCCAAATCACCACAAAAGCCCAATAGGTCAGAGAATAATTTTGCGAATTGAAAATAACTGCATCACTATTTCCTATAGTTCAGAATAGTGCACGCCCCACCCACAAATCTTTCATTTATGCATGTCCAAGATTACTGAACCAAGCAAGCAACTTCACATTTTTAGGCACAAATCAAGCAACATAATTGTTTCTATAGGTCCGTCGGTGGACGTGCCGTGAGTCCACGACTTAAAGCTTGCAGCCAAGTAAACAATCAGGTAGTACTGCACTAAGCAGTCTATTTCCTTCCCTAGCTTCCATCTTTTTCGCGAAAACTCAAAAAACATTGTGTTCCCTTAACTTCCATCTGACCGTAGTAAATAATATCTTATTATCTGCATTTCTAAGCTATGAGAAAAATAGTTTCAACCATGCATTCAAGACCTGTAGGTGTACCATTTTTCTTACCAAATTATTACTTTATGCAGCCACTTGAATGCCACCAAAAAACTAATCGATGGTCGTGCTAGAGTAGACAATGCATACATCCCCCAAATCTTCTCGTCTTCCTCAGACCTGCATACATTATGTTTGCAAAAAACATCAGTTAGCAATTGAAATTCCGAGTGCTGGAGGTAGATAGAAGAGGAGGTGACGGCTGAGATTTGAGAAAAATATTCACCCGGTACAGCCATCGTGCAGCCCTTCCCTCCACCTGCAGCGGCTGCTGTCCGTTCATGTGCATACTATCCCCAAAATTGTGTATATTCCTAGAAAATTCAAATCATGATCATTGGCAAAAATATTCCAGAACAATGTGATGCTGCAAAAATATTCCAGAACAATGTGATGCTGCAAAAATATTCAAATCGTGATCATTGGCAACAATATTCCAGAACTTTTTAATATAAGGGCAACCTATGATGTCCGATTCAGTTATACAGTATAAAGGAAAACAGAGAGAGATTAAGGAAAGATATGGTATTTCTACATTTTTACTAAATTTCCTATGCCAGACCATTTTAACCTTCCAATTTTCTAAGATACTAAGCAGAAATGCGGCTGACTATTTTAAAACCTGAAATAGTTTTGCATCTCCACAGCAGTGAAGCAAGGCAATGAGCTAATTTAGTGCATCCAGCAGATATATGACATATCTAGATGAACAAACTCTAACTAAATTATATCTAGCGACGACAAGCCTTTGAAGTACGTCCACACCTTCAGCTGCTAGCCTACCTTACCCTGCATTCAGTTGTAACTGATTGAATTCTCATGGCGATTTTCTAATGGAGAGGATCACACAAGAAAAACTGAATGGACAACACAGTACTACTGATCTAGCATGCTGAACATAAAAAAATTCCTGAACCAACATCAAAGGCATTCATTTTTACCTAGTAGTGGAGGTGATGGAGCTTATCTTGCATCCATGCCCCCACAGCTTGTACAAGAGGCGTAGGACGGTGATGAAGTCAGTTTTGTGTATTATCCTGGGAGGCGATGAGGCGGTAGTAGGACCTGCCTGTGCTTGAGGAGCTTGATACGGGTGAGTGGCACGGCGCAGTGGATACCGCTGCAGCCAGCATCGTCGGTGAGCGTAGTGGCCTGAGTTGGTATGCATCACCTCCATCACACTGGCATTCCAGTACATCCAGTGGCCTACAAAGAGGTGATCAGAGGAAGGCAAAAAGAATAAACCCTACTGACAGTTATCTAGTTGTGTGTACATTAGTTGGAATCATTGTTCTTGTAGGAGTTAGAATCATTTTTACATAATTACATCTGACAAAGGACAGTTGAATTCAGCGTCAATTGTTCGTTATTGTCTCTCGGAGGGTGGTAATCTTTTCCAGTAGAACAAAATGAAATTCCTATCCACAAATATTGTTCTCTATTGTCTCTTGGAGGGTGATAATCTTTTCCAACCTACATCATATGGAAAAAGGGTCATTAGACTTATCAACAACAAAGTAATATGAACAGGTATAGAAAATTTGTGCATGTTGAAAATAGAGTTGGAATTTAGATGAGCATAGTCAGAGGAACCAGTACAGAGGACATACCGAAACGTTTGAAGCCTCTTCACTAATAAATAGTCCAAATCCAGAAGTCATGAACAACCAGAGGTAGACCTGCCTAAAGCAAAATTTCAATCTATTAAAAAAAAGCTTCAATACAAATATTATTCAGTCATAAATAACTTTGCGGTGACAAATAATGTTCTTGAAACATATGAAGGGAAATAAAGCTAAGTTGTATAAGCATGGACCAAGAAGAATTTTATGTAGACATCAACCATTGTATGTAGTGTTCAAATCAATCACCGTTCACGGAAGAACAGATCGGGCACCTCACAGACTCAAAGTGATTCATGATTACTTGTGAATAATAAATAGTTGTATTTAATGATCTATTTGTTTACAGATACCACAATATATAGCCTGAGGGAATCAGTAAAATGACAGTGAAGATGTGAAATGGTCAAATGCACATACCCTGGCGTATATTCCGGAATGCTAAGGTCTAGTGGACGACTACAAGCTCAAGGCAATGTCGATGCCTTGCAGATGGCGAGAGCAATGGAATTGGCCCAAAGGCGCAATGATATGCACAACCAAGGTACGCATTTAAATACAAAGTTTTCGTCAGAGGATGAAATAATTGATAAGGCTAGTATATTAGGGGTTTCTTTGGGTGATTCGGATTCTAGTAAAAAAGCAGCAGCTAAGTTAATTCTAGATAGTGAAACACAACGTACACTTACTATGCTTCAGAAATGTGAGGTGAGTTTAGATCAACCAGGGGAGGGTCAAAAAAATAGCTTGATTGTTTCTCGTGCTTCAAACCTTTGTGATGATTTGATGGATGAGGAACATAGCTATGAAGAAGAACACGTGGAAATTGTGATTCCCGAGGAACCCATTCGTCGTACGCGCAGCGACGGAAATCTTATGACAAAGATAATGTGCGTAGAAGCACTAGAGTTCGCTTCAAAAAATATACTCATGATGGTAGGATTAAAAGGTATGACATGGAGTAGCGAGGGCTTTCGTAACCCCGCAAAACATTTGTACGTCCAAGATGCTATTATAGATCACCACTTAGATTTTATTGCCTTGTTGGAAACAGGGAGGTCAAATTTCACCGTACCTTTCTTAAGACATATAGCTGCCGATAAGAATTTTATTTGGTTTTGCTTACCTCCACATGGGAGGTCAGGAGGAATTCTTGTTGGTATCAATGCTGAAATTGTTCAAGTTAAAAAGGTCGAGACTGGAGATTTTTGTGTATAACTCCATATTTGATCAGTCGGTGATGGTTTTGAATGGGTTTTTAATTTTTTATACCAGTGTATGGGGCTGCACAAGACACTCATAAACCAGAATTCTTATCCGAATTAGTTCAGTTTTGTGAGACTGGATCTCTACCTTTACTACTAGGTGGCGATTTCAATATACTTTGGAATAGTCATGAAAAGAATAACAATAACTACAACCCTAGATGGCCTTTTGTTTTTAGTGCCATCATTGAGAGTCTTGATCTCCGAGAAATTGTTCTCTCGGGCAGACAGTTCACATGGGCTAATAGACGGGAAACTCAAACGTTTGAGAAGTTAGATCGTGTTCTAGCTAGTGTTGAGTGGAGCAAAAATATCATCCAGTTTCGGTTAGGGATCTGACTAGATCTGGCTCGGATCACACGCCGTTGCTTATTGATTCCGGCAACCAGGCCCACATTGAAAACAACGCATTCTTCTCTTTTGAATTATTCTGGTTGCGACAATACGGTTTTTATGAGATGGTGGTGGCTGAATGGAATAGTGTATCGTTTGGGGATACTCCTATTCAATTTTGGCAAAACAAAATAAGACACTTACGTCGCTTCTTAAAGGGCTGGGCGCAAAATCAAAATGTCAAATACAAAAAAGAAAATGGAAAGCTTTTATCGATCATTGATGAATTAGATATCAAAGCTGAATCGGTTCCTTTACGTGCTACTGAAAAAGAGAATCTAAGAAAGGAGAATGCACGTGTTAATTCACTTATGCGGGATGAGGAAACCAAATGGGTCCAGAGAGCCAAGGTAAAGCACATTGAACCAAGTATTTTCATCTCATAGCAAATGAAAAATATAGGAAGAAAAAAATATTCCAACTTGAACAAGAGGAAGGGACAATTGTGGGTGAAAACAATTTAAAAGTATATATCACTGAGTTTTATAAAAAGCTGTTTAGGGACCCGGATAACAATGGTTTCTCTTTGATAGAGAATCAGGTCGCAGACATATCTCATCTATCTTCAGACGAAAATGATCTTCTTGCGACTGCATTTACCGAATGAGAGATAGTTGAGGCTATTTCTCAGATGGAACATAACAAGGCACCGGGACCTGATGGTTTCTCGGCTGAGTTTTATCAGACTTTTTGGGAAGTTATCAAAACTGATTTAATGGATTTGTTTACCCATTTACATTAGCGGGAGTTACCACTTTTTAAGTTGAACTTTGGGGTGATTACTCTACTTCCTAAAAAGGAGAATGCGGTCCAAATTCAGCAGTACCGACCAATTTGTCTTTAATGTGAGCTTCAATTTTTTTTACTAAAGTAGCAACTAATCGTATAACGGACTTGGCTCACAAGGTGATTAAACCTACCCAAACGGCATTCATGCCGGGACGACACATTCTTGAAGGTGTGGTTGTCTTGCATGAAACAATTCACGGGTAAGAAACTTGATGGAGTGCTTTTCAAAATTGATTTCGAAAAGTCTTATGATAAAGTTAAATATCCATTTCTACAACAAGTGCTATGCATGAAAGGTTTTGATTCAGTTTTTTGTGATTGGATCAAAGACTTTGTGCAAGGGGGTAGTGTGGGAATAAGGGTCAATGATGACATTGGACATTATTTTCAAACTCGCAAGGGCCTTCGACAGGGTGATCCGCTATATCCTATGCTTTTTAACATTGTTGCTGATATGTTAGCAATTATGATTGCGAGAGCAAAAGGGGATGGTCAGGTAGGAAGTCTTATACCTTATTTGGTGGAGGGAGGAGTTTCTATTTTACAATATGCGGATGATATCATTTTTTTATGGAACATGACCTAGATAAAGTTGTAAATATGAAGTTGATCTTGACTAATTTTGAGCAATTACCAGGGTTGAAAATTAACTTTCACAAAAACAAGATTTTCTGTTTTGGAAAAGCAAAATAGATGGAACATCAGTACAAGCAAATCTTTGGTTGCGAGTCGGGTTCTCTCCCCTTTATGTATCTTGGTGTAACCATCTGTCAGGGGGATGATCCTCAGGTATCCCAACCGGACAAGAAACTGAGCAGTCGGATCGCGTCCGGCTGACCAGATGCAGCCGGACAAGGCAAGACATGCCGGCTATCGCATGGTAGCCGGATCAGCAAGAAGTAGCCGGCTACGGCGACGTAGCCGGAACCAATCAGTGGGACAGGACGACGTGCATATCGGTGCACGGTACGCCCTGTACGATGACAAGACCGGCAACTACTCGGCCATACCGAAGACTTTGCGGGCTGACGCAGGACAGTGGCCCGGTGCTGACGACAGGCTCACACGACGTCCACTGTGTCTACGACAGCCATACCGCTCGTACTCCGATGTGATATACCATACCGAACACTGTAGATGACCAGCCGGCTGGGACCCGCATGTGGGGCCCGCCAGTCGGACTGGCCAGTGAGACCGTTGCCTCTCTGCCTATATAAGGAGAGGCAAGGCCACAGTAGAAGTGGTTGGTCTCATTGCATTTAAGGCAGTAGCTAGAGAATACAGCTCGAGGAGCACTTGTAGCTCGTATATCCCACATAGTCAGATCCGGCAGGAGTAGGAGCTTTACCTCACCACGAGGGCTCCGAACCTGGGTACTTCCTGCGTCCAGCTACGCTCGCTTGTATCCAATCCCGCCTGCGGACGCCGTCGATAGCTCCTGCTAGTCCCCACACCTCTATCTAACCTCTACAGGTACCGCCGTTCCCAATACAACGACAGTTGGCGCCTACCGTGGGGCAAGATGGCTTCGACCAGAGTCACGTTCCGCACGGGACCCCGCACTTCAGCCGGTGAGCGCGTGGCCTCCGGCCTGGTGCTCACGCTCGGCAAATTCGACTGCGTCATCGACAACCCGGAACCTCCTTCCCGGCGAATGGCACCGTCCTGCTATTTGGCGACCTCCCTGTCTACGTCGCCACCGTTCCAGAGCATTTCCCTAGGGAAATCATCTCTGTCATGGAGCGGCCGCGTCCGGGCGGTAGCGCCTCCGTCGCATCCTGCGCCGTGGAGGTCATGATGGCCGGCTCCAGCTCTCAGCCCCGCCAGCCGCGGGAGCGAGGCGCGGACGAGGTCGGAACTTCAGCCCCTCCGCAGCCTCAGAATCCGGTGGAGGATGCCATTGATCGGCTCCTGACGCCGATTAACCTCGGGGATAACCCGGAGGAGAAGGAGGCCAATTTCGCCATGGAGAGACAGATCCTCCTCCAGGAGGCCATGGAACTGGCGGCTACCCGCAAGCAACTCGAGATCACCCGGCGCGAGTACGACCGCGCGCACGGCTTCACTCCGGCTACCGCGGAGCCGAGCCGGCGTGGCCAGGTACGGCGCTGGGGCGGCGAGCTGGGCGGTAGGATGGGGATCCGGATCACGCACCCGCCCTCATCTGGCCCACCTATAGCACGCCCATCAAGAACCTGCGCGCGGCACGAGCCGCGGCAGAGGAATTGCCAATCTGGAGGGCGAGGAGCGAGCCCGCCAGCACGCTCGCGTGCAGGAGATCCTCCGCATCGTAGACGAGCAGGTTGATGCCAACCGGCAGATGCAGGAGGACCCCAGCTACTCCAGAGGGAGCAAGCTGCCTGCCAACAGCAGGGGCACGCCACGCGACACCCAGCAGGCGTCCTCCCCTCAGCCGGCTAAGGCCCGCAACAGGCGTCGCAGCTCTGGCAACAGGGGCCAGCCGCGCCAGGAGCAGACGGTGAACAGTAACCCGCCGCCTCCCCCTCCACCAACCGGAGCGCCTAGACCCGCCGGTTCCCGTCTCTCGGGCCGGGTGGGAGCGCCCAACCCGGATTGTCCGGATGCCCGTGACCGCATCGAGATCCTCGCTCAAGCGCGCGTCACGGAGGAGGAAGATTCTACTGGTCCGGTTTGTTTCGAACCCTGCATCCAGAACGAGCCGTTTCCGGATAAGTTCTCCCTTCCCAGGGACACCCCCAAGTACGACAGCAGCATGAAGTCGGAAGATTGGCTGACTGACTATGCTATGGCAGTCGGCATCGCCCATGAGAATAAGCGCACAGCCGTGCGCTACGTCCCTCTTATGCTAACCGGGTCGGCAAGGACGTGGCTCAACAGCCTTGCGCCCAATAGCATCAATGCCTGGCCAGACTTCGAGAAGGTGTTCGTCCGCAACTTCAATGGCACATACAAGCGTCCAGGACGCCCGCACGACCTGGCCTTGTGTGTCTAGGGTGACCGCGAGACTGACCGCGAGTACCTCGCCAAGTGGACGGAGCTGCGCAACACCTGCGAGGGCATCCTAGAGAGCCAGGCCATCAACTTCTTCATCGAGGGGTGCCAGGAAGGCACCATGCTTCGCCACCGGCTACTTTGTGACGAACCGAAAACCATGGCGGAGCTCATGACGGTTGCGGACCAGTACGCCACGGTGGATGCCGCCATAAAGAAGCCTCTCCGAGTAAACGCGGATGGGCGTCCGACTCCTATGGAGCCGGCTTGCGACCGCCCGAGCAATCCGGCTAGTGAAGCTGGATCCCCCAGACGCCACGGCAACGACAACCGATTCCACGGGGACCGCCAGGCCGGACAACAGAAGCCCCGCTACCACGCGCGGCAGGTCAACGCTGTGGAGGGCGCGCCCGACGCGTCGGCGAACGACGCAAGGAGGTAGAAGCCCCGGCTCACCTTCGACCAGATGTTTGACGGCCCGTGCAAGTGGCATAGCGGTCCCTTCAAACCGGCTACGCATACCACCCGGAATTGCAGCTGGACTCGCCAGCTAAAAGACCAGGGTAACCAGCCTCGTCTCCCCCTCCCCCTCCTGGCGAACCCCCACCACTGGCTAGGGGAGCTGGCAATGATGGTAACGGCTACCCCCAGCCGCACGCCGCCTACCACATCTTCGAGACGGAGTAGGACGACAAGCACAGCCGCAGGCGACGCTCCAAGGATGTCAATGGCATCGTCTCTCTGGTCCCCCAGTACCTGAACTGGTCGGAAACCCCCATCACCTGGAGCCATGCAGACCAGCCGGAGCATCTGCCGACTCCCGGGAGCTACGCCATGGTGCTCGACCCCCTCATCGTCTCCAACGCGGGTACCAGTCGATTCTCGCGCGTCCTCATCGATGGAGGCAGCAGCCTCAACCTCCTCGACCATTCCTCGCTGGAGAAGCTGGGCATTCGCGAAAGCGACCTGCGCCCGACTACCACAACATTCCATGGCGTACTGCCGGGGCCAGCCTGCATCTCGTTGGGGAAAATCCAGCTGGACGTCATCTTCGGGACCGAGGAGAACTTCTGCCGTGAACCAATCTGGTTCGAGGTGGTAAACCTGACGAGCTCCTACCATGCTCTCCCCGGGCGCCCCGTCCTTGCCAAGTTCATGGCCGTCCCCAACTACGCGTACCTCAAGACGAAGATGCCGGCACCCCACGGCGTGATCACCATTGCGGACTGCTTCAGGCGGTCGATGGAGTGCGCCTCAGCCGGTTCCAAACTGGCAGAGGCCCTCATCATAGCTGAGGAGAAGCGCGTGATCATGCGCAATGTGGCCATGGCCCAGCAGGACATGCCGGCTAGCAGCAAACCGGCTGGAGAAGGAACTTTCCAGCCGGCAAAGGAGACAAAGAGGATCCTGCTCGACCCCTCCGACCCGACTAAGTTCGTCACCATTAGTGTCGGCTTGAACATCAAATAGGAAGGCACGCTCGTCGACTTCCTCCGTGAGAATCAGGACATCTTTGCATGGTCCCCCAAGGACATGTCGGGTGTGCCGAGGGAGTTCGCCGAGCACTCACTTCATGTGCGGCCGGATGCCAAGCCGGTCAAACAACCTCTGCGTCGGTTCGCGGAGGAGAAGAGGAAGATAATCGGTGACGAGATCACCTGGCTCCTTGCAGCCGGGTTCATCATGGAAGTGTACCACCCGGACTGGTTGGCGAACCCAGTCTTGGTGCTGAAGAAGAACAAGACCTGGCGCATGTGTATCGACTACACCAGCCTGAACAAGGCGTGCCCGAAAGACCCCTTCGCCTTGCCCCGTATCGATCAAGTTAACGATTCCACGGCCGGCTGTGATTTGTTATCTTTTCTAGATTGCTATTCCAGGTACAATCAGATCCAGCTAAACCCGGCTGATCAGATTAAGACATCATTTATCAATCCCTACGGGGCTTTCTGCTATGTAACCATGCCTTTCGGTCTAAAGAATGCAGGCGCTACCTATTAGCGCTACATGCAGAAGTGCTTGCACTCGCAGATAGGCCGAAACGTGCATGCTTATGTGGACGATGTGGTCATCAAGACCAAGGAGAAGCGCACCCTCCTCGAGGATCTGGGAGAGACATTTGGCAACCTCCGCCAGTACCAGATGAAGCTGAACCCGGAGAAGTGCATCTTTGGAGTGCCATCTGGTTAGCTCATCGGCTTCCTCGTATCACAACGAGGCATAGAGGCAAATCCGGAGAAGATCACGACCATCGAAAGGATGCAGCCGCCCAGGAGCCTGCTTGTAGTCCAAAAGTTCACCGAATGCCTGGCTTCCCTCAGCCGTTTCGTCAGTCGGCAGGGGGAGAAGGCACTCCCGCTGTACCAGCTGATGAAGAAGACGGACAAGTTCTCCTAGACTTCGCAAGCCGACACCGCATTTCATGACCTCAAGCGCATGCTATCCACAACACTAGTTCTAGCCACGCCGGCTAGCAAGGAGCCGATGTTGCTCTATATAGCAGCCATCAGCCGGGTCGTCAGTTGTAGCATCCCATCTGTCTAACATATGTAATGCTACATGGTCTAGTAATATAATTGCTACTTCCTACATATAATTGTTGAATCATAATTATATCATGCTCATGTCATCATGCCACCTTGCATTTGAGCATCATATAAAACCCTTTCTCATTTGGTTCTTCTCTCATATGCATTAGTAATTGTATTTGGCTCTTGATATATTGTATTTGGTTCTTGATATATGCTTGATGCCCAAGTTGAGTTGGGGGCATATCTTTTATTCTACTCCACCACATTTTCCTTGTCACCACCTTATAATTCCACCATTCCACCATATGTGAGCTTTGCAACTTATTTGAGTTTACCTCTAGCTCATATGGGTTGGGATGGATCCTCTTACTATTATACATGCTCCCACACTAGCATCATGTTGTTTTCACATTATTGATATGTGAAGCCACCTTTGCATGCTTTGTGGGGGTATCCCTTCTTCTAGCTTCCATATGAGTTGTCTTGGAATATTTGCTTATGTTGGAATATTTTGAGACTATTACACATCTAGTGGAACACACACACTAGCATGTCCCAAATTATATTCAAATATGATTATCTCCATACACTCCACATGAAACCTTCTTTTAAATTCTTTTAGCTTGGCCTCACCCCATATTTTGGAATGCATATGTATAAATGCCATGATTATTTACTTTGTTTTCACAAGATTAAAACATGGCATTTAATGCTTTTGCATGGGCCATGCAACAACCACCACCATCTTGTTTTCCTTGGTTTTTCTTGAATTTTTGAGTGGATCATCTCTTTAAGCTCCCCCTTTTCCCTCTCAAACCCCTCTCACCTTGATCTTGTTGCCTTGCCATGTGCATCAAGCTCTCCACCCCCACATGTGCATACTCCCATACATGATCATGTGAGATCCTTCCATATCCATTTTCCCCCTTTTACTTGATCATGCCATGCTCATACACCATCTAAACCCTAACCCTCATCATCCATGCCATCGCACATACTCAATGGATCTTGTTAGATCATACCCTCAAAACCCTAAAAACCCTAACCCCACCTCTTCTCTCATCTCACTCACCATGCCACCCCATGTCACCCCCTTACCCTAACCGAGACCTGCCCTCTCTGTCTCTCGCTGCACAAGAGCCCCACCAGGCCGATGCCTCCCCTCTCCCTACTCTAAGCCGAACCGCCCTCTAACCTAACCCTAGCCCGAGCCTCCCTTGCCCTACCACCCGAGCTCACCTTTCCCTCTCTATTTTCTCTCTCTCGTTGCTAGCCAGGTCCCACCCGAGCCGCCTGCGTCCCTGGTCCACCTGCAGCCCCACCATCCCCCAGGCCGAGCCTCGCCGGGCACGTGAGTGAGGAGGGAGGGAAAAGGTGGCCGAGCCATCTTTTGCTTTCCACCGAGCCCCATGTGCAGCTCCTCCTCCCCCTTCTTATCTACTTCCTCCCCTCTCCTCCCGGCCACATCTACCCAGGCAGCTGCGCCGCAGCTTCCTCCTTTTCTCCCCTGCCACCGTTTCTTCTCCAACTCCGGCTACAGCGTCGGCATCTCCCATCCACCAACCTACAGGCGGCAGACGCGGTCATTGAGGTGTCGAGGAGGACCGTGGAGAACCCCTGCATCGCCCTGTCCACGTCACCGAGGAGGAGAAGCCCCAGACCTGTCGTAGGACTACGACGCCGATGAGAAACCCTAGCCGGCTGTGTGTCTACATCGTCGCCGATCCGCCGCTCCCCGGCCCGAACCAACCCCACCGACGCACTCGCGGTGAGCTGGCCTCCCTCTCTGACATCCTCTCTCTCTCTGTCGCGGTCATACCTCGCTGGACGTTGCGCCGAGCACCCTCGGTGCAGCGGTAGGCGCTGGTGTCTGCCCGTCTCCGCGCCGCACCAGCCTTACCTAGCCCCCCTATACCCTCCTAACACCAAACCCCAAGCCACCGCAGCGGTAGCCGCCACCGCTGCCGCGCGCGAGCGAGGTCACCAGATCGAGTCCCCGCCGTGACGCGCGTGTGCTCCGTCAGTTTCGTCAGAGCCGCAAGGGAAGAAAAAAAGTACCAGTTGGCACTTTGAAAATACCCCCCCCCCCACACAATATTTTGCCTTAACCCGCGGTACCCCAGGTCCCACCAGGCAGTCTCTGTGGTCTTCTTACAAAAAGCCTCCCCGCGTTTTGCATCCTCAACCCGCGCACCAATCGGACCCACCTGTCAGCCACCGTGTAGTTTTACAATAAGGTGCCCGCAAAGTTTGGGCCTCAACCCGTAGTCCCCTCTGTGCCGCTCCCGGCCCGCCTCTGTCGCGTGGGCCTGCGGTGCATCAGGCCCCACCTGTCTGTGGCTAGGGCTAGCTGCGGCTGAGTAGAAAAAGTCGGCCCGCTTTTCTGTTTTAATTAAAATGAATTTACAGAAATGTTTTAGTATAAATTTAAATCTGTTTTTAATAACTTTTGATTTGTAAATCCAAATAAAACAAATGATATATGTTTTGGAATCAGAAAAATGTGAGGAATTCAAATATGCTATTCAAAATATTATTTGAACACTTTAAATTTTCGAGATGATGAAAATTACAGCAAAATGCCCTTTTCTTAAATAATTAATAACTTTAGTTTTATAACTCCAAATTTAATAAATAATATGTCTAAATCGATCAGCGCGACGAGCTCGTTCTAACTATGCATGCCATGTTCTGAATTGAAGCATGCATCATGTCATTAATAAAAATCAGAACTGTTTATGGCAATAAAACTTGACTAAATAAATAATGGAATGGATTATTCTTGTCCCCACACCTCACCTTGCCATGCTACATTATTGCCATGTAAAATTGTGTATCATTCATCATGGCATGCTTGTTTGCTTGTCGCATTTTATTCATATGCTTGTGCACTTTATTTATGTTGGCCCTTGTTTGTTTGGTTCTTCATCGAATAAACGTCCAACAGGAGAATTATCAGGAATCATAGGAGTTCTACCCAGATCCATCTCTTACTTCAACTGAGCTACCAGGAAAGCACTACCACATGCTTGCATACATATAGTACCTAATGCCTCTATCTTATTCTTGCATCATGGAGTCACGATTGCATTAAAATGAATCCCAAGTACTGCATAGCCTTTACTTTTAAACCCCACCGAAGCTTGTTCCTCCATCCCATGAGCCATTACTACAGGAGTTGTTTGAGCCATGCGAGTCGTAGAATAGCATGTGTAGGGTATGTGATTGTCTGATGGATAACGAGGTACCTAAACAACTTAACCTGAGAAGTAATGGGATAACTAATGAAAGAGGCACCGGTGAGCAATATCTGCTATTTGGTTTTTCATGCTCACTTGTGCCCCGTAGGACCCCGAGTACTTGATTCCTATTCCTTGACTATTCGCACTATCCACATCCGGGAGGCCTTATGGACCCCGCTGAGCCAGAGCTTGATTCATTTCTATTTCTTGGGGCCACAAAGTAGTTTGGGGGTTTTGTTACTATCCTGTACTTATGCCATGCTTTACTGTTTTATTTAAGATTGTGCGTGGAGCACCTGTATTATTTTGGATGCGGAGTGTTTTCGCGGTATCGACAAGCCCAGTCACACTTTCGGGTTCCCAGTCGTTTACAGCCATTGACGCAAACCTTGAGTCCGTCTCGGAGTCAGCTAGCTTCATTGCGGGTAGCTTAATGGGGTGGCCCCCTGAAAATATTTCTGAATCCTGTGATCGCTTTGTCGTGAATGCCTCGTTGGGTTTTGAGTTGGTTTTTCCGAGGTTGACCGAGTGTGTGTTTCTATTTGTGCACCCCTGTAGGGTAAATCTTTCTGAAAGCTGTGTCCGCGGTTATGGACGACTTGGAGCACAGTTTCTCGATCATAGACAAGTATAACTAAAGTACCGCTTTTATTTTGACTAAGTACCCGACTAGTAAATAGTGCAATACTCATGGAATGGTTAATAAAACTGCAAACGGATGGGTTGTTCGTCCGCTTTCTCGTTGGTAAGCGAGAAGGAGGATGAATCTGTTAATTATACTATTATAACTATTGTTACTAATTAACAGACATCTGTCTATCATTGGTTAGGCGGATGGGTAGCGAGTATCTATAGGCTTGTTAGTTTTTATATTTTGCTGCAATTGCGTCACCCCATGTATATGTCCCCTTTAGAGGCATAAAGACTTGCTGAGTACCCCTAGGGTCTCACACGATAAATTGTTTGATTCAGATGAACAAGTGTATTCGCAAGATGGATACTGGGTGGAGGAGACAGATGATGTTGGCAACGATCACTCGGTGTAGAGATTCCGGGGATGGGGATCCCTGAGATCAGTGGGCGGGATGTGTTTATTTATGTGGCATCTTATGCCGATTTGCTTCTTATCCGTACTCGGATCTTGTTTTCCGCTTCCGCCTGATACTCTGATGTTTGATGTATGAGGAGCTATCCTAAACTATTATATCTATCTAGGATATTTGGATCTTGCCGTATGGCGTTGCAATATTTCTATTTCTTTTAGATGGAATGGCTTTGTGAACAGTTGTATGGTGGCTTGCATACATACTCACTTGTGTATGTAGTTGATCCCTTCGCCTGCCGATTATGCCACGTGTTCTTGTCCCGATGTTCTGGAAGTGGTTAGGATGGCCGAGAGGCCTACCTGTGAGTGGCCCCTGGGCCCCACCGTACTATTTTAACCACTTTCGTTCATCCAGGCATGCAGCTTAGAGTGTAATTCACTGAGGTAGTTACAATTGGTATCAGAGCCATCCCGCCCTTCAGGGTCTCAGCCAAATGGTCGTTGTCAGTCTAGAAAATATTTTTGGTAGCTATGTATACTAGGGAAAAACAGAACGTGAGAGTAGGACTGCTTAATTTTTTTTTCTTACCCACCCACCCACCCTTTTTCTGGTAAGGAAGTGTAATGTTTTCAATTCTTCTAAAAATTCAAACTAGGATTCACATGTTCTGGGTTCCGTAGTACCATAGGTTGTGTGTGTGTGAATTCCTTGTCTATCTGTTGCATCCAAATGTTATCACTATCTGCCTTTTGGTTATCAACTGTTGGTACATTCCATACCGACAGTCCTTTGTAAACCAACGCGATCTATCCGATTCGTTTTATACCGGTGCGATCTGTCTTATTCTTTGTTATCCGATGTATCTTGTTTGGGGTGTTCGTTTCCGTAGTTACTAATCTTTAGGTTCATCTTAAGAAGAAGGTGTTGGGATATGTGTTTTACTGATTCATGTACGGAGTAATGATTTGAGTGCGGGATGGAGTCGCGACCATACCACTACTTTTATCATTCACTCTTGTATATTGAATCAGTAGAGTTATTAATCTTGATTCGTTAAGTGGTTTTGCGCATATAGTGGTATTTTAATGCCAAAATTTGCGGAATTTTTTTCTTTGTTAGCTTGTGTACCACACTCCTTGTTCAGTCGTGTGTGATATGCTTAATATCTTCTAGGTGCTTTGAACTTTGTTGATATTTTAATATCATCTCAGTGAATTGTATCCTTTAATCTTGGTCAATTCCAATTTGGTACTATTTTGGATTATTATTATTCTCCATTATAGTACTGACTTGTGTTTTATATCAATCACAGGATGGCACCACCACGCCGTTCTGAGGAGGACATACCACCTGAATTGGGGGCTGCTTTGGCAAGTATTGCTAATGCCTTGGGAACAATGCAGCAGAACCAGCAGCGCTTCGAAGAAAGCATGCGGAGGAATGAGTTTGTTCCGCTACCTCCACCTCTCAAGCGAGGAGACATCAAGAGTTTTCTGAATCTCAACCCACGCCAATTTGAGGTGTCTAATCAGCCACTTGATGCGGATGATTGGCTGCGTGAAATGTCAAGGTTGCTGATGACTGTGGATGTTCCTGAGCAAGAATGGGTAAAATGTGCCACTCACCTTCTGAAGGGAGATGCAGTTCTGTGGTGGGAAAATTACCTAAAGGCAGACCACTCTGGTTTTCAGCCTACTTGGGAGCAATTCACTGTGGCTTTCAAAGAGCAATATCTATCAGAAATTTTCATGGAAAGGATGAAGGAAGTGTTTCTCAACCTCAAGCAGGGCAATGACAATGTCAATACCTATATCAGAAACTTCATGAACCTTTCTCGGTATGGTGGCGATGAGATCTCTGATGACAAGAATAAGCAAAAGAGGTTCAGGCAAGGACTCAATGCATCCATCAAATATGCTATCACTCATGCAAGGCCGGGGTCTTTTCTGGAACTCCAACATACAGCTCTGCAGGAAGAAGCAAGTAGGCAAGTGTTTGAGGAGTCAAAGAAACACAGCCACGATGCAACAAGCTCTTCAGTTATGGCAGCTCCTTCTAAGCGCCACGTGTGGGTTCCTAACACTCCACTGCCGCTCCCGGCTCCACCAAGACCGTCAAGCTACGTGGCAAGGCCACCAAACTCCTTCACCGCAGCTCCTAGGGGCTACAACCACAACTACCCTGGAGCACCTGGCGGAGTCCCTGGCTACGCTGCTCCACGTCCACTTGGTGCTTGCTACACTTGTGGAAACACTGGGCATCAGCACTGGAATTGTCCAATGAACAACAAAGCTCTTCCTCCACCACCTCCAATACCTGCGGCAAGTTCTTATATGGTTCGTGCACCTCCACCTCGGGCTCTCAACATCAACATCAAGCCCAGGTCTACGGTTGCTCATGCTAACTGTGTCAACGTCGCTCAAGCTGAGCATGCACCTGGAGTTGTGATGGGTATGCTTCCTGTTAACTCAGTCCCTGCACGAGTTTTGTTTGATTCCGGTGCTTCGTATTCTTTTGTTTCTCACAAGTTTGCAAATGAGAATGAGTTAGCAATGGATCCTCTCCCAAGCGTTTAATGGTCCTTTCTCCTGGAGCAATAATGGCATCTTCTAAAATCAGCCATATCAATCAAATTGAGATTGGTGGTTCTTCATTCCCGGCTTCATTAATTATTCTGGGAAATTCTGACATTGATTTTATCTTGGGCATGGATTGGTTAACAGCAAATGCAGCTGTGATTGATGGTGCTGAACGCTCGGTTTCTCTGAAAATTCCTGAAGGCCATATAGTCTATTCTCCAAGTCTAACTCCTGCAATTCAGCTTTTCTCTTTGGCGGCTCTGAATGATGATGCTATGGAAGCTATTCAGAGTGTTCCGGTGGTCTGTGAGTTCCCAGATGTTTTTCCTGAAGAGTTGCCAGGTATGCCTCCTGATCGAGAGGTCGAGTTTGTGATTGAACTTGAGCCTGGTACCGCTCCTATCTCCAAGCGGCCTTATAAAATGGGTCCTGCTGAGTTGGCTGAACTCAAACGCCAGCTTGATGAACAAGAGAATTTGGGTTTCATTCAGCACAGTACTTCTTCTTGGGGTAGCCCAACCATCTTTGTGAAGAAGAGGGACAAGACTGATAGACTTTGTGTTGACTATCGAGCTCTCAATGCTAAAACCATGAAGAATAAATATCCCCTTCCGTGGATTAATGATCTCTTCGATCAGCTAGCTGGAGCTATGGTATTCTCTAAGCTCGATTTGAGAAGTGGATATCATCAAATCAAGATCCACAAGGAAGATGTTCCTAAAATAGCTTTCACCACCCGCTATGGCCTGTATGAGTACACGGTCATGTCCTTCGGTCTCACCAATGCACCTGCCACCTTCTCGAGGCTTATGAACTCGGTTTTCATGGAGTATCTTGATAAGTTTGTCGTGGTCTATCTGGATGATATTCTAGTCTATTCTAAGTCAAAGAAAGAACATGAAGAACACCTTCGGTGTGTCCTAAACAAGCTTCATGAGAACCGCCTGTATGCAAAGTTCTCCAAGTGTGAGTTCTGGCTGCCTCAAGTCACCTATCTTGGTCACGTCATCTCTGCCAAGGGCATTGCCGTCAACCCAGAAACTATTAAGAAAATTGTTGATTGGCTTCCACCCAAAAATGTCAAAGAAGTCCGGAGTTTCCTTGGTTTGGCTAGTTACTGCCGTCGCTTCGTTCAAAACTTCTCGAAGATTGCGAAGCCTCTTACCGATCTCCTCAAGAAAGGCAAGAAATACCTTTGGACTCCTGCATGTCAAGCAAGCTTTGAAACACTCAAAGAGAAGCTCACTTCCACCCTAGTCTTGATTCCTCCAGATACTTCAAAGCCTTTCTAGATATTCTGTGACGCCTCCTTGCAAGGATTGGGTGCGGTCCTTATGCAAGAAAAACAAGTTGTTGCTTATGCCTCTCGATAGTTAAAGACGCATGAGATCAACTATCCTACACATGACCTCGAACTCGCAGCAGTTGTCTTTGCTTTGAAAGTATGGAGGCATTACTTGCTTGGTAACCGTTGTGAGATCTTTTCTGATCACAAGAGTCTGAAATATATCTTCACACAGCCTGATCTCAACCTTCGTTAGAGGAGGTGGATTGAAGCAATTAATGATTTCGATTTGACCATCAACTACACTCCTGGCAAAGCTAATGTCATGGCCGACGCTCTTAGCCGAAAAGCTTATGTCAACAACCTCATGGTGGAAGAACAACAGCCTCTCTTGTGCGAGGAATTCCGAAAACTCAACCTTGAAATTGTGGATCAAGGGTATCTTCTGAACCTTCTGGCAACCCATCTCTTGGAAGAAAAAGTTTGCTCCATTCAACTTGGTGATCCTTACACTAAAAACATCATCTCCAACATTCAGCTTCCGAAGTATGAGTCCTTCCACGTCGACGACCAAGGCACTCTTTTCTTTGAACACCGGATGTTTGTTCCGAACTACCCGGGTTTTAGAGAGCAAGTTCTTAAGGAGGCGCACGATTCTGTTCTTTCTATCCACCCTGGCAGCACTAAGATGTATATGGACTTGAAAACACAATATTGGTGGCCTGGGTTGAAACAATGTTGTGCCAAGTATGTCTCCGAGTGTGATGTCTGTCGCAGAGTTAAAGCTGTCCATCAGAAACCTTCCGGTCTTCTACAGCCATTGAAGCCTCCGGAATGAAAATGGGAGAAAGTAGAGATGGATTTCATAACTGGTTTTCCAAGGTCGCAGAAGGGCAACAATGCAATCTTTGTTGTTATCGACAGGCTTTCTAAAGTGGCTCACTTCTTTCCTGTCAAGGAAACAATTTCTGCAATCCAGTTGGCTGAGCTCTATATCAACAGAATTGTCTCTCTGTATGGGGTCCCTCTTGAGATCCGCTCAGACCGTGGAAGCATCTTCACTTCCAAGTTCTGGGGAAGTTTCCAAAATGCTTTGGGAACAAAATTGAACTTCAGCACAGCTTACCACCCTCAGTCGCAAGGACAAGTTGAAAGGATCAATCAGATTTCGGAAGATATGCTCCGTGCTTGCGTTATCTCTTTCGGCATGAAGTGGGAAGAATGCCTTCCATATGCTGAATTCTCTTACAACAACAGCTTCCAGAAAAGTCTAAAGATGGCACCATTTGAGGTTCTCTATGGACGCAAATGCAGAACTCCGATTGGTTGGTCGGGCGCAGGTGAAAGAACATTGTTTGGCCACGACATTGTAACTCAACTGGAGGAGAAGGTTCACATCATTCTTGAAAACCTGAAGGTTGCTCAAAGTCGCCAGAAGAGCAACTATGACAGAAAGCACACGGACATGGAGTATGTTCCTGGTGATCTCGTTTACCTTCGTGTCACTCCCATGAGAGGCATGCACAGGTTTGGTATCAAAGGAAAGCTGGCTCCTAGATACATCGGTCCTTTCAAAGTTCGTGGAAGAAGAGGGGAAGTTTCTTATGCTCTTGAGCTCCCTGAAAAACTCAAGGTCCATGATGTTTTCCATATCTCTCGGCTCAAGAAGTGCTTCAAGGATCCCGGCAGGACCGTGGATCATGAACTCATCAATCTCCAAGAAGATCTGTCTTATCAAGAACACCCCATAAAAATTCTAGAAGTCGCAGAAAGAAGGACTCGCAACAAGTCAATCAAGTTCTGCAAGGTGCAGTGGTCGCGCCATTCCATTGATGAAGCCACTTGGGAACGCGAGGATGAGCTCCGTGCCAAGTATCCTACCCTCTTCGTGTCTTCTTATTCTTCCTAGAATCTCGGGGCGAGATCCTGTTTAGTGGGGGAGAGTTGTAGCATCCCATCTGTCTAACATATGTAATGCTACATGGTCTAGTAATATAATTGCTACTTCCTACATATAATTGTTGCATCATAATTATATCATGCTCATGTCATCATGCCACCTTGCATTTGAGCATCATATAAAACCATTTCTCATTTGGTTCTTCTCTCATATGCATTAGTAATTGTATTTGGCTCTTGATATATTGTATTTGGTTCTTGATATATGCTTGATGCCCAAGTTGAGTTGGGGGCATATATTTTATTCTGCTCCACCACCTTTTCCTTGTCACCAGCTTATAATTCCACCATTCCACCATATGTGAGCTTTGCATCTTATTTGAGTTTACCTCTAGCTCATATGGGTTGGGATGGATTCTCTTACTATTATACATGCTCCCACACTAGCATCATGTTGTTTTCACGTTATTGATATGTGAAGCCACCTTTGCATGCTTTGTGGGGGTACCCCTTCTTCTAGCTTCCATATGAGTTGTCTTCGAATATTTGCTTGTGTTGGAATATTTTGAGACTATTACACATCTAGTGGAACACACACACTAGCATGTCCCAAATTATATTCAAATATGATCATCTCCATCCACTCCACATGAAACCTTTTTTTAAATTCTTTTAGCTTGGCCTCACCCCATATTTTGGAATGCATATGTATAAATGCCATGAATGCATATGGGCCATGCAACAACCACCACCATCTTGTTTGCCTTGGTTTTTCTTCAATTTTTGAGTGGATCATCTCTTTAAGCTCCCTCTTTTCCCTCTCAAACCCCTCTCACCTTGATCTTGTTGCCTTGCCATGTGCATCAAGCTCTCCACCCCCATCCACCCCCACATGTGCATACTCCCATACATGATCATGTGAGATCCTTCCATATCCATTTTCCCCCTTTTACTTGATCATGCCATGCTCATACACCATCTAAACCCTAACCCTCATCATCCATGCCATCGCACATACTCAATGGATCTTGTTAGATCATACCCTCAAAACCCTAAAAACCCTAACCCCACCTCTTCTCTCATCTCACTCACCATGCCACCCCATGTAACCCCCTTACCCTAACCGAGACCTGCCCTCTCTGTCTCTCGCTGCACAAGAGCCCCACCAGGCCGATGCCTCCCCTCTCCCTACTCTAAGCCGAACCACCCTCTAACCTAACCCTAGCCCGAGCCTCCCTTGCCCTACCACCCGAGCTCACCTTTCCCTCTCTGTTTTCTCTCTCTCGCTGCTAACCAGGTCCCACCCGAGCCGCCTGTGTCCCTGGTCCACCTGCAGCCCCACCATCCCCCAGGCCGAGCCTCGCCGGGCACGTGAGTGAGGAGGGAGGGAAAAGGTGGCCGAGCCATCTTTTGCTTTCCACCGAGCCCCATGTGCAGCTCCTCCTCCCCCTTCTTATCTACTTCCTCCCCTCTCCTCCCGGCCACATCTACCCAGGCAGCTGCGCCGCAGCTTCCTCCTTTTCTCCCCTGCCACCGTTTCTTCTCCAACTCCGGCTACAGCGTCGGCATCTCCCATCCACCAACCTACAGGCGGCAGACGCGGTCATTGAGGTGTCGAGGAGGACCGTGGAGAACCCCTGCATCGCCTTGTCCACGTCACCGAGGAGGAGAAGCCCCGGACCTGCCACAGGACCGCGACGCCGACGAGAAACCCAAGCCGGCTGTGCGTCTGCATCGTCGCCGATCCGCCACTCCCCGGCCCGAACCAACCCCACCGACGCACTCGCAGTGAGCTGGCGTCCCTCTCTGACATCCTCTCTCTCTGTCGCGGTCAGACCTCGCCGGACGTTGCGCCGAGCACCCTTGGTGCAGCGGTAGGCGCTGGTGTCTGCCCGTCTCCGCGCCGCACCACGCCTTACCTAGCCCCCCTATACCCTCCTCACACCAAACCCCAAGCCACCGCAGCGGTAGCCGCCGCCGCGGCCGCGCACGCGCGCGAGGTCGCCAGATCGAGTCCCCGCCGCGACGCGCGTGCGCTCCGTCAGTTTCGTCAGAGCCGCAAGGGAAGAAAAAAAGTACCAGTTGGCACTTTGCAAATACCCCCCCACAATCTTTTGCCTTAACCCGCGGTACCCCAGGTCCCACCAGGCAGTCTCTGTGGTCTTCTTACAAAAAGGCTCCCTGCGTTTTTGCATCCTCAACCCGCGCACCAACCGGACCCACCTGTCAGCGGCTGTGTAGTTTTACAATAAGGTGCCCGCAAAGTTTGGGCCTCAACCCGTAGTCCCCTCTGTGCCGCTCCCGGCCCGCTTCTGTCGCGTGGGCCTAAGGTGCATCAGGCCCCACCTGTCTGTGGCTAGGGTTAGCTGCGGCTGAGTAGAAAAAGTCGGCCCGCTTTTCTGTTTTAATTAAAATGAATTTACAGAAATGTTTTAATATAAATTTAAATTTGTTTTTAATAACTTTTGATTTGTAAATCCAAATAAAACAAATGATATATGTTTTGGAATCAGAAAAATGTGAGGAATTCAAATATGCTATTCAAAATATTATTTGAACACTTTAAATTTTCGAGATGATGAAAATTACAGCAAAATGCCCTTTTCTTAAATAATTAATAACTTTAGTTTTATAACTCCAAATTTAATAAATAATATGTCTAAATTGATCAGCGCAACGAGCCCGTTCTAACTATGCATTCCATGTTCTGAATTGAAGCATGCATCATGTCATTAATAAAAATCAGAACTGTTTATGGCAATAAAACTTGACTAAATAAATAATGGAATGGATTATTTTTGTCCCGACACCTCACCTTGCCATGCTACATTATTGCCATGTAAAATTGTGCATCATTCATCATGGCATGCTTGTTTGCTTGTCGCATTTTATTCATATGCGTGTGCACTTTATTTATGTTGGCCCTTGTTTGTTTGGTTCTTCTTCGAATAGACGCCCAGCAGGAGAATTATCAGGAATCACAGGAGTTCTACCCAGATCCATCTCTCGCTTCAACTGAGTTACCAGGCAAGCACTACCATATGCTTGCATACATATAGTACCTAATGCCTCTATCTTATTCTTGCATCATGGAGTCGCGATTGCATTAAAATGAATCCCAAGTACTGGATAGCCTTAAACCCCACCGAAGCTTGTTCCTCCATCCCATGAGCCATTACTACAGGAGTTGTTTGAGCCATGCGAGTCGTAGAATAGCATGTCTAGGGTATGTGATTGTCTGATGGATAACGAGGTACCTAAACAACTTAACCTGAGTAGTAATGGGATAACTAATGAAAGAGGCACTGGTGAGCAATATCTGCTATTTGGTTTTTCATGCTCACTTGTGCCCCGTAGGACCCCGAGTACTTGATTCCTGTTCCTTGACTATTCGCACTATCCACATCCGGGAGGCCTTATGGACCCCCCTGAGCCAGAGCTTGATTCATTTCTATTTCTTGGGGCCACAAAGTAGTTTGGGGGTTTTGTTACTATCCTGTACTTATGCCATGCTTTACTGTTTTATTTAAGATTGTGCGTGGAGCACCTGTATTATTTTGGATGCGGAGTGTTTTCGCGGTATCGACAAGCCCAGTCACACTTTCGGGTTCCCAGTCGTTTATAGCCATTGACGCAAACCTTGAGTCCGTCTCGGAGTCAGCTAGCTTCATTGCGGGTAGCTTAATGGGGTGGCCCCCTGAAAATATTTCTGAATCCTGTGATCGCTTTGTCGTGAATGCCTCGTTGGGTTTTGAGTTGGTTTTTCCGAGGTTGACCGAGTGTGTGTTTCTATTTGTGCACCCCTGCAGGGTAAATCTTTCTGAAAGCCGTGTCCGCGGTTATGGACGACTTGGAGCACAGTTTCTCGATCATAGACAAGTATAACTAAAGTACCGCTTTTATTTTGACAAAGTACGCGACTAGTAAATAGTGCAATACTCATGGAATGGTTAATAAAACTACCAACGGATGGGTTGTTCGTTCGCTTTCTCGTTGGTAAGAGAGAAGGAGGATGGATCTGTTAATTATACTGTTATAACTGTTGTTACTAATTAACGGACATCCGTCTATCATTGGTTAGGCGGATGGGTAGTGAGTATCTATAGGCTTGTTAGTTGTTATCTTTTGCTGCAATTGCGTCACCCCAGGTATATGTCCCCTTTAGAGGCATAAAGACTTGCTGAGTACCCCTAGGGTCTCACACGATAAATTGTTTGATTCAGATGAACAAGTGTATTCGCAAGATGGATACTGGGTGGAGGAGACAGATGATGTTGGCAACGATCATTCGGTGTAGAGATTCCGGGGATGGGGATCCATGAGATCTGTGGGCGGGATGTGTTTATTTAGGTGGCATCTTATGCCGATTTGCTTCTTATCCGTACTCGGATCTTGTTTTCCGCTTCCGCCTGATACTCTGATGTTTGATGTATGAGGAGCTATCCTAAACTATTATATCTATCTAGGATATTTGGATCTTGCTGTATGGCGTTGCAATATTTCTATTTCTTTCAGATGGAATGGCTCTGTGAACAGTTGTATGGTGGCTTGTATACATACTCACTTGTGTATGTAGTTGATCCCTTCGCCTGCCGATTACGCCGCTCGTTCTTGTCCCGATGTTCTAGAAGTGGTTAGGACGGCCGAGAGGCCTACCTGTGAGTGGCCCCTGGGCCCCACCGTACTATTTTAACCACTTTCGTTCATCCAAGCATGCAACTTAGAGCGTAATTCACCGAGGTAGTTACATCAGCGTCGTCCTGGTGGTGGAGCGCCCGAGGAAGGCAAGGCTCAGCCAGTTCAGAGACCCGTCTACTACCTCAGAGAGGTTCTCTTCCTCTCCAAGCAGAAGTGCCCCCACTACCAGAAGATGTGCTATGACGTGTACCTGGCATGCAAGAAGCTGAAGCACTACTTCCAGGAGCATCCGATTAAGGTCATGTGCACCGCACCCCTTTCGGAAATCATCGGCAACTAGGACGCCACCGGCCGAGTCGCCAAGTGGGCCATCGAGCTAGCCGCCTACTCCATCTAGTACGAGCCCCGGCTCACGATCAAGTCGCAAGCATTGGTGGACTTCCTCGTCGACTGGGCTGAGACCTAGTATCTCCCACCGGTTTCGGATTCGGGCCACTGGAAGATGCACTTCGACGGGTCGAAGATGCTCGGGGGCTTGGGAGCCGGCATCGTGCTCACCTCGCCCAAGGGAGACCGCCTGGAGTACGTGCTGCAGATCCACTTCAAGGCCTCCAACAACGTAGCCGAATACGAGGCACTAGCGCACGGACTCCGACTAGCCAAGGAGATCGGTGTTAACCGGATCCTGTGCTTCGGTGATTCGGATCTGGTGGTGCAGCAAGTGTCCGGAGAATGGGACGCCAGAGATGCAAGCATGGCCCTCTACCGGTTACACATCCAGAAGCTCAGCGCCTCCTTCGACGGATGCGAATTCCATCATGTCCCTCGCGCCAACAATGAGGCGGCCGATTCGCTTGCCCGAATCAGATCCACCAGGCAGGCGATCCCACCAGGGGTTTCCTTGGAGCACCTACGCAAGCCCTCCATCAACCCGTCACCGGAATCGGACTCCATCATCTGGGCAGGGAGCGCTCCGGCTGACGGAGCGGCAGAAGCGGAGCCGGCAGAGCCGCCAAAGAAGAAGACCCGCACCAACTCCGACAAGGCAGTGCCCTCCGGCTCGCAAGACCCAGGGGCTGCCGGTTCGTCAAGCAGCTCGGGGGATGCCGTCCCGGGTACGCCACCCGAACGACCCCCCGACATCCGTCAACCAGAGGGCGGGAGCGTCCTCGTCATTCGGGAAGTGCCTTCCTGGGCACAGCCCTTCATGAACTACATCGCCAACGGAGAACTTCCGGATGACGAGGTAGAGGCCAGGAAAATCCAGCGCCGCGCGCACACGTACACCATCAGCAACGGCGAACTGTACAAGCGCAGCGTATCCGGCATTTTCCAAAGATGCGTCGATATAGACACGGGCTACCGGCTACTCAAGGACATCCACCAGGGCGAGTGCGGGCATCACGCTTCGTCAAGGGCAATAGTCCCCAAGGCGTTTCGCCATGGTTTCTATTGGCCCACCGCCCTCGAGGACGCTGAGCAGCTGGTCCGCACGTGCAATGGGTGCCAACGCTTCGGACAGCTCATGCACATGCCAACTTTGGTACTCAAGACCATACCGATCACCTGGACCTTCGCGGTTTGGGGCCTCGACAAATTCACGCGAGCACGCGCGGGCATGACCCACCTACTGGTGGCGGTGGACAAATTCACGAAGTGGATCGAAGCCAAGCCTATCCGGAAGCTGGACGGGGCGACAGTCGTTACCTTCTTTACCGACATCATCAACCGCTTCGGCTACCCCAACAGCATCATGACCGACAATGGCACGAACTTCTCCAAGGGGGCCTTCGCTCGGTTCTGCAGCAACAAGGGCATCCGGCTGGACCTTGCCTCCGTCGCGCACCTGCAGTCCAACGGGCTAGTGGAAAGAGCAAATGGCTTGGTGCTGGCCGGTATCAAGCCACGTCTCATTGAGCCATTGCAGCGGTCACCCGGATGCTGGATCGAGGAACTTTCGGCTGTGTTGTGGAGCCTCTGCACCACACCGAATAGATCAACCGGCTACACACCGTTCTTCCTGGTCTACGGATCAGAAGCCGTCCTCTCCGCGGACATCGAGTTCGACTCACCATGCAAGCTCCTATACGACGCAAAGGCCAACCAGGAGGCGCGGGAGGACGGAGTGGACCTCCTGGAGGAGGCCCGTGAGCTGGTTCTGTCCAGGTCAGCCCTGTACCAGCAGCGACTATGCCGCTACCATTCAAGCCGGATCCGCCCAGTCGCGTTCCGCGAGGGTGACCTGGTTCTCCGGCTAGTGCAAGACATGAAGGGCATGCACAAGTTATCGCCACCCTGCGCTGCCCAACGACTCCTACTACCTCATTGACGCGCAGCAGCCACGAAAGAACAAGATGGACAAGTCAGACGAGGAGACCGAGCGTCCCTGGAATGCGGCCTTGCTGCGCTCGTTTTACACCTAGTCGCCAGACAGTGTATGTATCCCGCAAACCCTGTGAATGAAAATGCGGACCCCTACGAGAATCTTGGGGGCTCCTTGCTAGAAATGTGTTTTCGCATCTGCTTTCTCGGTTCTAATTTTCCTGCTCCGGCAACCCCTACCCGGGGGCTCGCCGGCTGGCCTGACCTGCTAAGTCAACAAACTGACTGAGTAGTGTGCGATGATGTCAGAGGCCCACTCTTCGTCTCAGCTACAGACCGCAACCCGGCTGTCCGGCTAGCAAGAGCAAAAGCCCGAGGCATCCCACACGAAACACGAGGAGGAGACGCAACAGACCGGGCGTCCCGGCCTTGCAACTAGCTTAAACCAATCTGGTTACTAAGTCGTTAGTACCGTGCGCGATGTACTGTCAGCTCCCTTCGATTCCGGCTGCAGACCACAACCCGACTGCCCGACAAGGATGCAGCGAAAACAACAGAGCACACGGGAAAGCGACCAAGTGCCTAGAGAGGCACAAGCTAGTTTTCAAAAAAACAAGTCGTTTTCCGGCTACAATTTGGCAGACTAACCTATTAACCTGCAAGGATATATGTGTATGTGTATGTATATTTTTGTCTGACTACCTTGAGTCAGAATTCAGGAAGGAAAGGAGAAGAAGATTCGAAATCCTTGCCTTCATCAAGCGCTCCGAATCTCGGGGGCTATACCCACTGGGTGCGCTCGCGCGCCCCCAGTGGAATCTTGTAGTTCCGGACCGGCTAAGGGCGTTTAGCCGGCCGTTCGGAGCCTAGGTGAGGCCAAGGGCAGGAGCAAGAGAAGGCAAGGAAGATTCGAAGCACCTAGCCACGCCAGCTACTCCGAATCTCGGGGGTTACACCTAGTGGGTGTGCTCGTGCGCCCCCACTGGAATGTTAGTTCCCCCGGCTGAAGGTGTTCAGCCAGTGAAGGCAACCGACTAAGACGAGTCTAGTCAGATAAAGATAGAAGATTTGGGAAAAGAGGGAAGATTCGAAGCACCTGGCTACGCCAGCTACTGCGAATCTCGGGGGCTACACCCAGTGGGTGCGCTAGCGCGCCCCCACTGGGGTGTAGTTCCTCTGGCTAAAGGTGTGTAGCCGGACGAAGCAAGCCGGATGAAGTCAACAAGCGAATTATTGAAGGAAAATTCAAACCGCACAAGTTGAAAGAAACTCAAGAAAGTTCGATATTAACAAACATAAAGGAGGCGAAGCTCCCATAAGTTTACCCGGCATCAGAAGCAGCCGGTACAGACGAACAAGTTGCAAACAGAGCTAAAAGGAAGACAAATACACCCGGCATCTCGGGGCAGTGGCTAAGCGGCAGGACCCTTGCCGTGGGGAGCATCTTCACCGGCAGAAGCTTCGGGCGGAGGAGGAGGCGCGGAGCTCGATCCGGTTCCAGCGCCCGCAGGCTGCAGCGTCGGGCCTTCCGCATCAGGAGTACCGACGGACTCCGAGTCGGTGAGCACCTCGCCAGGGTCCACATAGTTGGCGATCTTGATGGCGGATCCGCGGAGCTCTGGATGGGCTTGGCGGATGGCGGGAAGGTCGGCGCCGGCACGGAAGCCTCCGTCGATCTTCTCGACGCAGGCGTCCTTGTACTAAGAGAGCATGAGGGCCAGAGCCATCTCCGCTCTGGCTCGCGCCGCCAAGTCCCGCAGCCGGCACCTCTCCCACCTTCGCAGCCAGCTGCGCCATCATCTCTAGAACCGGAGCCTCCGGCCACAAGAAGGAGAAGACGTCCCGCGCCGCTTGACGAAGCTTGGCAGCTTCTTTTCCAAGAAGGACGACGAGCTCCTGGGCCGTCGGCTGCGCTCCCGGCCAGTTCTCCTGCAGCCAGTTGTAGGCTAGCAGGTCTATGCCGGGATAAAACGCTGTCAGAAAAGAGGGTCAGATCCAGCTACCGGATCCGAAAAGAAAAGAAGGCGGAAAAGGGGAACTTACCCTTAGCCGTGTGGCCGACCTACATCAGCTCCTCCACCAGAGCCTTCTCCTTCTTTGCCAGCCGTTTGATCTCTTTCTCTTGGTCCTTGTTCTGGGCCTCGAGAAGATTGAAGGCCTCGATCCGGCTGGCGAGCGAGGCGTCGCGCTCCTTGATGGTGGCCTCCAAACCGTCTACCTTCGCGTGCCAATCCTTATTCTGCTGCCGCAGAGTGGAGTTGGACTTGCTCAGCCGGTCATTCGCTTTCTTCAAGCGATCGATCTCGCGCTGAGCGCACACGAGGATGGCTGCAACAAACTGGCTATCAGAGAAAAAAAACAAAGCAAGACGGATGAGGCGAACTTACTCTGGGAAGTCCCGTTGGCAGTAGCAAGCTTCTGCTCCAGGGACAGGTTCCCGCCGGCTACGGCCTCCAACAACCGGATCTCCTTCACTGCCAGCTCGAGCGTGACGGCGAGGTCCGTCAGCGAGGCGGCAGAGGAAGCATCGTCATCCACGGCGTTGACGGCCAAGGGTTCCTTCGCGGCAACCACCGCCATCCGCCACTCCTCCCCTGGCTCCTCGTCGGAGTTGTCGTCACCGACAACTACGAGCTCCTTGCCGGCAGCGGCCACCCACGCGCCCGCGGAAGAGCCACCTGGCTGGGAGGACTCCGCCTCCGGCTGGGGCCCCAACGATCTGGCTGGGGCATCCGGTTCAGCCCGAGGCGGAGGTGGAGGCGGCGCCTCGGATGAAGGAGGGGCGCTGGCTAGTGCAGTCGGAGCACAGGGCGGTGACCCGGTTGGAGCTCGAGCCGGGCTCGTGGCTCCAAAGAAAACCAACGTGCTAAGAAGATAGAAGAAGAGAGGGAAGAAAGAAAAGCAAGTAAGCCAAATGCAGAAAGGCAGGAAAAGAGACAGGCAGAAGACGATGAAGGAAGAGGAAAGACGTACCCCGGCACAACTGGAGGCGGCCCCTTCTTCTGGCCAAGGCGGCTCGGCGACAGGGTGCTGGTCTGGCTCCTCTTGGGAGCCGGCTCCTCCGCGGTAGACCGGCGGGAGCCGGAACGGCTGGAGCCGCTCCCGCCAGCTTCGCCGTCCGTCACAGGGCGCGGTGCCAGATCGGTGGTCGGCGTGGCCTCCTCCTCGTCAACCTCCGGGTGGGGGTCGGCGGCCGGCTCATCGTTCCGGCTAGGAAAGGCATCCCCATCCCCGTCCGATTCCTCGCCAGACCGCCGAGCGCGCGGCTCGGGCAAGTCGGGTGTGAACTCCTCAAGGGGAGCCCCACCCTCCTCGCGAAGGATGCAAGGGAAGATCTACCAAACATAAGGGATCAGTCGGATAAAACAAGAAAGAAGGGCAAGAAGCACGAAAGAAGAAATCCGGCTAGAGGGACCTACCCGGGGCGCACAGTTCTCCCGGCTGTAGGGCGCCAGACTGAACTTCCAGCCCTCCGGCAGCCGCTCCTTGGTGATCGTCCACACCCACTCCTTCAGGTTGTGGTAGCGGGGATCGCGGCGCGACAACCGGGTCGGGTCTAGCCGCCCGGAGTAATAGCACATTTTGTGTGCTCGCTACTGCAACGGCATCATCAGCCGGGACATCCAGCTGAGGGTGACGTCCAGGCCGATCCGCCGGTAGTGGACGAGGGAGCACATGCGCTTCAGCATCTCATCCGACTCCGCCTTGTCACCGTGGATCTTCAAGTCCCAGCTCTGCCGGCTGGACTCGACATCCTGGAAGGCTAGAAGGTTGATCTGGTCGACATTGGTGAGGTTCTTGACATAGAAGTACGACTGCTGCCACAGTCGTACCATGTCGTGCAGAAGAAACTTGGGGTAGCCGGTCTACGAGCGGGAGTAGATGGAGGCGCCGCCGCAGACGACTAGCGGCCCTTGCGTGAACTGCACCTGTGGTCGAATTCGGAAGATCCGGCAGAATAGCCCGAGATCCGGCTGGATCCGGAGGTAGCTCTCGCAAAATGCCACGAAGTGCGCCAGCGTGCCGGTCGTGTTGGCGCCGAGGTGGTGGAGGTGGAGGTCGAAGAACACCAAGAAGGTGAGGAAGAAAGGGTGCACCAGCAGCGCGAACCCACGCGATAGGTGCGAGAGGAAGATGACGCGCTCCCCCTCTGCCGGGTGTGGAGACACCTCTCCCGCCGGTGCCAACCGCACCGCCACCTCCTCCGACGACGGGAGAACGCGGGTGGCGCGGTACTTCGCGATCGGATCTTCGGTGACGGAGGAGCCGCACCAAGCCCCGCGGTCGGCGGCCATCTCCGGCTGACAGGGGGAGCGGCGACGGAAGAGTGGCGGTGGCCCGTAACATCGACGACGACGAGCGGGCGACGCAGCCGGCTACAACGAAGGAAGTAGGGAGAGCAGAAGGCAAGGGCGCAATACCAGGAGCGCACTGGGGAAGAGGAAACTGCAGTGGGGGAGCGAAGGAAGCGAACTGCCTCCCCCGCGGCGTCCCTTTAAAGGGCTGGAAGCACAACCGCCCGCGACGCCACGTGGCGGCCATCCAGACAACCCACACCCCAACCGCCGTCTCGATCCCGTGTGCCAAAGCGGGACGCGTAGAAGATCCCAGAGCGAGAACCGAAGCACCGGGCAGCGGCTTCCCGAGGCGACGGGCGACGGGACGTTACGTTGCCCGCCGCAGTGAAATGATGGCGCGTGCGCGCGTGGCCGGCGTCAGCGCTGACGTCACGGGTAGCGCAACCGCCAGGCACAGCCGGACACAAATTCAAAATTAGAAGGGAGCACACGCACATTTCTCCTAAGGGCGGAATCCACACGCGCTCGGCGGCTAGTGTTAGGGGGATGATCCCCACGTACCCCAACCGGACAAGAAACTGAGCAGTCGGATCGCGTCCGGCTGACCAGATGCAGCCGGACAAGGCAAGACAGGCAAGCTATCGCATGGTAGCCGGATCAGCAAGAAGTAGCCGGCTACGACGACATAGCCGGAACCAATCAGTGGGACAGGACGGCATGCGTATCAGTGCACGGTACGCCCTGTACGATGACAAGACCGACAACTACTTGGCTATACCGAAGACTTTGTGGGCTGACGCAGAAACAGTGGCCCGGTGCTGACGACAGGCTCGCACGGCGTCCACTGTGTCTATGACAGCCATACCGCTTGTATCCGATGTGATATACCATACCGGACACTGTAGATGACCAGCCGGCTGGGACCCGCATGTGGGGCCTGCCAGTCGGACTGGCCAGTGAGACCGTTGCCTCTCTGCCTATATAAGGAGAGGCAAGGCCTCAGTAGAAGTGGTTGGTCTCATTGCATTTAAGGCAGTAGCTAGAGAATACAGCTCGACGAGCACTTGTAGCTCATATATCCCACGTAGTCAGATCCGGCAGGAGTAGGAGCTTTACCTCACCACGAGGGCTCCGAACCTGGGTACTTCCTATGTCCAGCTACGCTCGCTTGTATCTAATCCCGCCTGTGGACGCTGTCGATAACTTCCCTGCTAGTCCCCACACCTCTATCTAACCTCTACAGGTACTGTCGTTCCCAATACAACGACACCATCCATTATAGAAAATTGCGTAATGCGGAATGGAATCTAATTGAGAGTCGGTTTATGACTAAGTTGGGATGTTGGCAAAGCAACATACTCTCTTATGGTGACCGCTTGGTCTTAATAAACTCGGTCCTCACCAGTCTACCTATGTTCATGCTTTTATTTCTTGAGGTACCTATTAGGGTACGTAAGCGTTTAGATTATTTTAGATCAAGATTTTTTTTGGCAAAGTCATGAATCTAAAAAGAAATATAGGATTTTAAAGTGGAATATTATTTGTCGCCCAAAGGACCAAGGTGGACTGAGAATTGAGGTGTTAGAAATTAAAAATAAATGCCTGCTAAATAAATGGCTGTTCAAAATACTTACTGAAGAAGGTATGTGGCAGCAACTTTTATCTAACAAGTACCTACACAACAAAACTTTAGCACAAGTGGAAGCAAAGCCGACTTATTCACCATTTTGGAAGGGCCTTATGTGGGTCAAAAATGATTTCTTTACTAGAGGTTCATTCAAAGTTGTTGATGGTTTGACGATTTGCTTTTGGGAGGATGTGTGGCTTGGAGACACTTCCCTCGCTCAATAATGTTCCTCTTTATATAACATTGTAAGGAAGAAACATGTCATCCTTGCTCATGTTGTAGGCCAGACCCCTCTAAATATTGGTTTTAGATGGGCTCTGAATGGTAATAAGTGGAAAGATTGGCTTAATTTGTGTGCGAGATTAATGAGTGTCCAACTTACAAATGAGCCTAATAGTTTTGTTTGGAATTTTTCTTCCACCAGTTTATTTACTGTCAAATCTATGTATTTGGATCTGATGAATGATCAAACAAGATATTTGCGTAAATACCTTTGGAAACTTAAAATCTCACTTAAGATTAATTTTTTTATGTGGTTCCTTAGTAATAAGGTTTTGTTAACAAAAGATAATTTAGCAAAACGGAATTGGTCGGGGTGTCAAAAGTGTTGCTATTGTGATTCGTTGGAGACGGTTGAACACTTGTTTATATCTTGTCCGTTTGCAAAAATTGTTTGGCGTATTATTTTCTACACTTATAATATTACGTCACCTGCCAATATTACCAATATATTTGGAAATTGGCTAAATGGGACTGATGAGGTTGCTAAAGCTAGAATACGTATTTGAATTTCAGCTTTATGTTGGGATATTTGGAAATGCTGAAACAATATTATCTTTAACAAATAACCTGGTACAAATTTCTTACAGGTCTTCCGTATGGCGGCGCACTAGATCAATCTATGGTCCTACCTTCTCCCGATGGATCAGCGGGAGCCCATGGTTTTTGGATGCAACCAGCTCCTTACTGTCACACAAGACCTCTATTTCCAGGCTACTGGGTGGCGGCACACTAGTAGAATTCAAAATGACTAGCTATTTGTTGCTTCTCATTTTTAGATGGTTGATCTTTATCTCAACCTTGAGAACCGGGCAATAGCCTAGTGGTTGGGTCACAGTTGGTGCATCCCAGTGACCGGAGTTCGATCCCTGTCAGGGACGAATCTCCGGAAATCTCATGCCGACCCGCTTCTATTATATCAAAAAAGTGTCTAGTTCCTCCTAGCACTGTTTCATTTATTTTATCTCAATCTTGGCTGATCCATGATTGTAATACTTTGATATTTGTGAACTAGGTAGTAAAAATGCTGTGTGCATCCATTGATGTAGAGGCCGGAGCTCCGTTCCCATTTCGAGAAAAAATGACCTTCTTCCCAAAAAGAGAAATTGTATATCCCGTAGCTGCTGCTCCACGCAAAAAAGTCCCATTTCTATTCAGATAAACACAAGAAATATGTACCAAATTAGGTGACCAGATTAGTCATTTTAATCAACAAGACGACCTGAACTGCGGCGCAAACAGCTCCTAGATCCTAAAACAAAGCATCATTGATAAAGTTTAATAGCTTAAATGGATTACCATGGAGGGGGGGTACACTACTACCTGTTATTTGGGGGTACAAAGGTATTGGTTACTAATTCCTCTTCTTGTCAGGTTTGTAAGAATGCATGAACTTAGTTTCTTATCTCACACAACACGCTGAGAAATAGCAGAAGATATTTAGAAGGAAAAAAATAGATCTGCCAACAAATAATATCTAAGAATCTAATTGATAAGATAGTTCTGAAAGATATTTCTGATAGTTACTGCATAGCATAATCAATTGTTTAGATTTCTGTAGCAATTTATAAGCGAGTCATCAAGAAAAACGTCCTACACAGGCTAGTAATCATCAGTTATTTAGAAACGTACCAAATTTTAATGCTATAACCTTTACTTTCCACCCTCCCTTGCAGCTATAAAAGAGCATATCAAATGCCATTGATCATTCTCTTTAAACTCTCACATAATTAGACTTCACTGTAAGAAAAATTGACATCCAACCCACAACAATAGTGATAGCGTAGGCAAAGAATAATAGATATAGCAATAAGCCATGTGCGCCATGGTGGCGACCGGTGTCAGTGCACCAGGTCGACGTCCGTGGCGGGCATCGCGCATAGGTGCGCGTGTGTGTTGTGCTTCTGCGTGTGTGTGCGTTTTTGTTAGGCATTAGCGAGTAAGGCGGAGGATTTGGTCCAGCAGCAGGCCGGCCACGGCGATCACGTTGGAGCGCGTCTTGCGCGCGAGCTGGGGCGTGCGGGTCATGGAGAGGTGGGTGTGTAGGTGCGCGTGTGTGCACGCCGTGGGCACGGGCAGGAGTGCGAGATCCGCCTACAAATCCACCCCTTTGTAAATCGTTGTAAGCTAACGAGTTAGAGCTCGCAATATCAAGAAAAGCCGTTCGTGTGACGTCGTTCGAGCGCCTAGAAAATCAGAGTTGCCTCATGTTCATCTTCTACCTACGTCCAGAGAGTGCTAGCTAGAGCTAGCACCTACAAGTGTTAGCACTAATCTTGAGTTTGTTAACTAGTTGCCTGGTTGTCTGTTAGTGGCTCAACGTGTGTGCGTGTAGCTAACCAGTAGAGTGAAACGTGGATCAAGTAGTTGTGGCCTTGACCATGTATTAGTGCGTGTGTGTGCATGCTAGGTTAGTGGGTCAGTGGCTGCATGCGAGCCGTGTGAGTCCGGCTATTTAAGCCCCTGTAACAGCTGACTTTTTTTAGGGATATAACAGCTAAGTTAGTTGAGAGTCTGCGGTGAGAAGATGTAGTCTTCGATAGGTTTGGTTCCCGGCCGGCAGGTCGCCGTGGAGGACCGCCGGTGCTGCCGAGCTGTGTGCTCGAGTGTGCATCTTCATTTGTAGCGTTGTGTGTCCACAAATGAAGCCAAGATACAGGCGTGTCTGCGTCGTGGCGTTCGTCGCCAGGAAAAACTCTATTGTTCTAGTTTGAGCTGGAGGTAGGAGAAGAGGGCCGTGAGTTGCAGCCCCAACACAAACGACATAATCTACCTTGCTGCAACCACAAATAAATTATGAACAATAATAGACAGACCCCATGGTGTCGGGCAATGTTTTACTGGCTAGAGAGCAGCTCCAGCTCGCCGGTGAATTCCAATAAACACAAACTCCATATCAATAAGCTAGTAGGATGAAGAAACTAATATAGTTCTTCTATGAAAAAAGAAATTGTGGAAGCTTACCACCAAATTATTTTGTGTATACTGCGACCACTAGTGGAAGAAGGGCCTCTAGTCCCGGTTCATAAGGGCCATTGGCTCCGGTTCGTGAATCGGGACCAATCACTCGGGACTAATGCTGGTACCGGTTCGCGCATGAACCGAGACCAATGGGTCTCCACGTGGGCGGGCGCGACGAGGGGGTGGATCATTGGTCCCGGTTTGTGGAACAAACCGGGATCAATGGGTCTTCACGTGGGAGCGCGAGAGACGAGCGGGGTTGGATCATTGGTCCCGGTTCTTGGCACGAACCGGGATTGTTTGTCTCTGTATCGCGGCAGGGTTTTGTGCCGCGACAGGATTTCCGTGCTATTTTTGTGCCGTGGCAGGATTTTCGAGCTATTTTTGTGCCGCGGCAGGATTTTTTTTATCAATTTAGTGGTACTACATATATACAGCAATAATGAAACCACGACATATATATTACACATCATGCATGATCACAAATATATTATACACCGTCTCATCCATCTTCTTGGTAGAAACATATTATAATTACAAACAATACTCTCACACGAATTTGATCTAATTAATTTACATCTTCTTTTTTACATTTCACCCTTCCAAATGAAGCGGGTAATAGTATTTTCCTTTCGAATCTATGACTTGTTCTAACAAGAATCCGACAATTTCCTCTTAAATTGCTTGCACACGTTCTTGTGATAGAAGACCGTCCCGCATCCGTTCGATCTAATATAAAGAAGGGGATCAATATATATGAATGAAACTAAACACAATTTATGGTAATAAAATAAAGTTGTACTTATTGTTTATCGCACTTCAATTTTTTTGATGTTCCGGTATGCGCCCTTCTCTTTGGTCGTCTGGCGAATGAACTCACAGAATAGTATCCACATAAGTTATTTCCGGCTTCCTGCCTCAAGCACTTTACGAGAACGGAGTTCAATCAAAATAATAATCAAGCATGATAATGGTGGTATTGAAACTAGAATCAAAGAGATGTGTGGATCTAGCAAGTAGTACTTACAGTCAATGGTTGAAATGTAAGCTCTGGCTTCCAAGCACCCCTAGTTTTGGCGGTGAACCGTTTCCAAGCCTTCTGGAGGCATTCTGCATGTCCGCCCACTTTTCTAATGGTGTGCGTTTCGAGTCCAGGTCTTTTACTACTCCGGTGTCAACAACAATGATTAACAGAATATAGTGGAAGTTGGACACACTAACAAAATATAACACGAGTCAATTATACGCTTAACATCGAGTAAGCAAAAATAGAATGTGTACAAGACAGTAACACTCACCCAGCGTTGTAAGGAAATAGTATTTCCCTTCTGTTGCTAAAATACGTCAACGCTTGTACCAAGTTATCCTTTGTCTCTTTGGGTTTTGTTTTTAGAGTAACTTCATGAACGAAATTGCAGTCAACAAACCCAAGGTCATAGATTTATCTTTTGTTGCATTCGAGAATCTTCATTCTGCATATATAATTAGTATAGTGATGAGTAAGATTATAAAAGCAACGAATGAGCTAAGCTAGAAAGACTTAATTACAGAAATTAATAATACTTACAAACAATAGGCACTGGCGATAGTTTTGTCGAGGGCGTCTTGTTGGTAAAACTGAAATAATTCTGAAAATTCGATCAGTAGGAAGCCATCTCCATGACCGTAATGGTGGTGTTTATATGCAACATAGATCCAGTTTTTAGATTCAGCACAGGCTTGGATGTACCAGTTATGCAATCTTCGCATTTTTGTTGGTAAATCTTTGACTAACTTGGGTTTGACGAGAGGAGCCCCGTACTGGTACGCGTATGTTGTTTCTTGGTACCTCTCAAACTCATCCATACGGCTCATGTACTCAGCAATAGATAGTCCATATAATTGGGCCTTTTCTCCGTACAGTCGAACAAACTCCGGATCAATGTTCGGATCATGCCGCTCCTGGGCTCTCCACTCATTGGTATCGTACACTTTGAGCGGTTTGATCGATTGATTTTTCTGTTGTCTGAGCTGGGCAACTTCTTTCCCGACTCTCCGCTCTTTTGCCTCAGCCGACTTGGTAATAGAGTGATTATAGTCTGATGTGAGCGCTATGGGTTGGTGAAGCTGAATCTTAAGTGCGGCTGCTTTGGCTTTATCTTCTGCGGTGACCAAGAAGAATGCCTCTATCGGCTTTTTCTTGTTAGCCATGTCAATCTTCCACTTTTCATAACGGGCAGCTGCGGCCGCAACAGTTTTCTCATATGTCTTCTCGCAAGGTAGCTTCTTCATATTCTGATGAGGTACTTTTGGGAGGGGCGATATCTTACGTTTCGGTGATCGGAACATGCTCTTGCTGCTGCTGGTGGTGTTGCCCCTCTTAGTATACTTCCGCTTTTGTATCTGAGGCTCAGGAGACGGAGACGGCTGACGCGGCGGCGGAGACGGCTGAGGCGGTGATGGAGACAGTTGCGCTGAGTGGTGAGGCGGTGAAGGCGACGGTTGCGCTGGAGAATGGTGAGGTGGCGACGGAGGTGGATTGTTGCTCTGAGGAGTGGGTGGCCTTGGCGGCACATAATTTGGAGGCATGATGCGCTCCTTTGGCCATAGAATAGTCCCCCCTTTGGCTTCTCCTAGTTGAGTCAGCTCCATATCTTCCCCTGCAGGGTGGTCTAGCTTCAGCTCCTCAAAATCTTCCTTCACCTCATCCACCGTGACGACAACGTACCCTTTTGGAACCGGTCTGCAATGCCAAGTTGGGTTAGGCGCAATTGGTACCTCCATGCTGACCGCCGCTGTCACCCTTAAGTTCATAACCTGCACCTTTAGCTCACAAGCTGTAGTCTCTGTGATATCATCCACTGGGTAGCGTTTAGGAGGAGATGTCATCGGTGCATCATCATCAACATCATAGAGCTGCGTGGAAGCGACGCTGATTTTCTTATTCGATAGGGCACTGGTACCCTCGAATGCAGCTTCTACCATGTGCCGCTAAGATTGGCCGCTAGTACCTTGCTGGCTAAGTCTGTCGAGTTGATCCTGGTGCCTCTTTAATGCTTCTTCTACATTACGTAGCCGCTCTGCAGCGGCCGCTTTCTCAGCTGCCTCCCTTTCCTTTCTCCTCTGATGGCTTTTATCGAGATATCTCTTCATTTCCGGGGGGAAGGCAACCTTCCACGGCTTGGAGCCTGGTGTGCCTCGTGCTCGTCCGTCGTGTTCAAGATTTTTAAGGGCGCATGTGAGCTCGTCGTTTTCTCTATCGGGAACGAACCATCCCACTGCAACATCATCTACTGCATTTCTAATATCGTCGATGGGCAGTAGGGGATCATCTTTGTGTTTCTGATTATATATTGCCCTCCCTTGTTTGTCCAACGTGCCCAATGGTCGTAAAACCAGTTTCTCGCCCGTGGTGTCCATGTTGGGGGCTCTGGTCTGATCCCGGCAGCTATGTAATTGACCTCAAGTGCATCCCACTTAGGCATACAACCGGCGTAGCCAGCAGGCCCCATGTTATGATGGTATACTTTCTTAGCAGCATTCTCCGTATTTATTATAGACCTTTCCTTAGCTTTCTTGGATGTCTTGTACTTCACAAAATCCTCCCACTAGTGTCTTAACTTAGCATAGCCGCCTTGATTGAAATTCGGAGTCTTCTCTACCTTGACAAAGTTATTGTACAGTTTCTTCTTCCAGTTCTTGAATGCATCGGCCATCTTGATGAGAGCAAACTTATTGACTCTTTGCACAAGCTCCATTCTTTCTCTCTCCTCCTCATCTGGATTCACATCTGGCATCGGCAGGAGGAAATTAATCATGAGCTTGTCAAAAAGCTTATCTTTGGCGGTGTCGCCGACATATGGGACTCCACCACCGCTTGGCCGATTCCATTCTTGAACGGTGATCGGGATGTAGTCCCTCACAAGAACTCCGCATTGCTTGACAATTTTTCTTGCGACATCGACGGGAGCTTGCGGTTCGCCATCTATACCGACCACGTCGATCCTATACCTCACAGTGTCATCCAACTTTTTTGTTGGGCCTCGTTTCGTTCTTACGGAAGAAGTTCTCGATCCGGAGGGCTAAAAGAAGAAAGAGTGTTAATATATGCATGTATATACATGGACAGCAGCATTTTAATTACAAAAATACATATATACACCTCGCCGGTGTTTGCGTGATTTAAGGTTCCGTCGGAGCCGTCGCCTTCTCCCTCACCCCTGTCCCAGGCTTTGGCTTCTACCTCACCGGAGCCGTCTCCTCGGTTGAGAGACTCATCTCCCTGACCGGAATCGTTCGGAAACTCACTGGTAACATCGATATCAATATCTTCATTTTCGCAGATCATTCTGTGGAGGATGTTTTCCTGATGTTCTGGAATCATAGTATCTTGCTGTGTTGGATCCATAGTATCTGCAAATTAAGATGTGCAAGTTACTGTAATTCAAATAATGCAAAACACTATGCACTTGTTTTCTAAATCGGTTTGGAATGCCCTAGGTGGACAAACAATCGAACCTATGGTACTTAGGGGGTTGATACATTGCAAATGTATCTATAATTTTTGATGTTCCATGCTTGGTTTTATCCACTTTCTTGTGTTTTATTCCAACTTTGGAGTTCTTTTATTATGATTTCTTGGACTAACCTATTAACAAGAGCCACAGTGCCAGCTGCCTGTTTTCTGCTGTTTTTGGTTCCAGGAAAGTCAGAAAATGAATATTCTCGGAATTGGACGGGACAAAAGCCAAAGTGCCTATTTTTCCGTAAGGGATCAAGTGCTAGAATACGAGACGGAGAGGGGCCAGGGGCCGGCCACACCACTTGGCCGCGCGGCCAGGCTTGGCCTGCGTCAGGGGGTGGTCTGGCCGACCCTAGCACCCCCTCGGCCTCTCCTTCCGCCTATAAGTTGCTCTCGGGACAAAAACCCTAGGTACCCGATCAAAAATCCACGAAACAGTCTGTAGCCGTCGTCATCTCTGTCCCTAGACCGGGGGGGGGGGATCTGAAGCTCTTCCTGGCACCCTGCCAGAGAGGGGAATTCACCCTGGAGGCCTTCTTCATCACCATGCAAGCCTTCTGTGTGATGCATGAGTAGTTCATCCTTGGACTACGGATCCATGTAGTAGCTAGATGGCTGGTTTATCCTCCTTTGTGCTTTCATGTTTAGATCTTGTGAGCTCCGTTCATGATCAAGATCATCTATTTGTAATTCATACATGTTGTGTTTGCGGGGATCCGATGGATATTGAGATGCTATTTCAGATTGATTATTGATTCTATCATGTCTTTGTTATTTGAGATCTTGCATGCTTTCCGTTGTTAGTAGCTAACCTGGCCAAGTAGATGCTAGCAACTCCAAGAGTTAGTATTTATGCTCGATAGTGGGTTCATGCCTCTGGTAATCTAGGGAAGTGAAAGAAATCTCTAAGGTACTATATGTGCTGTTGCTACTAGGGAGAAAACAACGATCCTTTGTTCATAGAACAATTGTATACACGCAGTTCGTAAAGCAATAATCTGTTGCTTGCAACTTAATACTGGAGGGGGTTCGGATGATAACCTGAAGGTGGATTATTTGTCATAGATGCACTTGGATGGCGGTCTATGTATTATGTTGTAATGCCCAATCAAGTCTCAAAGGAGTCAAGATGATTAGTATATGCATGTATTGCTTTCTCGGTGTTTGTCAATTGCCCCGCTGTAATTTGTTCACCCATCATGTTATCTATCTAAGGAGAGCCACCTCTAGTGAACTATGGATCCCGATCCTTTTACTTTACATACAATCTACAACTGTTTACTACTTTGTGTTTACTTTCTGCAAACTTTTACTTCTTTCCATTCGATACGTTTAATCCTTTGTTTTCCGGAAAACACGGTGAGATTAACAACCTCATCGCAAGTTGGTGACAAAGTTCTGTGGTTGTGTTGTGGAGGTCTCCGTGTTGCTACTAGCACTGGTAGTGCGCCCTGCCAAAGCTCAGCTAGTAACACCTTTGAGGTGTTTCCTTGCTCCTACTGGTTTGATTAAACCTTGGTTTCATAACTGAGGGAAACTTGCTGCTGTGCTCATCATACCTTCCTCTTGGGGTTCCCAACGAGCTCTACATCAACACCGCCATCAAGCATTTTTCTGGGCGTCGTGCATTGAGCCATCAAGCATTTTTCTGGCGCCGTTTCCAGGGAGTCAAGGACATCTTCACAAGGGGAGTCCCTCATAACCAATCTCTTTACTTTGTTGTTTTTGTTTTGCTTAGTTTCTTTTTGCTTTGTTTGCTTGTTTTGTTCTTCAGAAAACACACAAAAAAAATTAGTTCCTTTCTTAAGTTGCCTTGATGACTAGCTCTGCTCCAATCACTATTTCATTATGGATAGCTCGCTCAGTTTCCTATTTGGGAACAGTTTTATGACTGCTAAGGTAATAGATGAGCCACCGCCTGCTAGAACCTCCATGGAGAAGAAATTGCTGAACCTGAAAGCTCATTAGATGAAAAAGAGGAGGAGGGTGATGGACAAAAGGAGGAATAATAGATCTACCCATTCCTACCTTCTAATGAGAGTAACTCTTTATCCCTTACATAATTTCATTGTCCCCCATGCTTATCAAAGGAGGGTGAATGTTATGTTCCCAAGGATTCTATTGAAAATGTTTATAATAAAACTCTAGAGCTTGTAGATCATGAAAAGCATGCCTTATGTGATAGTTATATTGTTGAGTTTATCCATGAGGCTACTGAAAATTATTATGAGAGAGGAAAATATGGTTGTAGAAGTTTTTATGGTAATGAAACACCTCTCTATGTGCTGAAAGTTTTGAAGTTACTTTTGTTTTATCTTCATATGCCTGTCACTTTGTTCTTTGTGCATTTATTTGCATAAAATATTCCTATGCATAGGAAGTGGGTTAGACTTAAATGTGGTTTGTATTTTCTCCTTGATGCTCTCTTTTATTTCAATTCATATTTCCTATGAGAGCATCTTCTCAAATTTTCATGCCTAACTTAAAGGCGTTAAAGAAAAGTACTTGTTGGGAGATAACCCAAGAGTTTTAGTTGAGTCTTGGAAGTTATTATCTCTGTAATAACCTCTCCTTATCCTTTTTATTTGCTTTTTGTATCAAGAGTAACCTCTAATGAGAGTGAAGTAATGATTGGGAAAGTTGCTGTCCCGAAACAGATTTCTGTGCTTCACCTTAAAGATTTCTGAGAGAGCGCTGTACGTCGGATTGAGCTGTAATTTTTTGAGTTTCTGACCCAGGTTGTTATATAACTTTTGCTAGTTCAACACTTTTTTATTTGAGCAACAAAAGTTCTTTGAAAAAATTCGTCTTTACCTGCTAGTCTGTTTTGACAGATTTCTGCTATTTTCTGCATTTGGTTCTTGTTAGTTCCTTCTTGAGTTACTTTGGGGAATTGAGATTTTTGAGGGAAGTGATACAGTATCTAGTGTTCTAATGGAAGTTTATTTGGTGTTAGAACTGAACCTTGAGACTTATTTATCTTAAAATGCACTAACGTTGCTAATGAGATTGTGTCAAGTTTTGTATGAAGGAAAATTTTCAGGTGTATGGAAGGAATGAGTAATGAGATAAAGGATGGACTAAAGCTCAAGCTTGGGGATGCCACGTGTGTCACCCCAAGAAATATCCAAGAAGTACAAACGTCAAAGCTTGGGGATGCCCAAGGCATCCCCTTATTCATCAATAAAAATTCCAGGTTTCTTCCAAACACTTCATTTTTATTGTTTCATGCACAGTTGTGTTTTTCTTGGAGCATCTTATTTTTCGTTTTCGTTTTGGTTTTTAGTTTGCTTGGTTTTCTTACTTTTCTGAATAAGTTGGTTGGACCCCCTCTTTCACACATTGGTTTGCAAATAGTTTGGTTTGGTTTTGGAAAAGAGTAGCAAAGTTCATGCTTATGTGGTAAAAAGAGCTTGTTTTTGACTGTGGCCTATGCTTTGTCATGCCATGCTTGATATTGTTTTGGCCTTATGCTTAGTATTGTTTGCTGTAGCATGACTTGTTATAAACAATTGAGATTGCTTAATGTGCCTTGGATGAATCATGCGTTGTTTTAGCATATTAAAGCATAGTATAGTGGTATTCTCCTTTGATGCTTTATTTGGGTTGACTTGGCACATGCTCACACCATGTTATGACTATCTCAAGTCACCATAGCCTTTATGATCCTTTAAGTTTTCAACTTGTAGTATCACTTTATTCTTTGATCAATGATGTTTTGTCGCTCTGCATGATTATGGCCATTATTGCTCTCTTAGTTTGTCGCTCTGAGTCTTTTGCTAGCCTCCACAACAAAGTATGAGTTCCACTCATGCATCCAACTCCCTAAACCAAGTTATTCCAAAGAGTCCACCATACCTACCTACTAGCTTATTCTATTCCAAGTATATTCATGCTTTTGTTTACCTTCCACTTGTTATGAGAAAACTAGTGATTAAAGCTCTCACGAACTTGATGGCACACTTTACTTTATTGCCTCTAATAAACTTGAACCATTGGGTCCTTCTTTGTTATGTATATGCTTGGGCTTTATAAGTTAAAATTAGCAGAACCAGGTTTCATGGGGAACGCTTTCAACATTGCACTTATACTTTGTACCCCGTTGATATCATGTTCTTTTGCTTACGGATCCCAGCGGTGTGAAATAAATGTGGAACTTGTAAGATCATGGAGTTTGTATGTGTGTTAGAGAAACGCCTGGGCCGCTAGCCTAAGCCATGCCTAATCATGGTGGAAACTTGCAGCATCACCATAATGAGCACTCTATGAAGCATCCTCAATAAAAACCTATGCAAATAGCAAATAAAAAGATCGCTGAGATGCTCATTGTCTGCTTGCCTTGTCATTTTGATTATGGGAAAGCTCCCGTATCATGTGCAAGTGGTACCCCATTGGCGGTTCTTAATGATACACATATACTTACAATGACAAGAGCTTACTCATGACTGAAGTTGAGTAGCATGAGGATCGGTCTTCGTAAGTAAGGGGCATGAGATTTCGGTTTATAACTTGTCAAGCATATCCTCTTAGTTGTGTCACTTTAACCTTAATCACCTTCAAGATGCTTATGATAGGGGCAATGAGAGATGAAAACTACAAGTACCATAATTTTTGGAAGCTCTTTATGAGACTTGAATCCCTACTTCCTTTTACAAAAGGCTTTTCTTCCACCATTATATTGAATCTCCACCTTCTAACTTTATGCACCTACTTTGAGAGAATAGTGGCCATTCTTAGTTCTATGTGCATTGTCCCAAGACTAGTTGATTGATGCATAACTTGTTATTGCTTGTTTGAAACTATTGTATCTAGTCACTCTTATGAACTTTGAAGGTGTCCTATGCATTTATATTTGCTACTCTATTGAGGGACAAGCTGAATACTTTTATGCTATGTTTTCTTTATGTGAAACAAACAAACGTCTTGCAAAGCATTGTTATTCATGAATCTTTTGTTTGTGCCTTTTCATGTTGCATCTTAGTTTCTTTGCTTATTTCTAGAACTTTGTCTTTCATGTTATGATTGAAGTACTATGATCCCAGCTTTGAATGTTTTGCAAATATTTTGATCAAGTCTTTGATGGTGCATGTCACCTCAAAAATTCTTTCTTTTTATCACTTACCTACTCGAGGACGAGCAGGAGTTAAGCTTGGGGATGTTGATACATTGCAAATATATCTATAATTTTTGATGTTCCATGCTTGGTTTTATCCACTTTCTTGTGTTTTGTTCCAACTTTGGAGTTCTTTTATTATGATTTCTTGGACTAACCTATTAACAAGAGCCACAATGCTAGCTGCCTGTTTTCTGCTGTTTTTGGTTCCATTAAAGTCAGAAAATGAATATTCTCGGAATTGGACGGGACAAAAGCCAAAGTGCCTATTTTTCCGGAAGGGATCAAGTGCCAGAATACGAGACGGAGAGGGGCCAGGGGCCGGCCACACCACCTGGCCGCGGGGCCAGGCTTGGCCCGTGCCAAGGGGTGGTCTGGCCGACCCCAGCACCCCCTCGGCCTCTCCTTCCGCCTATAAGTTGCCCTCAGGATGAAAACCCTAGGTACCCGATCAAAAATCCATGAAAGAGTCTATAGCCGCCGTCGTCTCTGTCCCTAGATCGGGGGGGATCTGAAGCTCTTCCCGGCACCCTGCCGGAGAGGGGAATTCACCCTGGAGGCCTTCCTCATCACAATGCAAGCCTCCGGTGTGATGCATGAGTAGTTCATCCTTGGACTATGGATCCATGTAGTAGCTAGATGGCTGGTTTCTCCTCCTTTGTGCTTTCATGTTTAGATCTTGTGAGCTCTGTTCATGATCAAGATCATCTATTTGTAATTCATATATGTTGTGTTTGCGGGGATCCGATGGATATTGAGATGCTATTTCAGATTGATTATTGATTCTATCATGTCTTTGTTATTTGAGATCTTGCATGCTTTCCGTTGTTAGTAGCTAACCTGGCCAAGTAGATGCTAGCAACTCCAAGAGTTAGTATTTATGCTCGATAGTGGGTTCATGCCTCTGGTAATCTAGGGAAGTGAAAGAAATCTCTAAGGTACTATATGTGCTGTTGCTACTAGGGAGAAAACAACGATCCTTTGTTCATAGAACAATTGTATACACGCAGTTCGTAAAGCAATAATCTGTTGCTTGCAACTTAATACTGGAGGGGGTTCGGATGATAACCTGAAGGTGGATTATTTGTCATAGATGCACTTGGATGGCGGTCTATGTATTATGTTGTAATGCCCAATCAAGTCTCAAAGGAGTCAAGATGATTAGTATATGCTTGCATTGCTTTCTCGGTGTTTGTCAATTGCCCCGTTGTAATTAGTTCACCCAGCATGTTATCTATCTAAGGAGAGCCACCTCTAATGAACTATGGATCCCGGTCCTTTTACTTTACATACAATCTTCAACTGTTTACTGCTTTGTGTTTACTTTCTGCAAACTTTTACTTCTTTCCATTCGATACGTTTAATCCTTTGTTTTCTGCAAAACACGGTGAGATTGACAACCTCATCGCAAGTTGGGGACAAAGTTCTGTGGTTGTGTTGTGCAGGTCTCCACGTTGCTACTAGCACCGGTAGTGCGCCCTGCCAAAGCTCAGCTAGTAACACCTTTGAGGTGTTTTCTTGCTCCTACTGGTTCGATTAAACCTTGGTTTCATAACTGAGGGAAACTTGTTTCTATTCTCATCATACCTTCCTCTTGGGGTTCCCAACGAGCTCTACATCAACACCGCCATCAAGCATTTTTCTAGGCGCCGTGCATTGAGCCATCAGGGGTCTCAGTGTTCCTCTATGTAAAGTAAGGTTCAAAAGTTGTATGAATATGAATGCTTACATTTTTAAATGGTAGAGCTCATTTTTCTGAACATTTTGATATATTATACATATTTTTCTGATTTAAAATGAATTAGTTATGATTTTTTCCAATTTTAATCCTTTTTTAAATTATTTTTAAATAAATAAACATTTTTGCAATTACTAAAATTAATTTTCATATGGCCCCATATGTCAGACCTAATTAAAAACCTAACTAAAAACCTAACTAAAAACCTAATTATAAACCTAACTTAAAACCTAACTAAAAACTTAATTAAAAACCTAACTGAAACCTAACTAAAAACCTAATTAAAAACCTAACTAAAAACCGAACTAAAAACCTAATTAATATAAAGGGCCGACCGGGGGAGGCTTACCGGCCGGCGGTGGCCGCCAGCATGCGGGGGCGGAGCTGCCTGCGAAGCGATCGACGACGCGAGCTCGAGCGGCGCGGTCGTGGCTCGGGTGGCAGCGGCACCTGCGGGGTGCGGCGCGAGCAGGGCGGCAGATGCAGGGGTTCAGGCGGCAGCTCGGTTAGAGGCGGAGAGGCGTGGGTTCGGGCGGTGCAGTTGACGGCGAAGAGGGCGACGACGACGCGGTCGACGGCGGCCAGCTCGAAAATCCGGCAGTTTGACGGCGTCGTTTTGCTCCGCGCGTGATTTTCCTTAGGCGTTTTGCGAGTGAAGTGAATGGGGAAGACGAAGGAGGGGAACAATTATCTAGTACAGACATTTGCTCCCGGTTCGTACCAACAACCGGGACCAAAGGATCAACGGTCCCGGTTGTTGGTACGAACCAGGACCAAAGGCGTGTTGATGGCAGCGCGCGCACGCAGGATCATCGGTCCCGGTTGGTGAGATGAACCGGGATCGTTGACACGTTTTTCAGATTTTGGCAAACCTTTTGGTCTTCCCGCCATTTTCAAATTTGTTTCTTCTTTAATTAATAAGATGTTTCAATTTAAGATGATTATTTATTTGAAATTCCAAAAAACTTTTAACAAGAAAAGTGCTTCAATTTAAATAACTAATAAAAACCATTTTCTGTTTTCAAATTTTTTTTTGAACTATAAAATTTTACTATTTTCAATTAAAATTGCATTACAAAATATTTATTGCATAATTTGGGATTTCAAAAAACTTTCAACAGGAAAAGTGCTTCTATTTAAATAAATAATAAACACCATTGTCTATTTTCAAATATTTTTATTTGAACTATACAATTTTACTATTATCAATTAAAATTGCATTACAAAATATTTATTGCATAATTTGTAATTTCAAAAAACTTTCAACGGAAAAAGTGATTATATTTAAATAAATAATCAAAAAACATTTTCTATTTTCAAATATTTTTATTTGAACTATACAATTTTACTATTTTCAATTAAGATTGCATTACAAAATAGTTATTGCATAATTTGGAATTGCAAAAAACTTTCAATAGGAAAAGTGCTTCTACTTAAATAAATAATAAAAAACCATTTTCTGTTTTCAAATATTTTTATTTGAACTATAAAATTTTACTATTTTCAATTAAAATTGCATTAACAAATATTTATTACATAATTTGGAATTTCAAAAAACTTTTAACAGGAAAAGTGCTTCAATTTAAATAACTAATTAAAAACATTTTTTATTTTCAAATATTTTTATTTGAACTATACAATTTTACTATTTTCAATTAAAATTGCATTAACAAAAAAATTATTGCATAATTTGGAATTTTAAAAAACTTTTCAAGATTTGAACTACAAGTACATGAAATAATGCTTCAGAAGATTTGAACTACAGTTGCAAGGAAAAATATTGAACTTGAAAAATGGCAAACATCATTAAAAATCCTTCACAAAATGACCTATCATGTTCGAGGTTTCATGGCATTTAGGTCAAACCACCAATGTTATGGCTAGAATCAGGGCATAGTTTGTGATATTGTGCCCATATTGTGCACACATGTGCATCTTGGGATGGCTTACAATGTTGCAGGAGGAAGTTTTCCTCTTCGACGCACGAAAAAGCAAATTCCATTTTTAAGGTGCCGAAATCAGGGTGTTCTGTTGAGCAACCACCAAATTAAAGTTTGGCATTGGTACCAACACATTTTTCAAAAATACTAGACCACCTTATATGGACAATTTCCCAACCTGTGTATCTGAAACCTTTCCGTCCATCCCTCATGAAAAAGACAAATTCCTGCCAAATCGGCAGGAGGTTGCCAAGATTTGAACTACAATTACATGATATAATGCTTCTGAATTTTTTTAAAAATCATTAACATGCTATTTCATTAGAGATCCACTTCAAGTTTAGCGAGGCTCAGCCCCGGACTAAGAAGCTTCATGCCCGCCGTTTTGAATATAGTTTGAAACGGGCATAAGAAATTCAAAAATGATCCAAATAATGTGAAACCTTCGCGTGGTGTCATATTATGTGTCACAGTTGCAAGGAAAAATATTGAACTTGAAAATTTGCAAACATCATAAAAAATACTTCACAAAATGACCTATCATGTTCGAGGTTTCATGGCATTTAGGTCAAACAACCAATGTTATGGCTAGAATCAGGGCATAGTTTGTGATAGTGTGCCCATATTGTGCACACATGTTCATCTTGGGATGGCTTATGATGTTGCAGGAGGAAGTTTTCCTTTTCGACGCACAAAAAAGCCAATTTCCATTTTTGAGGTGCCGAAATCGGGGTGCTCTGTGAAACAACCACCAAATTAAAGTTTGGCATTGGTACCAACCCATTTTTCAAAAATACTAGACCACCTTATATGGACAATTTCCCAACCGGTGTATCTGAAACCTTTCCGTCCATCCCTCATGAAAAAGGAAAATTCCTGCCAAATTGGTAGGAGGTTGCCAAGATTTGAATTACAAGTACATGATATAATGCTTCTGAATTTTTAAAAAAATCATTTATAGGTCCATAACATGCTATTTCATCAGAGATCCACATCTAGTTCAGTGAGGCTCAGCCCCGGGCTAAGAAGCTTCATGCCCGCCATTTTGAATATAGTTTGAAACGGGCATAAGAAATTCAAAAATGATCCAAACAATGCGAAACCTTGGCGTGGTGTCATATTATGTGTCACAGTTGCAAGGAAAAATATTGAACTTGAAAAATTGCAAACATCATAAAAATCCTTCACAAAATGACCTATCATGTTCGAGGTTTCATGGCATTTAGGTCAAACCACCAATGTTATGGCTAGAATCAGGGCATAGTTTGTGATAATGTGCCCATATTATGCACACATGTGCATCTTGGGATGGCTTACGCTGTTGCATGAGGAAGTTTTCCTTTTCGACGCACGAAAAAGCCAATTTCCATTTTTGAGGTGCCGAAATCGGGGTGTTCTGTGAAGGAACCACCAAATTAAAGTTTGGCTTTGGTACCAACCCATTTTTCAAAAATACTAGACCACCTTATATGGATAATTTCCCAACCGGTGTATCTGAAACCTTTCCGTCCATCCCTCATGAAAAAGACAAATTCCTGCCGAATCGGTAGAAGGTTACCAATATTTGAACTAGAAGTACATGATATAATGCATCTGAATTTTTAAAAAAAATCATTTATAGGTTCACAACATGCTATTATATCAGAGATCCACTTCAAGTTCAGCGAGGCTCAGCCCCGGGCTAAGAAGCTTCATGCCCGCCGTTTTGAATGTAGTTTGAAACGGGCATAAGAAATTCAAAAATGATCCAAACAATGTGAAACTTTCGCGTGGTGTCATATTATGTGTCACAGTTGCAAGGAAAAATATTGAACTTGAAAAATTGCAAACATCATAAAAAATCATTCACAAAATGACCTATCATGTTTGAGGTTTCATGGCATTTAGGTCAAACCACCAATGTTATGGCTAGAATCAGGGCATAGTTTGTGATAATGTGGCCATATTGTGCACACATGTGCATCTTGGGATGGCTAACGACGTTGCAGGAGGAAGTTTTCCTTTTCGACGCACGGAAAAGCCAATTTCCATTTTTGAGGTGCCGAAATCGGGGTGTTCTTTGAAGCAACCACCAAATTAAAGTTTGGCATTGGTACCAACCCATTTTTCAAAAATACAAGACCACCTTATATGGACAATTTTCCAACCAGTGTATCTGGAACCTTTCCGTCCATCCCTCATGAAAAAGACAAATTCCTGCCAAATTGGTAGGAGGTTGCCAAGATTTGAACTACAAGTACATGATATAATGCTTCTGAATTTATAAAAAAATCATTTATAGGTTCATAACATGCTATTTCATCAGAGATCCACTTCTAGTTCAGTGAGGCTCAGCCCCGGGCTAAGAAGCTTCATGCGCACCGTTTTGAATATAGTTTAAAACGGGCATAAGAAATTCAAAAATGATCCAAACAATGCGAAACCTTCGCGTGGTGTCATATTATGTGTCACAGTTGCAAGAAAAAATATTGAACTTGAAAAATTGCAAACATTATAAAAATCTTTCACAAAATGACCTATCATGTTCGAGGTTTCATGGCATTTAGGTCAAACCACCAATGTTATGGCTAGAATCAGGGCATAGTTTGTGATAATGTGCCCATATTATGCACACATGTGCATCTTGGGATGGCTTACGCTGTTGCATGAGGAAGTTTTCCTTTTCGACGCACGAAAAAGCCAATTTCCATTTTTGAGGTGCCGAAATCGGGGTGTTCTGTGAAGGAACCACCAAATTAAAGTTTGGCTTTGGTACCAACCCATTTTTCAAAAATACTAGACCACCTTATATGGATAATTTCCCAACCGGTGTATCTGGAACCTTTCCGTCCATCCCTCATGAAAAAGACAAATTCCTGCCGAATCGGTAGGAGGTTACCAATATTTGAACTACAAGTACATGATATAATGCATCTGAATTTTTTAAAAAAATCATTTATAGGTTCACAACATGCTATTATATCAGAGATCCACTTCAAGTTCAGCGAAGCTCATCCCCGGGCTAAGAAGCTTCATGCCCGCCGTTTTGAATATAGTTTGAAACGGGCATAAGAAATTCAAAAATGATCCAAACAATGTGAAACTTTCGCGTGGTGTCATATTATGTGTCACAGTTGCAAGGAAAAATATTGAACTTGAAAAATTGCAAACATCATAAAAAATCCTTCACAAAATGACCTATCATGTTCGAGGTTTCATGGCATTTAGGTCAAACCACCAATGTTATGGCTAGAATCAGGGCATAGTTTGTGATAATGTGCCCATATTGTGCACACATGTGCATCTTGGGATGGCTAACGATGTTGCCAGAATAAGTTTTCCTTTTCGACGCACGAAAAAGCCAATTTCCATTTTTGAGGTGCCGAAATCGGGGTGTTCGTTGAAGCAACCACCAAATTAAAGTTTGGCATTGGTACCAACCCTTTTTTCATAAATACAAGACCACCTTATATGGACAATTTTCCAACCAGTGTATCTGGAACCTTTCCGTCCATCCCTCATGAAAAAGACAAATTCCTGCCAAATTGGTAGGAGGTTGCCAAGATTTGAACTACAAGTACATGATATAATGCTTCTAAATTTATAAAAAAATCATTTATAGGTTCATAACATGCTATTTCATCAGAGATCCACTTCTAGTTCAGTGAGGCTCAGCCCCGGGCTAAGAAGCTTCATGCCCACCGTTTTGAATATAGTTTGAAACGGGCATAAGAAATTCAAAAATGATCCAAACAATGTGAAACCTTCGCGTGGTGTCATATTATGTGTCACAGTTGCAAGAAAAAATATTGAACTTGAAAAATTGCAAACATTATAAAAATCTTTCACAAAATGACCTATCATGTTCGAGGTTTCATGGCATTTAGGTCAAACCACCAATGTTATGGCTAGAATCAGGGCATAGTTTGTGATAATGTGCCCATATTATGCACACATGTGCATCTTGGGATGGCTTACGCTGTTGCATGAGGAAGTTTTCCTTTTCGACGCACGAAAAAGCCAATTTCCATTTTTGAGGTGCCGAAATCGGGGTGTTCTGTGAAGGAACCACCAAATTAAAGTTTGGCTTTGGTACCAACCCATTTTTCAAAAATACTAGACCACCTTATATGGATAATTTCCCAACCGGTGTATCTAGAACCTTTCCGTCCATCCCTCATGAAAAAGACAAATTCCTGCCGAATCGGTAGGAGGTTACCAATATTTGAACTACAAGTACATGATATAATGCATCTGAATTTTTAAAAAAATCATTTATAGGTTCACAACATGCTATTATATCAGAGATCCACTTCAAGTTCAGCGAGGCTCAGCCCCGGGCTAAGAAGCTTCATGCCCGCCGTTTTGAATATAGTTTGAAACGGGCATAAGAAATTCAAAAATGATCCAAACAATGTGAAACTTTCACGTGGTGTCATATTATGTGTCACAGTTGCAACGAAAAATATTGAACTTGAAAAATTGCAAACATCATAAAAAATCCTTCACAACATGACCTATCATGTTCGAGGTTTCATGGCATTTAGGTCAAACCACCAATGTTATGGCTAGAATCAGGGCATAGTTTGTGATAATGTGCCCATATTATGCACACATGTGCATCTTGGGATGGCTAACGATGTTGCAGGAGGAAGTTTTCCTTTTCGACGCACGAAAAAGCCAATTTCCATTTTTGAGGTGCCGAAATCGGGGTGTTCTTTGAAGCAACCACCAAATTAAAGTTTGGCATTGGTACCAACCCATTTTTCAAAAATACTAGACCACCTTATATGGACAATTTCCCAACTGGTGTATCTGGAACCTTTCCGTCAACCCCTCATGAAAAAGACAAATTCATGCCGAATCGGTAGGAGGTTGCCAAGATTTGAACTACAAGTACATGATATAATGCTTCTGTATTTAAAAAAATCATTTATAGGTTCACAACATGCTATTTCACCAGAGATCCACTTCAAGTTCAGCGAGGCTCAGCCCCGGGCTAAGAAGCTTTAGTCCCGGATGGTCGGTGCAGCCAAGACTAAAGCTATCAGTGGGATAAGGACGCGTGGGTAACCTTTAGTCTCGGCTGGTGGGTGCAACTGAGACTAAAGCTGTCGGTGGGATAAGGATGTGTGGGTGGACGCACTGCTCGATGAGATAAAGCATGTAGCGCATGACGCACTGTCGGAGGAACAGGACAAAGTAGAAGCGGTGTCGTGCCTATAAAAGGAGCATCGATACGCCATGGAAAGCAGCTCAACAAGCCAACATAGGTAGAGAGAGTTTCATACCCATGGATGGAGGGTTGGGAAATCTCCCGTGGAGGAGCTTCTCGAAGATGTCGTTGGTGCACACGCCCTACGGCATCTTCGGAAGGTCCGCCTCGGAAAATTTTCCCTGCAAGCCCGTGAAAGACTCCATCTCCTCTAACAGTGTTGGGGAAAGGGTTGGGAAATCTTCCGTGGCGGAGCTTCTCGAAGATGTCGTTGGTACACACGCCCTACGGCATCTTCGGAAGCTCCGCCTCGGAAAAATTTCCCTGCAAGCTCGAGAAAGACTCCATCTCCTCTAATAGTGTTGGGGAAAGGGTTGGGAAATTTCCCGTGGCGGAGCTTCTCGAAGATGTCGTTGGTGCACACGCCCTACGACATCTTCGGAAGCTCCGCCTCGGAAAAATTTCCCTGCAAGCCCGTGAAAGACTCCATCTCCTCTAATCGTGCTGGGGAAAGGGTTGGGAAATCTCCCGTGGCGGAGCTTCTTGAAGATGTCGTTGGTGCACACGCCCTACGACATCTTCGGAAGCTCCGCCTCGGAAAAATTTCCCTGCAAGCCCGTGAAAGACTCCATCTCCTCTAACAATGTTGGGGAAAGGGTTGGGAAATCTGCCGTGGTGGAGCTTCTCGAAGATGTCATTGGTGCACACGCCCTACGGCATCTTTGGAAGCTCCGCCTCGGAAAAATTTCCCTGCAAGCCCGTGAAAGACTCCATCTCCTCTAATAGTTTTGGGGAAAGCGTTGGGAAATCTCCCGTGGCGGAGCTTCAGAAAATGACCTATCATGTTCGAGGTTCTCATATAAAGTTTTCATACATCACATAAAGTTTCCATACATTACATAGATTTACATAGGGTTTAGGGTTTAGGGTCTGAATCCTTCGTCGCGTATGTTGATCCCTTGCCTATGATCGCTTCTTAGGCCATAACCATGGAGCATCTTCTTTGCTTAATGGGATGCTTGGGTCAGTTTTCACGGTGAAGGGCGGAATTTCATCAAACTTATCATAATCTGCTGACATGTATGTCTTGTCCTCGACTCTCGGGATGTTTCTTTTCCCCGAAAGAACTATGTGACGCATGGGCTCATCATCTGATGTATTCGTTTCCTTATTTTTTCTTTTTTTCGGTCTAGAGGACATGTCCTTCACATAAAAACCTGAGCCACATCATTGGCTAGGACGAATGGTTCGTCTCTGTAACCAAGATTCTTGAGATCCATTGTTGTCATTCCGTACAGCTGGTCTACCTTTACCCCTTCTCCAATCATGTTGACCCAACTGCACCGAAACAAAGGGACCTTAAAAGTAGGTCCATAGTCAAGTTCCCATATCTCCTCTATGTAACCATAGTATGTGTCCTTTTTCCCATTCTCGCATGTTGCATCAAAGCGGACACCATTGTTTTGGTTGGTGCTCTTTTTACCTTGGGTAATCGTGTAAAATGTATTCCCATTTATCTTGTACCCTTGGAAAGTCAATATAATCGCAGATGGTGTCGCGACCAACAAGTAGAGCTGATCTCCAATAGTGGTGTCATTCATGAGATGTAATTGCAACCAAGTGCCGAAAGTCTCCATGTGATTTTCTTTAATATAGTAGTCATCCTTCCCCGGGAACTTGGAGCGTACAACATTCATGTGTTCCTCGATATACAGAGCCACAAAGGTAGAACTTCGTAGAACTATGTAGTGTGCTTGATTCAAAGAATGTCCGTCCCTAAATATCATTGCTTTCTTTCCTAGCGTGCCTTTTCCACTCAGTCTCCCCTCATACTGTGGTTCAGGAACACCAATTGGCTTAAGGTCAGGAAGAAAGTCTACACAGAACCCAATGACCTCCTTTGTTCCATAGCCCTTGGAGATGCTTCCTTCTGGCCTAGCACGGTTACGAACATATTTCTTTAAGACTCCCATGAACCTCTCGAAGGGGAACATATTGTGCAGACATATAGGACTGAGAATGGAAATCTCTTCGACTAGGTGAACTAAGAGATGCGTCATAATATTGAAGAAGGACGGGGGGAACACCAACTCAAAACTGACAAGACATTGGACAACATCCTTCTGTAGCCTTTCTAGACTTTCTCGATCGATTACCTTCTGAGATATTGCATTGAGGAATGCACATAGCTTCACAATGGCTAATCAAACATTTTCCGGTAGAAGCCCCCTCAATGCAACCGGAAGCAACTGTGTCATAATCACGTGGCAATCATGAGACTTCAGGTTCTGAAATTTTTTCTCTACCATATTTATTATTCCGTTTATATTTGACGAGAAGCCAGCCGGGACCTTGATACTGTAAAGGACTTCAAAAAAGATTTCCTTCTCTGCTTTGGTAAGAGCGTAGCTGCTTAAGTATTTGCGTCCTTTATTAGTATGCTTGTTGTATGGGTCTTTGATATGTTGCTGGTCCTCCCGTGCTTCTGGTGTATCTTTTGTCTTCCCATACACGCCCAGGAAGCCTAGCAGGTTCATGTAAAGATTCGTTGTCACGTGCATCACGTCGATTGAAGAACGGACCTCTAGGTCTTTCCAATACTCAAGCTCCCAAAATATAGATTTCTTTTTCCACATGGCCGTGTGTCCGGTAATGGGGTCTTTCAGAACAGATTGACCGCTAGGACCCTTTCCAAAGATTACTTCTAGGTCCTTCACCATACCAAATACATCAGCACCTTTAGGGAGCTTAGGCTTCTTCCAGTAATCTTCCTCACCATTGAAATGCTTGTCTTTCTTTCTTACTTGATGATTGGTCGGAAGAAATTTACGACACCCCAGGTACACAACCTTCTTACATTTATCCAAATATGTACCTTTAGTCTTATGTAAACAGTGTGTCAAAGCATTGTATCCCTTGTTTGACTGTCCTGAAATGTTACTAAGAGCAGGCCAATCATTGATGGTTACGAACAACAATGCTCGTAGGTCAAATGGCTCATGTTTGTGCTCATCCCACACCTTTACACCTGGTTCTGCCCACAACTACAAAAGTTCATCAACTAATGGCTTTAGGTACACATCAATGTCGTTGCCGGGTTGCTTCGGTCCTTGGATGAGCACTGGCATCATAATGAACTTCTGCTTCATGCACAACCAAGGAGGAAGGTTGTAGATACATAGAGTCACTGGCCAGGTGTTGTGACTGCAGCTCTTCTCCCCAAAAGGATTCATGCTGTCTGTACTTAGACCAAACCATAAGTTCCTCACGTCACCTGCAAAGTGCGAGTACTTTCTCTCGATGTTTCTCCACTGCGACCCATCGGCGAGGTGTCTCAGTTTCTTGTCTTTCTTACGCTCTTCTTTGTGCCATCACAACAACCTGGCATGCTCTTTATTTCATGAACAGACGTTTCAACCGTGGTATTATAGGAGCATACCACATAACCTTAGCAGGAACCCTCTTCCTGGGGGGCTCGTCATCGCCCTCAACATCACCAGGGTCATATTGTCTAATCTTGTATCGACATGCAGTGCATATCGGGCATTTATCCATATTCTCGTACTTCTCACCGCGGTACAGGATGCAGTCATTAATGCATGCATGTATCTTCTCCACATCTAATCCTAGAGGGCATATAGTCTTCTTTGATTCGTACGTTGTCTCGGGCAGCTCGTTATCCTTTGGAAGCTTCGGCTTCATTATTTTCAGTAACTTCTCAAATCCCTTGTCAGATAAGCCAGTCTCTGCCTTCCATTTCAGCAGTTCAAGTGTGGTACCAATCTTTGTTCTGCCATCTTCGCAATTTGGGTAGAACAACTTTTTGTGATCCTTTTGCATGGCCTCCAACTTAAGCTTCTCCCTTTCTGTATCACATTTTTGCTTTGCATCAGAAATGACCCGACCAAGACCATCAGCGGGCTCATCCGATGCCTGTTGTTCTTCTTCATTGCCGCCTCCCTCTTCTTCATTGTCTTCCATTGCAGTATCACCGTATTCTTCAGGGGACATAGGATAGCTGTCATCATCCTCCTCTTCTTCATTTTCTTCCAGCCTAACCCCTCTTTCTCTATGCATGGCCCAACAATAATATCCGGGCATGAAACCTCTCCGAAGCAGATGGCTTTGAAGGATTCTCGGGGCAGAGTGCTCCGCCACGTTCCGACAGTCAACGCAGGGACAAGGCATAAAATTATCCACTTTGTTTGCCTTAGCCAAATCGATAAATTTATGCAGGCCTGCAATAAAATTGGAATCGCGTCTGTCGCCATACATCCATCGCATCCGTGCATCGATCTGCGTCATAATAATTAACCATTACAATAACATCGTGAATAGTAAAATGACCACCTACATGGACACATGGAATATTTTTGTATCAGTTATAGATAAACAAGATAAGGTTGCTAACCTCAGCCGAGGATACCGTGTTGTGCGAACTTAAGTGTGGCTCAGACATTTCGTCGAACACCATGTGTGCAATCAAAGAAAAAAAAAGCTAGCACCCACACCTCACACACAATCCAGCAAAATTTGGTGGCAAGGGGCAAAGGGCTGGGCTTATATATAGCCAGGGGAGGGTTTTTGGTCCAGGTTAATGCCACGAACCGGGACTAAAGCCCCTCCCGCGCGACACGTGGCTGTCCAGCAGGGCTCCCCCCACCCAGGTCATTGGTCCCGGTTAATGGCACGACCTGGGACCAATGACCTTGGTGGGGGCCGCGTTGCTGGGCCGCCACGTGTCGCGCGGGAGGGGCTTTGGTCCCGGTTCGTGGCTTAACTAGGACCAATGCCCATTGTCACTTCGTTGTCCCCGTGTATAAATATGAGGCCACAGCGCGTCGCTTTCGCCATCGCCTTGGCCTCTCTGCAGTCGATCTCCACCCACCCCTTTCGCCATCGCCTCTCCACCGCACCGTCGTCTCGCCTCCCCTCCCTCTCCAATCTCCACCGCGCCGCCATGGAGGTGCCCACGCTCAACTTCTACGAGGCGGCGATGTTTGCGTACTACGGCATCCTCACGCCACCGCGCGCGATGGTACCCGCCGGATTTCGCATCAGCGAGGCAAGTGTGCTGGTGGCTCCGCTCCTCGTCCCCGGTGGATACGAGATGGAGTGCGTCATCGCGGAGCGTCGCCACCAGATGCCCGCGTCGATGAGGGCGTTGCCCCGGTACGCGGCGGCCAACGAGTACTGGCCCTAGCTGTTCAAGAAGGAGCGGAAGGCCAAGCTTGGCAACCGCATCGTGGACGGGCACGTGGTGCACCCGGATCTCCACAACCGAGAAGGGCGGGAGATGTTCTGGTCCGTCCCTGGACGGACCATCTACACCGCCATCGACACTGCTAGCTGTGCAGTGGAGCTCCGTCTCCCGAACAACGCCGAAATCATGGAGATTTCATCCGACAACGATGAGGAAGCCGGCGGCTCGGAGGACAGCGGCAGCGGAAGTGTTGTCGACTAGGAAAATTTGTAAAGTCGCACCTTTGTTTGGAAAAAATTTGTGGTCGAATTAATAAAATGTGTCGATTTAGATCTTTGTCTCGATTAATTTGTGGAAGATTTTTTCAAAAATACTGATTAGTTCAATTTCTACCTCGAATTAATTTCTGCCTCGAATTAATTTCTGCCCCGAATTAATTTACATTGTCCCAAATTGCAGAGCGTCGCGGGGTTTTTGGTCCCGGTTCTTGGCATGAACCGGGACCAATGCTCCGCAGAGCGCCACGTGTGCGTTGCGGGGGCATTGGTCCCGGTTCATACCATGAACCGGGACCAATGCTTAGAGATGAACCGGGACCAATGTCCAGGCGGCATGAACCGGGACCGGTGCCTGGCATTGGTCCCGATTAACGAAACAAACCGGGACCAATGAAATTTGTGCGCTGGACCAAAGACCCTTTTTCTACCAGTGGACCTTCAAGCGTATATTAATCGACTTACTCCCTCATATGTATCACCGATATCTATATGATTTACAATCAAAGGGAATAAAAAACTCGATATGAGAATGCTTTCATTGGAAATAACAATCACACTTCTTGGACAGAGGAGGAACTCATCTAAAGGTTACACCATTTTCATGACATAGGTGAAGAGGAGGATGGCATGACATTGTGCACTACTTTTAGCAGAAGCTATGGCCACTATCATTTTTTTCTAGCTTGGACAATCCCTCGATAAACTATAAACAAAAGGAGAGCGGTGGCATTATGCTTAGTTTATCAGATCTACACAAACTATTAAAGTAAGGGTCGATTTCCTTAAGCAAAGGAAGTAGACGTTCACCTCAGCTCCTAATTTGAGACATCCACTGATGAAAAAACTTCAAGAATAAAGATCGCATGGCCTCAATAATCAACTGATGGCAGGATATAATTTAAGTAAAACTGAACCTACCGATCAAACCCACTAAATCATTCTCAATCCTAGAAATAAACAGCATGATAGAAGGAAAGGTGAGGAGACAAGAAAGAAGTTCACCTTATGATGATGAAGTCATTCGCCGTGGAAGACAGTTCTCCTCGCAAGCGCGTGCAACAACCTCGATTACCTGTGAGAGGCGGTTGACGTTAGGAAGAGGGGCAAGAGGAGACTGAATGTTGGTGAAATAAGATGAGCAACAACACCGGCGTGAGGGAATAGTGTTGGGACAGTGAGAGAAAGAAAAGGAAGATACGACAACCCTCTGTGGCCGCCGCCGTCCACCAGGCGTGGCTAACATCGTCGACCTCAATCCTGCCACACGGCTAAGAGCATCTCTAGCTGATACCGCATATCGCTGCGTACCACAAAATAACCGCTTGTTTGTAGTACGTGGCGGAAAAATTGGTCATTCTAGATATTCTAAACCGTACCGCATCCAAAAAATTACGTTTTCCCACAAACCGACGCTTCCGTGCCGCATATATACCGCACCGAGGGTTCCGGATGCGGTACACCACATCCTGGCGCGTATGTTGGCGCGAGGGAAGTTTCCCCATCCTTGCTTCCCACTCACAGCTGCCACTGTCGCTGATCTGCCGCCGTCGGCCGTTTCCACCCCCCAATATCCCTCTCCTTTGTCCCATCACTCTTTGCCACCGTCGCCATAGCTGATGACCCACAAGTAAATGGGGTGTATCGCAGTATTTTCGATAAGTAAGAGTGTCGAACCCAACAAGGAGCAGAAGGTGTTGACAAGTGGTATGGATAAGGAATTCTCTGTAAATACTTAGCAAACGGATTTTTAGCGGTTTTTGATAATGCAGATAAATAAAGTACGAGTAAATAAAAGACAATAATAATAATTGCAGGAAGTGGCCCAATCCTTTCTTTAGCAAAGTACAAGCCGGTTGTATTACTTAAGATGACCAAACATTCTCAAGGACACATGGGAATATCGTCAAGTGCTTTCGCTTCATATAGTTGATTAATCTTCTTTAGTTGGATAAATGTTGTGTGGGTGAATCTATGCCAATGTACTGACCTTCCTAGGACTAATACATACTTGTGATTATACCCCTTGCAAGCATCCGCAACTACAAGAAAGTAATTAAGATAAAAACCTAACCACAGACTTAAACTTTGAGATCCTACACTCCCTTGTGCAAAGGTTTCCTAACGGGGTTCAGGTTTCTGTCACTCAAGCAACCCCATGATTAGTAGCCAAATATACAAAGCATTCCCCTAGGCCCATAAAGGTGAAGTATCATGTAGTCGCCATTCACATGACATCACTAGAAGAATAACACCACAACTTAAATATCAAACAATTGAATCTTTCTCAACACAATTCCACTACTAACAACATGACTTCTCCCATGTCCTCAAGAACTAAACGAACTACTCACAAGACATCATATGGATCAAGATCAGAGATGATATAATTATAAGTAACAATATGAACATAGACAATAATTCAATGGTTCACTCAATAGCATCAACTACAAGGAGTAATCAACACCGGGAAAGTTTCCCCTAAGAACTATGCAAGATTCAACCCAATTGTTATAGCGGTACGGAGTGATGGTGATGGTGCTGGTGGAGATGATGATGATGATCCCGATGAATTCTAGCTTGATGATGGTGTTGATGGCGACGATCTCCCTCCTCCGGGAAGGAATTTCCCTGGCAGATTTGTGCCTATCGGAGAGCTCTTTCTCTCTCTGTAGTTTCCACCCCGTAGAGGCGGCGGAACCTTTCTGTGGTCGCTCCCCAAATCTTAGGGTTTCTAGTGGAATATATACGCGGAAGGGTGATGCTGGAGGTAGGCTAGGGTGGCCACACCACCTGGTGGCGTGGCTAGGGCTGGCCCGCGCCAGGGGATGGTGTGGGCCCCTATGGCCCATCTCCACTCCTCCTTCTAGCTTCCTTCATCTTCTAAAAAAATAGGAGTTTCCGTATATTTTCTAGGATATTCTGATCTTCGCCAATTTTGCACCCGGACAATGCCTTTTCCATCAGAATCCTGACTTCAGTAGTTCATCCTCCAAAAGTCATCAACCATGCATAAATAGATGAAATAACATAAGTATCATCTCTTAATATGAAATATATCAATGAATAACAGTAAATTATGATATAGAATAGTGATGCAAAATGGACGTATCAACTCCCCCAATCTTAGACCTCGCTTGTCCCCAACCGAAAACCGAGCTCAATAAACATGACCACAGGTTTATGGAGTGAAGTGTCGATAAAGAGAATACGGACAAGAAGCATGACATTCATCAATACACAAATCATAATAGAAAACAACTCACTATTATATAACTTAACTTGCAATAAGTAAAGGAAACACAATAAAGATACACAAAGTAAATTATAATTGGTAATGGCAAACTTTGTTCTTGGTTAAAGAATGGTTAACAATTTGCAGGAATTCAAACATATTGGGGTTTTCAATGATAGCTTTCAAAGTAATATTCACTAAGATAATAGTAGTGTGCAAAACAAGGAACATACGAAACATGATTGAATAAATTATAATATGGATGGTTGAATCACAACAACTCGAATACTTGCTTAAGATAGAAAGGAATAGGTTTACTGACTCAACTGAAAAGTAAAAGATAGACCCTTCGCAGAGGGAAGAAGAGATTTCAAGTTTCATAAAGAGCTTCCAAAAATTATGGTACTTACTAGCTTTTAGCTCTCATTCCCCCTATCATAAGCATCTTGAGGTGATTAAGGTTAAAGTGACACAAATATGAGGATATGCTTGACAAGTTATAAGTTGAAAATCTCATGCCCCTTGCTTACGAGTACCGAACCTCATGCTACTCAACTTTAGTCACGAGTAAGTTCTTGTCATTGTAAGTACATGTGTATCATAGAGAACCACCAATGAGGTACCCCTTGCCCCGTGATACAGGAGCTATCCCATATCAAAATGACAAGGAAACGAACAATGAGCATCTTAGCGATCTTTTTATTTGCTATTTGCACATGTTTTTATTGAGGATGCTTCACAGATTGCTCACTATGGTTATGCTGCAAGTTTCCACCATGATTAGGCATGGCTTAGGCATGGCTTAGGCTATCCACCCAGGCATTTCTCTAACACATATACAAACTCCATGAGCTTACAAGCTCCCCTTTTATTTCACACCGCCGGGATCCATAGACAAAAGAACATGATATCAACTAAATAAGTGCAATGTTGAAACCATTCCCCATGGTAACATGGTTCTGCTAATCCACTACTTATAAAGCACAAGCATATACACAACATAGATGGACACAATGGTTCAAGTTTATTAAGTGCAAGAAAATAAAGTGTGCCATCAAGTTTGTGAGAGCTTTAATCACTAATTTTCACATAACAAGTTTAATTCAGAAGATAGATAAAAACATGAATTTACTTGGAATAGCAATAATGCTAATGGGTAGATATGGTGGACACAAATGGCATAGGTTTTAGTTCAAGGATTGGATGCACGAGAAGCATTCCCTCTCAGTACAGGTTTTTGGCTAGCAAGGCTGGGTAGCAAGCATAAGAGTTAAAGGAAACAAACAAACATACATGTGATAAAAACAAACATGCAATCTTACTTGGAAACACAAAAGATTTTAACTAGAGAATACTAAGCTTATGAGCCAAACAAGAAAGAAAGATGATGAAATTATATTTCTAAAATTACTTTTATCTTTTCCATTCAATTCTCAAATAGTGTTGCTACTGACTAGTGGCAGGTTTGCCAAAACCAACTAAATTTACTTAATGATCCCAAAGTGATACCAATACTAACAACAAGATCAATCATATAACAGAAATTGCAAACTAAAATAAGATGTTCAAAAAGTAAATGATAGAACTTCTCATTAATATTCCATAATGGCAACTCACACCAAGGGATACATAGATATCTAACTAGATGAGAGATACTTCCACAATGCAAGCCATCCTATATGATAACTTCTCTATTCATGATATGACTTTACTAAAAAGGTAAAAGGATGAAAGATAATGATGTGATACCGCGACACTCCCCCAAGCTTGGAACAAACCAAGGGGATGCCAAAACCTGATGACGAATTACTCCTTCAGTGGTGGTGGTGTGATCATGATCGGAGTGAGAAAATCTTCCAGCATCTTGCGAAGCCTGTTATTCTCCTCTTGAATATCCACCTTTCTCCTCAGGACTCGGTACTTTCGCATAACTCATCAATGGCTCGTAGAGCTTCCACTACTGCAGGGCAGGAACTTAGGTCTAGAGTTGGAGGTATAAGCCTCTTCATGCTTGCTGACATGTTCTTTACTTCCTCCTCGATGCTCCGATCCATGTCTTCGTGCCTAGCTGTGATTCTTTCTTCTTCCACCCATCCCACGAAAGACCTCTGCTCAAGATTGTGATGGATTGTGCCGGTGTCACAGCTCATAGTGCTCTGAAGACGAATCCTGGAACGACATCTGAATAGAACAGATCTGAATAAAAACATGACGAGAACATGATATACAAACCTCGGGTGATCTGGAGGATTATATATTACAACGTTTAACAACAAAAGGAAGGTACTTAGAGAAAACGGGTCGGAGAAGGTCTCCGGGGTGGCCACACCCCCTGGTGGCGTGCCTAGGTGGGCCCGTGCCACGGGGTGGTGTGAGCCACCTGGGCTCCATTTCCGTCCCTTTTTGACTCATTATCTTCGACGTTAGATAAAAACTGCAAAAATATAAATTGAAAGGATTTTCGCGGACCTTTTCTTACCAGAACTGTTACCTATTCGAACACATACTCTGCGGGTTTCTGAATTTGGTCTTTAATGAATTTTTTGGAGTCACTATTTGAATAATATCAATATCTTCATTGCAAGAATCTCCAGCAATATCAGTCTTTGACCATTCACTATCTCATTACACCATTCTCTCCTAACACTTGAAAATTTCTTTCATACAAAACTTCACATAATCTTCATTAGCAACATTAGTGAATGCAAGATAATAAACCTTTAGGTCCAATTTCAACTGAAATCCATCAAAACATAAGCTATTGAAGAAACTCTTTTCGTAAGCCCAAAAATAATTCAAAAAGGAAATCGATTTAAGAGGCAAATGCAAAAATGGCAGAAATCTGTCAAAACAGACCAGCAGGTAAAGGTCAATTTTTTCGAAACTCTTATGTTGCTCAAATAAAAAAGTGCAAAACTAACAAAAGTTAGAATCATAACCTGGAGCATGCACACAAAAAATTACAGATCAGTACAACGTTCTGGGATTATTCACGATTTTTTATAGTGAAGCACACAAATCTGTTTCGGGACAGCAACTTCCCCAAATCTTACTTCCCACTCATTAGAGGTTGGTCTTGACACAAAAACCAAACAAAAAGGATAAGGAGAGGTTATTACAGAAGTAATAACTTCCAGGACTCAAATAAACAAAAAAAACTGAAAGCAAAAATATATTTGGTTGTCTACCGAAAAGCTCTTTCTTTATAGCCATTAAGATGGGCATGATAATTCAATGATGCTCATATAAGAATATGAATTGAAGTAAAAGAGAGCATCAAGAAGCAAATATACACATATTTAAGTCTAACCCACTTCCTATGCAAGGGAATTTTGTAAGAAAATAAATTATTGAAACCAGAGGCTACTAGCATAGGAAGGCAAAACAAGTGCAACATAAAGACTTTCAGCATATAGCGAGGAAACTTAATATTATTGAGATGCATAGAGACAATTTTCCCTCTCTCATAATAACTTTCAATATCATGAATAAATTTAACGATATAACTATCACATGAACCATTATAGCAAGGATCACTTATTCTAACAAAAAACACAGGGAAACTAGCTTTCAAGCACTACTAGGATGTGAACCAATATTAGAAGTATCCTTACAAAAGATATTGTGCCCATATTCTACATTTTTAGAGACAAAGTCTTTCACATTTTCTACTGCAGGTTCAATTTCTATTTGTTCATCAGGTTCTACAACTTTCTTTGTGCTTTCGTTAACCATACTTGCTATCATAGAATGTTCCTTTACCTTAACCGGGAAAGGTATTTTCTCGATGTAAGATTCAGGTAAAATATGATTAGTAGTATAAACTTCAGTATTTCTAACAGGAACACAATTAACAATATCTTTATATGGCTCATGATACTTGGTCCATTTCTTTTCAGGAATTTCAATATAAGAGGTAAATGCCTTAAAACAATTTGCAGTACTTTGAGAATCAAGACCATAAACATTACTAATATTATGAAAGTCACCAGTTCCCATAAAAGATTTAATGCATTCATAATCATAATTTATACCTGACTTTCTTCCTTTATCATTCTCCCATGCTTCAGGATTGTCTTTAATACGGTCTAGAATCTCCCATTTAGCTTATTCTTCCATGCATGTAAATGATCCAGCACAAGAAGCATCCAGTAGATCCTTATCATGAAGAGAAAGCCTTGCATAAAAGTTATTGATAATAATATTGCTAGAGCGGGTGTATGATAGAACGTAACTACTCAATGAGCCCTAGGGAGGTTTATATAGAGGGTACCTCGCTAGGGTTTACAGTATACAACCGAACAAGTTATGGATTCAGAGGCTTTGGACCTAATCCGACTGGGCTTCACCTACGCTTCTGGGCCTCCAGTCTCTAGCCGTCGGGCCTTCTTCTCAGTTACGTTCTAGTCACCGTCCTATAGGCCCACTCGCGAGGCCTTTGGCCCAATCGGAACGTCCTGCTGAACATACCCCATTCAGCATATCCCCATCATGTAATAATCAAACTTGGACAGTAGAGCAACCTGATAAATATTGTGCCTTTTTTCCAGCACATTATAAGTGATTCTGGGTATGCAACACTGACACATTGAATCTCTAGCTTGGTTTGGAAGGGATAGCGAAAGCTCAACTTTAAGAAACAAAATACATCCATAAAGTCAGTTGCACAAGTGGTAGGGTGGTAGTACTACATTATAAACTATTAAAGTAAAAATAAAATTCTTATTGAAATTGAAGTCTTTATCCATGAATGAGGTGACGAAAAGATATAATTTCAAAAATCTTGTATAATATAATGATCCGGAAACCAACTATTATGCTTAACTATGAATGAGTCTTGGATTTCTGAAAAACATGCAAAAAACTGAAATTTGGTAAAGAAACATAACTCTTAGTCGTATTGAATCACACCCGTTTCTTATGGAGGTTTACAAAGAGTATTTCTAAGTTATACAATTTTATTTTGCTGATGATATTCAATAAAGGCATTTCTACACTATGTGAATTCTTCTGTTGGCTTCCTTTTCACTACCTTCTTTACCAAACAACAATATTGTATGGCTAAGGTGCAACACATTATTAATAAATAATAAATGTGTTGAGAAATAGAGCAATTTTCTAAGAGATTTAACCATAGTAAAAGACAGATAAAACAGGAGGAATAATAGAAAAGGACCATAAGATGATATACATCATGGCAGAGGAACCGCCGGTGTTCCCGTTAGCGTTGGCACCGTCGTCAGCCATGTTGTCGAGGAAAAGATTGTTGATGTCGGGGAAGATGTCGTCGTTGGGGAAGACGTCGGTGCAGTCGCTATCCGTGAAGGAGTCCATGATGAAGCCAGTAGTCGCGCTGGTAGCGCTCCGCAAAAACCTTATCACCCTTCTCCCGTACAGGACTCGAAGCAGCGGGGTCTCGGAGGCCTACTGTCCCAGCTCGTGGTGCACACCGCAAGACGGGATGGGGAAGATCTAAGCAGCGTAGTGCTCTGGAACTTGAGGCGCAAGGTGTGTGCGTTGGTGTGTTTGAGGAGAGGAGCGACCTCTCGCTCTTATAGGCACGGGTAGGAAGGTGAACAGTCGACGTCGGGAGAGGAAGCGAACAGGCATCGACCGAAGCCGAACAGCCTCCACTAAGCTCGAATTAAATCTCCAATGAGTTTGTATTAAAAATACACTCACGCAAATTGTTCAAATTATTATCCATTTATGCGTGGCAAAAAGAAAGAGAAGCTCTCGGCTCGAGGCATTCTCACAACTCGCGGCGCGCGCTCGTCGTGACGAGGCGAGGCATGGCGAGGCGGGCGGCGGAGGAGGAGCGCGCTGTATATGTCTTCTCTTCTCAAGCTTGTATAAGTGGTGGAAGAGCTCTCCTTATAAGCTGGTCCAACTTCCACTCAACTAGCAATGTGCGACTAAACTCTTGTCCCACCTCTTGCCTTGCATGAATGGGCCAAGTGGGTCTCTAGGATTTCAGGAATTGTTGAATAATATAAATGGGCAAAACCTGTAGTGGTTAGGGTTCTCTCAAACTTCTCGTGCCACTGCTTAGGTGCTTGTTTAAGGCCATATAAAGACTTCAACAACTTACACACTTTTCCTTCTTGACCACTGATACATTGCAAATGTATATATACTTTTTGATGCTCCATGCTTGGTTTTATCCACTTTCTTATGTTTTGTCCAGACTTTGGAGTACTTTTCATGTGATTTCTTAGACCAACCTATTAACAAGAGCCACAGTGCCAGCTGCCTATTTTCTGCTGTTTTTGGTTCTAGGAAAGTCAGAAAATGAATATTCTCGGAATTGGATGGGACAAAAGCCAAAGTGCCTATTTTTACAGAAGACTCCAGGATCCAGAATACGAGACGGAGGAGGGCACCAGAAACTCCGTTCTGGCACCCTGCCGGGATGGGGAATTGGAGGATATCATCCAGAATCCAAGGAGTTCCGCTCCGCCGCCACCACCAGATTCCACGAAACAGCACCAGAAACTCCGTTCTGGCACCCTGCCGGGACGAGGAATTGGAGGATATCATCACCATCATCATCACCATCGCTTCTCCATCGACCATCCATGTTTCCCCCATCTATGAGTGAGTAATCCCCTGCTGTAGGCTATGGGGATGGTAGGGATTGGATGAGATCGTTCATGTAATGGCATCAGATTGTTAGGGCATGGTGCCTAGTATCTTTTATTAGTGCTTTATGAGTTTGTTGCGAATTGTTGTGCTTAATGCTTGTCAATAGGGCCCGAGTGCCATGATTTCAGATATGAACATGTTATTGATTCATTATGATAGTATTGTTCTTGGTCTTATCTGCAAGTTGTATACACACGTTGTCTGGAACCTATGGCCCCGAAGTGACAGAAATCGGGATAACCGGAAGGGAAAGGCTTTGATGTGAGGATCACATGTGTTCACGGAGTGTTAATGCTTTGCTCCAGTGCTCTATTAAAAGGAGCACCTTAATTGCCAGTAGTTCCCTAGAGGCCCCGCTGCAAACGGGCTGGCAGGACAAAAGATGTTGTGCAAGTTCTCATTGCGAGCACGTATGACTATATATGGAACACATGCCTAGGATGGTCTAGTACTTGGATGCTTTATCTTATTTATCTGCAATTTCCCTATGTTCTGATTGCTATGTGAATTGTCTTGTCCATGCAACGCCCGTCCATCCATCCCTATGTCTACCGCACTCGAATCCCATTGTTTACTGCTTTTGTTACTACTATCTTTGCTTTACTACTGCTGTTACTTTACTATTCCTACTACAAAACTGTTGCTACTCATAAACTGCTGTGAGCAAGATTGTTTCCAGGTGCAGCTGAATTGACAACTTAGTTGTTAAGTATGATAAATATTCTTTGGCTCCCCTTGTGTCGAATCAATAAATTGGGTTTCACTTCCCTCAAAAATACTGCGATACACCCCCTATACTTGTGGGTCATCAACCACTCACTACAAATCCATCTGGCTGATCCATATAAATTTCCTCGTCCAACTCTCCATTTAGGAAAGTCGTCTTAACGTCCATTTGATGAACGAGAAGACCATGTGAGGCAGCCAAAGATAGTAGTACGCGAATGGTGGTCAATCTGGCTATGGGTGAGTAAGTATCAAAGAAGTCCTCACCTTCTTTTTGGGTATAACCCTTGGCTACAAGTCTTGCCTTGTATTTCTCAATAGTACCATCAGGCCTAATTTTCTTCTTAAACACCCATTTGCATCCTACAGGTTTGCACCCATAAGGACGATCGGTGATCTCCCATGTTCCATTCGCTAAGATGGAATCCATCTCACTACGAATGGATTCCTTTCAGTAGTCACCATCAGGGGATGCATAGGCTTCTAAAACAGAAGTAGGAGTATCATCCACAAGGTACACACTGAAATCATTACCAAAGGATTTTGCAGTCCTCTGTCTCTTACTCCTCTTAGGAATTTCATTATCATCCTCCTCAGGTTTTTCCGACTGTTCAATAGGAATGGTATGTTTAGGAATTGTGGGTATTTCCTGATTCAATGAGTCAGGTATCTCCTGATTTGATGAGCTAGGTATATCCTTCATGGGAAAGATATCCTCAAAGAAAGTCACATCATTTGACTCCATGATTGTACCAACATGCATTTCTGGTACTCTAGATTTTACTATCAAGAATCTATAGCCAATGCTATGAAAAGCATATCCCAGAAAAACACAGTCCACGGTTTTTGGTCCAAGTTTGTGCTTCTTTGGGATTGCCACATGAACCTTTGCCAGACAGCCCCAAGTTCGCAAGTAAGAAAGATTTAATCTTTTCTTTTCCCATTCTTCAAATGGAGTAATCTCTTTGTTCTTAGTGGGAACTCGGTTTAGGACATGACATGCAGTTAGTAATGCCTCCCCCACCATTCCTTGGAGAGACCCGATGTGTCTAACATGGCGTTAACCAAATCTGTTAGAGTACGGTTCTTTCTTCTGGCTACCCCGTTTGACTGGGGCGAGTAGGGAGGCGTCATCTCATGGATTATACCATGTTCCGCACAAAAAGAATTAAACTCGTTGGAAAAGTACTCTCCACCACGATCATACCTAAGCCTCTTAATCTTTCGATCAAGTTGGTTTTCCGCTTCAGCTTTATAGATTTTGAAGTAACTCAAAGCCTCATCTTTTGATTTCATAAGATACACATGACAATATCTCGTAGAGTCATCGATCAATGTCATAAAATATTTCTTTCCACCTTTTGTTAACACACCAGTCATCTCACAAAGATCTGAATGTATGAGCTCTAGTGGCGCCAAATCTCTCACCTCTGCAGTCGTATGTGACTTGCGAGGTTGCTTTGTTTGCACACAAGTTTGGCATTTAGATCCCTTCATAGTAGTGAATTTTAGGATTATATTCATTTTAGCTAACCGCGTCATGCAACCAAAATTAACATGACAAAGCCGTGAATGTGAGACATTTGATACAAGATCAGATGAAACATGATTCACGACTTTATTACACACATCTGACAGTGACAGGCGGAACAAACCTCCACACTCATAGCCTTTACCAGTAAATGTTCCAAACATAGACAGTACAAATTTATTGGACTCAAACACAATCTTGTAGCCATCACGACATAGAAGTGATCCACTAACAAGATTCTTATTTATTGAGGGAACATGATGCACGTTCTTCAGGCGCACGGTCTTTGCCGAAGTGAACTTCAGATCGACCGTACCAACACCATGAACAGAAGCATGCGAGTCGTTCCCCATCAGCATGGACTGAGCCCCTCTGACCTGATATGAGGAAAACATGGAAACATCAGAACAAACATGTACATTAGCGCCCGTGTCAATCCACCAATCAGGAGAATGACATAATGAAAGAACAGTAGGTAATATACCATACCCAACATCTTTCATCCCAATGTCGCCCATGACAACATTAGCAGTCTTGCTGGCTTTTCCATGTTGGCGCTTGTCAAAACGGTTGGGGCAAGCAGGAGCCCAATGATCAGGATCACCGCACACATGACAAGCACATTTCTTCTTATCAGTATTCTTCTTGAAGCTAGTAGACTATGAGGCTTTGTTCTTTCCATCAAACTTTCCTTTTCCATCAAACTTTCCCTTGTTCTTGAACTTGTGAGACTGAAAGTTCTTTTTCTGTACCAGGTTGGCACTTGAACCTCCATCAGCACCTCGAGCACGAGTGTCTTTTTCTCTCGCCTTCTCTTCCACATCAAGAGTCCCAATGAGATCCGATACGGAAAACTCTTGTCTCTTGTGTTTCAGGGAAGTAGCAAAGTTCCTCCATGAAGGGGGAAGTTTGGCAATAATGCCCCCGACAATGAACTTGTCCGGTAAAACACAAGGGAAGTGCTCAAGCTCCTTGGCCAGTGACTGTATTTCATGAGCGTGCTCGACCACGGAGCGGTCATCAGTCATCTTGTAATCATAGAGTTGTTCCATGACATACAGTTCACTGCCAGCGTCCGAGACCCCAAATTTGGCCTCGAGCGCAGCCCACATGTCCTTGCCATTATCAAATGACATATAGGGTTCAACAATGTTATCCCCTAGAATAGACAGCAAAGCAGCCTTGAACAGGGTATCAGTTTTCCAAAAAACTTGTTCCTAAGCAGGAGTAAGCTCTCCCTCAGGCTTGCCAAGAGTGGCGTTATAGCAGTTCATGTTCTGAAACTAGAGAACTGCTCTCACGCGCCACCTCTTATAATGTGTACCCTCAAAAACAGGTGGCTTCACAAAAGCAACGAAACCACTTGGAGCAAATTGCCTATAATAAGGTTTTTGGATTGTTGAGAAATAGAGCAATTTTCCAAGAGATTTAACCATAGTAAAAGACAGATAAAACACAGGCAGGATAATAGAAAAGGACCAGAAGATGATATACATCACGGTAGAGGAACCGTCGGTGTTCTTGTTAGCGTTGGCACCATCATCAGCCATGTTGTCAAGGAAAAGATTGTTGATGTCGGCGAAGAAGTCATCGTTGGGGAAGACATCGGTGCAGTCGCTATCCGTGAAGGAGTCCATGATGAAGCCAGTAGTCGCACTAGTAGCGCTCCCCAAAAACCTTATCGCCCTTCTCCCGTACAGGACTCGAAATAGCGGGGTCTCGGAGGTCTACTGTCCCAGCTCGCGGTGCATGCCGCAAGACAGGATGGAGAAGATCTAAGCAGCGCAGTGCTCTGGAACTGGAGGCGCAAGGTGTGTGCGTTGGTGTGTCTGAGGAGAGGAGCGACCTCTCGCTCTTATAGGCACGGGTAGGCAGATGAACAGTCGGCGTCGGGAGCCTCCACTAAACTCGAATTAAATCTCCACTGACTTTGTATTAAAAATACACTCACGTAGACTGTTCAAATTATTATCCATTTATGCGTGGAAAAAAGAAAAATAAGCTCCTGGCTCGAGGCATTCCCGTAACCCGCGGCGCGCGCATCGTGACGAGGCGTGGCGAGGCGGGTGGCGGAGGAAGAGCGCGCGTGTATATGACTTCTCTTCTCAAGCTCGTACAAGTGGTGGAAGAGCTCCCCTTATAAGATGGTCCAACTTCCACCCAACTAGCAATGTGCACTAAGCTCTTGTCCCACCTCTTGCCTTGCATGAATGGGCCAAGTGGGTCTCTAGAATTTCAGGAATTGTTGAATAATATAAATGGGCTAGGCCTTTATTAGGCAAAATTCCAACACAATGTATATATTGCATGGAACATAAACCATTACCCAAATATAATATGATGAGACGGTAACATATTGTCTATGATATCTAAAAAAACGCAATGAATATAATTCGGTACAAAAAATAACTCTTGGTTTTGATTCACATGCTATTTCTTAATAAGGCTTAGAACGAGTATTTCTAAGTATAGTATTTTATTTGCTCCCCTTTCCTCTTCTTAGCTTATTCTTTCGGTTAAGCTAACCTTCACACATATAGTAGGCAATATAATTGGACGACGTAGATTCTATATTTTTCATAGAATCTTGTACCTAAAAACCGAGAAAATGGGAAGTTTAATATGTATAAATCAAGAAAACATATAAAGGAGAAAACGGGCATGGTAGATATACAACACGTCAAGAAAGATGCCATGTTAAAGAAAATATATAAGGTATCAGACAACACTTTGGTAATGCTAATATAATTGTACCAGCAAAAGGCAGCAGTAGGCAATAAAAGCTAGATACATATTATCTTCATATATGATCTTGTGAGCAGAAACCAAATCATATGGTGAATGGGGAATACTACAAAACTCTTTTTTATGGACCATAAGCAATATAAGCATATAACCACTGTTCAATAATTGACCGATTTAACGCTACTCGGGGTGGCCGATATGCTGATTTTTTGTTTATCAGCTGATTTTTTATTTATCGGTCGATACCCTGAAATGTCGCCAATTATCATCCAACCAATTGATTACGAATAAGCGATATCCCAAACATTGCATATAATCCAACATTTCTTGTAGTTGTTGGGGATGATTAAGGCGGTAACATGCAGAGTAAGAATGCACCACATGAATCACTAGTATTAATGGGAAATGAGAGATGACACTTGAGAGAGGTGAAGAACAAACGAAAATGATGGCAAAGAAGGAAACTTGCTCACACTCACTTCACTGGTGTTTTTCCCTTCGATGACCTATTGTCCTTCGAGAACTGGAACTCCTTATCAGAAGCGGTCATACCAATGGTGACAATGGGATCTCATCTTGTTGCTGCTTCCTGACCCTAGCCACATTGCTTTCTCCCCATTCTCTTATCCTTAGCTGAGAGAGGCTATCAAGATCGTCATACCAGGAAAGGAAGAGAAATTAGAGATGGGAGGGCTATGCGCCGGGGGGGGGGGGGGGGATGGGAGAGAATTGTCGCCAAACGCATAACATTACCCACTGCTTTCACTAAGCACCCCATAAACACACAAAAATAGGTAGCAATGTCCAAAAATACATAACTAAACATAGACGAAACAAGTTCATATCGACTACACCTATGACAGAAAATTCTCATAATTCAGAAAATCTTGGAGAAGCTGAGGCTGCAGATGTGATATGTGGCAGAGCTGCAATGATTACCAGCACAAGAGTGGAGAGGGAGGTGATGATTCTGGTAGTGGCTGATGGAATTTCTTTACTCTAAGAAAGAGTGCAATAACTTGTGTTTTGATGCATCATAAATGTAGAAAAATACTTAAAAAGGATTTTAGGAAGTTGTTATATGAATAATCACTTGTTACATGCAAGAAATGCTAATGTCGTGGCAATACATATAAGTGGATAATACTTGCAGTTTAGTAAAAAAATGCCTTAAGTTATGAATCTAGAAAAAAATCAATACTGTTGTAACAAACCATAGCTAAAATTAAGAAAGATAGAAGAAAATATCTATCCTGCCAATTTTGTCTACCTATATGATTTGCATACCACCACGCTTCCTGTTGTTGCAACAAACCCACTAATTGAACTACCAAAGATCACTATCCATACCAAAATGGAATGACCAAAGGCTTCTCGGGTTCTCTATATGTGCGCTCCACCAGATAAATTTTACTTGTAATATACATGATATCTCTTTTGTCTGGTGCACCTATATCTATTTGTTTTCTCTATCAGATTCTCTAATCAGGTGTCATGACACACCAGCTGTGAAACTGTTCTAAAATGTGTACCCATGTTGCTAAATTTAACCCACACGACAACTTCAATTTATATAAAATTTTCACGAGTTTCTAACTCTGTTGTAAGCTAACACTCTGTCCTACTTATTCTCATTTTCTGAAGACAATGTGTAAGTGGAAGGAAGGATATACGCATAGAATCTATCCAACAGAAAATAGGTTAGATTTATTACCCGGGCACAAAGACGTGCAGGTCATCGTCGGGTGGAGCTGTAGGGTGCAGCGTCAGGGACTCTTCGTCCGGGACGTAGCTCCAATTGTGCAGGCATAGTCACGCGGCGTTCCAACATCATGGTCAGTAGCGCCCCATGACTGACCAGCACATCAGAGTGGGTGCTGGACGTGGATGACCCATGCTCATAGGTTCAGATGGGAAAAAACCCAGAAAGAGGACCAAAACACAGGAAAAAGAAAAAGCAAGATATGCTTCACCACGACGGCAGGTAGATCCAGATCGAAATCGACTACAAAGTGCGCTCTGTCGCCGGGCCCCCAGAGACCACCACGCTCCATGTTTCCAAACGATACAAGGAAGACATGCCAGTAGAAAAGGGGGAGCAAAAGGAGCACGAACTAAGGCCGCGGACCTCCGTGAGGAACCGCACTCCAAAATACTAATCCCAACTATAGGCATGAAAAAGGAGACGTGAGTAACAAAGCAGAAGGCGAGAACTTCGATAGAGGAAGCTCCCCACCTCGACGACGGCAAGTCCGGCGTAGGTCACCCCACCAAGCCCAAGCGCAGCAAGGCACAGCCACCCCAAAAGCCAGAACAGTCAAACAAGATACCCTCGGTGGCATGGACACGTCAAGGGCTATTGACCTACACAAGGAATCCACGCCACGCATCGGAGGCGGTATCTCGACCGACCCATAGCCACGGGGAAATAAGCACATACGTGTCCAAGACGCCACACCGACATTGCGGAGCCCGTAGTTGCAACATCACGCGGACGAAGGAATCCGACCGAAAGTAGGAAGCTTAGAGCTCTTCTAAGATGAAACAGGTAAACTACTTTGTATCCAACAAATACTAGTACTAACAGTTTATATTTTTGTTATATGGAGATATACATAGCTCGGCTATTCTACAAACAGATTAATAATCTACAACCGGTCATGAACTTACCACAATACAACGTCTGAACTTATCTCTCTACCACGCATGAACTTTCCTCGTTGTAGCACGTCTAATCCATGGTGATTTTTTTAGAGTTTTTTAACCTTTTTTGGAATTGCACAAATTATAAACCATTGGAAAGCTACAAAAATTTCGCAACTTTCCGTATTATAACATTTTTCAAATTCATTATAGTTTAAATTTAATTTTGAAAATACTAAACCATGTTCAAAAGCGCTGTAAGCGAATTTATGATGCCATCTTTCAACCGTTTGTACGAATGATGCAAATAATATGGTGTTGGATAGATATTGAAATTTCGTAACTTTAAGTTTTTTCCAAATTCATCATTGTTTTTAAACAATATTGAAAATACTGAATTTCGGAAGTATTCAAAATATGGATGGATACCATTTTGTTGAATTTTTTTTCAACCGTATATCAGAATAACGCAAATGATATGTCATTGGAAAGATATTGAGTAGACGCATATTCTTCGCTTAGATCCTTTTTTGTAATTGTTCGTAGTTTAGGAGCAGTTGTGAAATTACTGTCCGCGGTCACAAACGTAGTTAAAATTCCTACGATTTCCTGAACTATCCGGAAAACCGCGCTTGAACTTATCACGGAATACCTGAACTGTCCGTGCTATCGCGCCTGAACTTTTACCGCGAGCGCAGCTGAAATGGCCACGTATTTTTCTGAACAGTAGCGGTCGGGAAGCTTCCTTCGCCTGGAAAAGTGCCGTCCGAACTGCCGGTTTAGAGCCATCGCGGGGAACACCCTACGGCACTGGAGCTTAGGGTCCGCTGGAGGGAGCCTGGGCGGATGGCTAGCTCTTGCAATGAGGATGCAATAGCAGAAGCACATAGAATGATAAAAATTGCAGCAGCAACGTCCATCCAACCTGGGTCCTGGAGACAAAAGTAAGAAGGGAATTGCAGAAAAGCAGCGCCCATCTGAATTCATGCTTATACTGCTTGGGCTGGACGCGTGAGCTTAAGACAGAAGAAAATGTGTACTGCCGATGTGCCGGTGGAGGAACAATTTTTCTCTCAAAGAAGTCTAGATAACTCCTCTAACTATCAGGTTTGGGACACTAATCATCCCTAAGTTTGGATTGGGGTACATAACTGTTAGAGTATACGTTTACGCGGTAATTGAGGTAGTGTAAGATAGTTAGAACTCTAGCCTAACTTGTCTTGTACTCCAAGATGATCCCTTGTACGTCTATATATACTCGTCCATTAAGCTCAATAAGACATCCATCATTCCGCCAATCTCTCCCTCTCTACCCTCCTACATCGCGTCACCCCCGGGGAGGTCGATCTCCATGATCTCCGCCGGGGGCCGCGTGACCCGTACGCAGGGCTCGTCCGCCGATCCGAGATCGGCTGTCCTGCAAGTCTTTTTTTTCCGATCTCTTGATCGATTTTCTTTTTTGATTTACCGAACTTAGATCGGATTGAGTCGTCCACCGCCGTCGTCATCGTCGCGCCTCTACTCCAACCATCGGCATCGACGATCTACCGCGCCCGTGCGTCTGCCATCTCCGCCGCCGCGCCTGCTTCGGCAGGCTGTCGCGGCCTCACGGCAGGCTGCCGCGCCCCGCGGCCGGCTGCTGCGGCTTTCTCGGGAGGCTGCCGCAGCCGACCCCCCTCGGATCGTCTTCGTCGTCATCGCCCGGGACAGCATGGACAACGCCGCCATCGACTCTGATCTACGCGTCGTCCACGCCATGGTGCATACGGCACACCGTCGGTCTGATCAACCGGTCTAGTGCTCGTCTACGCCAAGCATGTCCCCGGGCACGCGCCTACTACCGATCGAGCTACGGGTTGCCGCTGTGTCGCCCCTTCGAATCGTAGCGCCGCCGCCTTGGTCTTCGCCTACCGGCTGCCAACACACCTCACAAGCGCGTACGTGCCGGTGGCCTCCAGCTGCTGCCCCGACTCGCGCGCTGCAGCCATATCGCGCCTTCGGGCCGTGGCATTACTGCGCGCAGTCTACTTCACCGTGCCCATGCATCGACGCCCTTGGCCTCCACCGCGCCCTCTCCTACGGCGCGGATCGCCGCCGTCTGAGCCCGTCTTCGTCGCCTCACCCAGTCCCACGGCGCCAGGGGCTGCGACACGTCCGCGTTGACCTCGTCCGCATCAACACGGTCTGCGCCTGGCTCTACTTCCAGCACCACCGCCGCGCTCCACTAGGTAACCTGCAGGCTGACTTCTCGCCATCGTAGGTCCCGCCGACTACCCGCGCCCTCTAGGCGTCCAGCATGAGCACTCAGGCCGCCGCTGGACCGCCGCCTTCTACATCTTCGACTGTCTCGACTTCGTCGCCCACGTCATCGCCTCGTTCCCGTCTGCACCACGTGCTACTCTACTCCGAGAACCGTGGGCAGGGTCGACATCTTCGTTGATCTGCGACCGCGACGATTTCGGAGGCCTCCTCTGCGAGTCCCTCTGACATGGCGACAAGTTCATGATGGTTCCCACCCCTCGCATGCCCGGTACTGGCAACACCGGAAGTGCTTTCGTCCCCGACGCGTTCCCGAGTCTGGCAAACTCGCGTCGGACGCCTCGTCTTCATCGGCTTCGACAACGTCTTCTACGGCATCGACCCTCCTACGACTGCCTCGACCGTGTCACCGACGAGTTCTTATCTGCATACTCGTTTCTGGCAAAACCGGAGTGTGCGTTTGTCCCAGATGTGTGCCTAGTTCTGGCAAAACTATGGGCGCACCTCGTCCTCGACAGCTCGGACTGCATCGACTTCGGCATCGACACCCTCGACGCGTCTCCGTCATCCTCCTCGTGCACTATGCGCATGCGGCTTCATGTGCGGCTTCCTCGACACTGGCCACGACATCGACCACGGTGACCCCTCGCACAGCTACCCCGACCATGGCACCGCCCAACACTCTCGGCTCCCTCGACATCGGCATAAGGGCTTCCACCTCGCTTGAGCTTCACCAGCATCCTCTGCAGTCCAAGCTTCACGCCGCGACACCGTCCACGCCACTCCCGCTCGGACTGCGGGGGCATGTCAGCCCACTGGATGCTACTTCGGTTTCTCTCCAGTCTGACCGTCCGCAACGTTCCAGTTGTTCACGATGCTCCCGCTACGACTGCGGTGATATTAGAGTATACGTGTACGCGGTAACTGAGGTAGTGTAGGATAGTTAGGACTCTAGCCTAACTTGTCTTGTATTTCAAGATGATCCCCTGTACGTCTATATATACTCGCCCATAAGGCTCAATAATACATCCATCATATTCCGCCAATCTCTCTCTATCCTTCTACAGTAACCCCCTAAGTATTGCATACCGGGTAATTGACCCCCTCCACCCATGGAGGGTGCTATTTACCGGTGGTTTAGCTGATGTGGAAAGCGGTAATTAGCAACAACCGGACCAGGTGTCAAAGATGGTTAGGCTCGGCCCAAATACGTGTATTGGTCGAGACGCTCACCTGTCGAGACCCATCGCCTCGCTCCCTGCACCTGACCCCGCCGCTCTCCTCATCTATCCTGACGATGGCCACGAGGTCAGGGCTGATGATCGGCGGCTTAATTTGACGATTCCTCCACCGCAGCGGCCGAACCAGCTCTTGCCCACGCATGGCCTCACCCTCTCCGCTCTCTACCATAGCCACGTCGACGGTTCTTCCTGGATAGCGGCGACGGTAGACGATCGACCTACTACACAGTTCGCTTCGACCTTAGCCCTGCCGAACATGCCCAAGCTTCAATGAGTAGCAGGAAAGCCCACAAAAAAATCAGTTGATAAGAAATTACCATGCTGATGAGGAAGCGAGCATGATAAATTCACTGAATATTGCAAGTTCAGAACGACCTAGCTACCAAAAATATAATCTGGTTTAATAAACAAAACCACAAAAATCTATTCCCCTTCCGACGATCAAATAGTGTTATCTTGAACTCAGGATTGTCCAAGTGTAGTGTGTACAAAGGAGTAGGGGGAGTTTCACAGAGGTAAGATTCATGCTAGCAATAAATTCTGAACTAACTTGAAAATTTCAGTCAGGTAGGAATAACAAACTGGTCATACGGATGAATACAAGAAAAATGTGAGATGTTCACTTCAGGCCCTTGCTTCAGGTCACCTCCGTGCACTCATGTTACTCCGTGCACTCATGTTAGCAGCTCAGAAGACATTCAGACAAGAATGGATGGTGACAAGAAGTAGCAGCGAACATGCATCTTCTCATCAATTTCGATGTTGAATACAACTGCAATAATTCAACGGCGGAGCTCCAGCCTCCAGGTACCGCTCCAGGGCGTCGTCAAAGCGACCATCGCGCACGGCCAAGAGAATGAGGAGATGGAGGTCAACGGCCATGGAGTGGTCTCCCTCCTACACGACGACAATGGCGCTGTCTTGCCGCTTCTCCGGCGCGAGGTGATAGAGCTGAGTAGAGGAGGTGATGCCACGCCCATGGCCAATGAGTTGGTTAGGTCGGACCAGGCCAACCTGGGGTTATTTGCTCGGTCGATGCCACGCTGGAATCTGCCGCACGTCCACGTCACCAAAACCACCCGCGATACAGCCAAAACCAGTCAGGGGGCTAATTGTCTGGTTTCGCAAACATATGGGGGTTAAGTGTCCCAGTTTGAAGTTAGGGGGTTCTTCATCCCAAACCCGGTTCTGGACTTCTTTCTTTTTCCCTTCCCGATGATGGGATCCTGAATCAGGATGCCAGTGCGGGAGGTACGGAAGGACGGGGGTGGCTCGGGAGGCTGGGGAGGGGCGTCGCCGCCACAGTGGGGCAGAGGAGGGCGGGACACGTCTCGAGAGGCAGGGAGTGGCGTCACTGCCGCGGTAGGGCGGGGGAGGGCGGCTGCAGTGTAGGAGGTAGGAGAGAGGCTTCGTTGGCGCATGAGGAGCATCGATGGCGTGGTAGGAGGCCGTCGAATCGGGGAAAGGTACGAGGTCGCACAAGGAGTAGGGAAGGTCGTGGAATGGGGTGCGGCCGCCGGCTCTAGGAAAGGGGCTGGGCACTGGATTCGGGATATAGACAGGTCAGGGTCGCCGATGGAGGCGACGATGCTGTCGGTGGGCTGAGCGTGGGGATCCAAAGGTAGGAGACGAGAACGTGCGGGCGTTCTTCTCCTAGGAACAATTTAGCTTTTTTTCCTAGGGCCATCGAGCCCATATAAAGGGGTCGTGGTTATAAATTAATATACTACAACCGGTTTTAAATAGACATTATATATATATTTATATATAGGAGAAGCATATATATATATAGTGACGCTATTTGACATCTAAGGTGTAGAATAGTTATTCTTCACCCACCCTCTATCTTTTAAACTGTAACTTTTCTCTTATCTCGAAAATCAAGAACAATATAAGAAAATTTAGATATGTCATAAAGATTTTTGTTTACATGTCGTATAAAAAGACGACATAAAATGCATATTTTATATGTTTTTTACACTAAAATGACTCATAAATTGTATTTTTATGTCTTTGAATATGAACATAATTATTAGTATACAACACATCAATTTCTAAATGTGAGAATATACAAATATGTGGGATACAAAATAACTATTCTACAATAGGGTATATATATATATGGACGTGGATTTTATAAGCACATGGCTAGCTACGTACGTCATAGGAATCGTTGGATATAGCGAGCAAAATGGTCCACCAATCTCGATGCAGCGAGCAGAGAGCACGAACGACCGACGGCGGCTGCATTCTCCGTCTTGCACCGTCGACATCGTGCATGCATGCAAAGAAAAAGGACTGCTCCTGCCATCGTCCACAGACTATGATCCATGGTGTGCATTTTTCTTTTAGCTCTACATGCTGAACCAGCTAGTGCTCCTGCCATCCGATTTGTTTTTTTCTATGCATTTTTAAAATATCGTTGTACTTTTTGTTGGCGAGTGGCATGACAAAACCAGCTAGTGAGGTCACTGGTTTCCTGCGTTGCATGCACTATGGATGTTCTCTTTTGCGTTGTAGCAAACCAGTTTGTGGGTAGTTTGTCTCCACACCCCGTTGCTCACTTTTCTCTTTTGTGTCCTTGCCCACGGTGGACGACCAGCATGGCAACCCCATTCCACGGTGTTTTATTGTTGAAAATTTCTGTTTTGTGGCTTGCTATGCACCACACCAAGCCCGTCCATGGTGTATTGATTATGGTTATTTTCGTTTTTATGGCTTGCTCTGAACCACACCAAAAAGCATTTGCCACGTGAGGAAGCCACATCTGTCAGCCTTTGTGGCGTGCATTTTGTTGGCAATAAGTTTTCTGTAACACCCCAAAAACTTGAATCAAGATTATCAAATTCTAATCACCCAATTTTAGGGTTAAAAAAAACTTTTATTACTAATTTAAATATGAATGCATGTGTGAATTGCGTTAGTATAGGATTGACTGAAATTGCCATGTTTGACTGCTACAAATGATAAGAAATGATTTAAGGATGAATACTACATCGTCTAGATCAATTACAAACAATTTCAAAAGAAAAAAATCAAATATGAATTAAATAATCAAATGGTTATTTTGACCAAAGTTAACCACTAGGCCAATTTGAGTGTTCCTAGAAAAGAATTACTAACAGAAAAAATTTCACTTCTTTTCACCCCTTGCTAGACCAAGTATAAGTGAGCCCAATCCCACTTTACAAACCCACATAAACTATTTTCAAATCTATTTAATGGACAGTTCAAATTTGAATCAAGTTCGTATGGTAAGATCACCATTTTACAAAAACCACCTAAATCAATTCACCTTGACTTTTCCAAGCAACCATAGACACTCAAGCATAAGATCAAGACACTCACCAAATTTCATTCAAAAATTTCAAACTTAATTTCTTTCGGCCATTTAACCAAACACCTAGCAGATACTAATCTAATCCTGCCTAACTTCACTGTTTGGAGCATTGATCACTAGACCAAATGCCCCCAATGCACTCCCCCAGTCTCCCCCAGTCTCTAGCAGCACCAGTACCAGACACGCTCCCCCTTGGCTGTTTTGCGCCAGTACAGCGTCGCCAGAAAATGGTTGTCAACACCTGGATTTTTAATCCTAGATGCCCGTTATGTCATACCTCGCGATCTCAGGATTACCATTTTTGCGAGACATAACGGATTGGATATCACAGTACATCATCCATTACAAACCATACATAAGGTCTTACACAAATAAGGATCTCATGATCCAGTCTTAAAACAACAAGCAGCGAAAATAAAAGATAAGCGTAGCGGTAGGGTCCATCTTCAGCGGCACATGCAATGCTGACGAAGGTAGATGTTCCTAGTTATCATAGCCGTCCTGTTGGCCATCATCTTGATAGTCTCCTTCATAGTCTGGCCATGATAATAGCCAGGGACAAAAGCCATGAGTAATCTTTAAGTACTCACAAACTACCACTAACAAGTATAAACTTCTAAGTTAAAGTGCTAAATCTAAGTTTAACTATAAAGTTAAGTTTGAAACCTAAGCTGAGTTCAGAAGCAAAGAAAGATAAAGTAAAGTCCTAAAATCACTTAAGTTGGGAAGCTATTGTCATAAACACAACCCTTTCGTGGTCAAGTCAAGATTCATCATTCTTTTCAAAGTATTTAGAAAGCATCTGACAACGAAACAGTATGGCCATTCCAACTGTCAATAACCGTGGACGCGGCTATTCGAATAGTTTGACACTCTGCAGAGGTGGTACACTTTCACCACAAGATTCGATACATCTGTCAGGGATAACCCTGAATTATCATACTTAGTATGCAGATAATCAAACATAACCTTCCCTTTACACACCCTAGTATAAGCACCTCTCCTATGAGCATGGCCTCCCAACCATGACCATCAGTCATCTCGGGCACTGTATATGTGGACAACATTGAGAGGTAGCCTCAGCTCAGACCTCTCCCGTGAGGGAACTAATACTAATGCATATCAATTTCCAGCTAAGCCTTAGAAAATTCAAGTAATGTGGTTGTACGGTAAATTTGGAATGGTATCGCATCCGAATCCAACCATCAGTTTTATAAAAGAGTTAAGGCTCAGGCCTCAACATTTTCATCAACATCAATCCTTTGTGTTTCTCAACACATGTCAAAACATCTCAATAGAATGACTCATCATTCCAAGGTTTTCATAGTTCATTTTCACCAAGTGTTCCCATCTAAAGTGACTCAAGTTTTTGATTCTACTCTAAACTACTAAGTTAAGAGTGTTCACTACGGTGGAAAAGATGGGTTCAATCTCATGCCATAGAATGACATCTAAAGGGTTCTAAATAGATCAAGTTTTATACTTTTTATGCTACCTTCAAACTAAGTAAAGAACTTTGTATAACCTAAGAGGGGTAAAACTTGTAACTAAGACTTGGGGTACTAATAGTTAAAAGGGAGTGTGATCAAAGCATGCTTAAGGCATCTTTGCTAAACCATCTAGTTTGATTCTAATTTGCTAAGCACTAAACTTGCAAGTGTTAGCTTGCACTGTTAATGGTGGCTTGCACTTAAAAGTGCTAGATTGCTAATAGTAGCTTGCATTGGTTGGTGCAGTGGTTGAAGTTTTCTTCTTCGTCTTCTTGGTAGAACTCCTCCTCCTCGAAAGCTTGGTCGGTACTATCGTCTATAAATACATACGGAGTGCACAATCACCAAACAATACTTAACTAAGCTAAGTAGCATTCTAAGACACACATTTGATGATCTATTATGATCACAAACATCACAAGTTTAATTCCATAGTTTCATCCCTTTTATTTTAGAAAAGTAATTTCTACTCATTGAAAACTTAACTAAAATTTAATATTCACCACCAAAATATGGGATCATGTGGACACATGTCCTCACCACATATTCTAACAGGTGGGAATGAGATTTAAAGGTTGGATCAACATTACTTTGGTTTAAGTTCATTATTTAATGATTTAAAGTGACTAGAAATGCCTATATAGCATTATTTTGGTACTAGTCCAAAGTCACTGCATGTAAACCTTAATATTATTACATATTTAGATAGATATAATGAAATGTGATTTTTGAGAGTTGGAATCAACTCAAAAGCTAACTTGGTTGATTTCATAAAAATGTTGCAAGTTGCAAATGCTTTTGTCTTCTTATTTTTATTAGGAGAGATCTATAACTCTAATTGAATTAAATCCAACGGGCTTGGATAGATCATCTTAATACCTTTCAGGAAAAATTAGTTTCATGCTATTTGGATTTGTAAACCTCCCAGAATTGAATTTTAAAATAGTGGAGAGAAACTTGATTTAACTAAAAAGGAAAATCCAGATTTAAATGTGTGGGCTAGCGCGGGAAACGACTTGGGCCGGCCCAGTGGCACTCCGCGGCGCGGGCCTCAGCTGACAGGGGGTCCCGCTTGTCAGCGGCACTTAACACGCGAAACGGTACGCGCGCTGTGGGTCGTAGGATTAGAAGGCAGATCTACGGCTGAGGGTCGTCGTCGACGACGAACAGGTCACCGGCGAGCTCAAACCCTAGCGGCTCGGTGGGGGTCTGCTGGGGGCATACCAGGGCTCCAGCAGGGTCGGTGAGGCAGGCAAACGAAGTGGAAGACGATGGCGAGGCGAGGCGCGGTTGCGGCGGAGCTTGGGGTGGTCGCAATCAGCGGCGCCCTTCTTCTCCTGTCGCGGCTGCTCCGGCTCCAATTCCGGCGAGGCAAAGCTCGCCTTGCTCCGGCTAGAGGTGGGTGAGGTTCAGAGAGGTGAGGGGAGTGGAATGGTGTGGAGAGAAGAGGCTGGGGAGGGCTCCTTTTATAGGACCGACGGTGAGACCGAGCGGGATGGGCAGGCGACGGTGGCGACATGGCTACGGTGGGGTAGAGGCATGGCTGCGGGTGGCGATCGACGTGCGGTTCCCTGGCGGTGCTCTAGGCATTGAATGCCGCTGTAGGGGCGGTGGCACGCGGTCTAGGCGAGGTGGCGCTCTGCGCGGCAGAGGCAGTGATGTCCATGGCGAGCGGTGGCTGTGAGGCGTTGGGCGGCCAGCAGGGGTGTCTGGGGTGTTCTCTAGGTCGAGTCGGAGCGGCAGGCGCGGGCTGCGGGCAAGAGATGGTCTGGGCGAGCAGGGAGAGAACGCGCTCTGGGGGTGGCACTAGCATGGTGCGGTGGCACTGGGCACAGTTTGTCCTCGGTGGTCCACTGCACTCCTGTACTCGGGCAAGGGACAGGGGGTGGCGGTGAGCTCCTGGCTACCTCCTAGACATGGTGAGGGAAGAGGGAGTGGTCTGCTGCAGCGAGTCAAGATTTGGCCGGCGAGGCATGGCTCGGCATGGCATGGCCTGGGGGCTAGGGACAAGGGAGAGGGGTGTTAAGGGCCTGGTTAGACTAGGAGGGGACAAAGGAGATAAATGGTGATCAAATGGGGGCAAAACCCTGTTCAAAACAGTGAGCTATGATTTAGGTTTAAACCTGCCTGCCAAGTGTTTGATTAAATGGCCGCATGAAAGAAAGTTTTGAATTTTGGTTTCAAATTTTTTGAGTAATCTCCACTAGTGCTAGGTAGTCTCTGGTTGCAAGGGTTTTGAAAGTGGAGCTCAAAAAGATGGGTTTTGAAATAGGGGTGATCTATGCATATGCATTAGATTCAATTTTTAAATGCAATTTAAACTAAGTAGCAGAATGTTTTTAGCAGATCCAAAGGTGGGCCTTGGTACCTCATTATGTGTACTAGCAAGGGGTGCAAAGATCAAGAGTGGTTTCTGTTAAGAAATGAGTGCTAGGAATAGCCAAAGTAGGCATGAGAGTGAAATTGGCCAAAATGACCATTCCTCCTTTTTAATTCTTTTTGATTTGATTATCTTTAGGAAAAGTTTGTGAATGATGTTTAAATCACCTAAGCAACATTTTACAAGCATTGGATCACTCAATCATGGAAATTCAAACAACTCCTATTTTAAATGCACACATGTATGAATGCTTTCATTTTAAATTTGGAAAAGTTTTTGTTAACCCCATTTTTGATTTATTTGATCTTGATAAGCTTGGATTGAAGTTTTGGGATGTTACAAACCTTCCCCCCTTAAACAAAATCTCGTCCGGAGATTTACAAAGAAAACAAGGAACTAAGAGATCTGGGAACTCTGTCCTAATGTAATCTTCTCGCTCCCAAGTAGCTTCCTCCTCGGTATGGTTGCTCCACTGAATCTTGAGAAACTTGATACTCCTGGTCCTGGTGGTTCTGTAAGATTCTTCTAAGATACGGATGGGTACTTCCCTATAAGTCAGATCATTGTTGATTTCCACAGCTCGGTGATCGATGTTCTTGAAAACTTCAGTCTTCTCGGGCACTTCCAGACATTTGCGAAGTAACGAGAAATGGAACACATTGTGGATGGCTGACATCTCTTCAGGCAGTTCCAGCTGATATGATACTTCTCCTCGATGGTTCCGAATCTTGAAAGGTCCGATATATATCTAGGGGTTAACTTTCCATTTAGACTAAAGCGTTGAGTTCCTTTCAAGGGTGAAACCTTGAGATATACAAAATCTCTGACATTGAAAGTCAGGTCTCTCCTTCTCTTGTCAGCATAACTCTTTTGTCGGGACTGGGCGGTCTTGAGGTGCTCACGGACTTTGTGAACTTTCTCTTCTGCTTCGCGGAGAATGTCGGGTCCGAAAATCTGACTCTCTCGTACTTGCGACCAATTCAAAGGGGTACGACATTTTCTTCCGTATAGGAATTCAAATGGTGCCATCTGCAAACTAGCTTGATAACTGTTGTTATATGAGAATTCTGCGAAAGGTAGGAAGTCTTCCCATTTCGATCCGTATTCTAACACACAAGCTCTAAGCATATCCTTTAGGATCTGGTTGACTCTCTCAGTCTGTCCATCTGTTTGTGGGTGATATGCTGTGCTGAAGTTCAACTTGGTTCCTAATCCTTCTTGAACTTTCTGCCAAAATCTTGAGGTAAACTGGGTTCCTCGATCTGATACTATGGTCTTGGGGGTTCCATGTAGACTAACAATCCTAGCAATGTATAGCTCTGCTAACTTTGCACTCTGGTAAGTTGTCTTGACAGGTATAAAGTGGGCGACCTTGGACAGTCTATCAACTATGACCTAGATTAAGTCATTTCCCCTACTAGAAGTAGGTAAACCGGTGATAAAGTCCATTCTGACGGAATCCCATTTCCATTCCGGAATCTGCAATGGTTGCAACAGTCCTGCAGGTCTCTGATGTTCTGCTTTGACTCTTTGACAGATGTCACATTTGGCGATGTAGCTTCCGATCTCTCTCTTCATCTTGTGCCACCAAAATTACTCTTTCAAATCCTGATACATCTTTGTTCCTCCGGGGTGGATAGAATAAAGAGTATCATGAGCTTCCTTCATGATAACCTCCTTCAGCTCTGAATCTGCGGGAACACAGATACGTACTTTGTACCACAGTACTCCTTCTTCTTCTTCGGTGAATCCAGGTACCTTTCCTGTACCGATACGACGTTTGATTCTGTCGATAGTTTCATTTCCCTTCTGGGCTTCCTTGATTTGGCTAATCAAAGTGGGTTGAAGTTCAATGCTAGCTAGAAATCCTTTGCTAACTAATTTAGTCCTGAACTGCTCCAACTCTTCATACAAACTTGGTTGTTTCTCCTTGATCATGGTGTTAAGCCTACACGGCAATCTGCTAAGAGCATCCGCTACCACATTGGCTTTGCCGGGGTGATAGTGAATGTCAAGGTCATAATCTTTGATTAACTCTATCCATCTTCTTTGCCTCATATTCAGCTCCTTCTGAGTGAAGATATACTTCAAGCTTTTATGATCTGAGTAAATCTCATAGCGATTACCCATCAAATAATGACGCCATGTCTTTAGTGCTAGAACCACAGCTGCTAGCTCAAGATCATGGGTCGGATAGTTCTGCTCATGATGCTTCAGTTGTCGAGACAGATACGCAATGACTTTGCCTTCTTGCATCAGTACACATCCTAGACCAATCTTGGATGCGTCGCAATACACATCAAAGGGCTTCCTGATGTCGGGCATGACCAATATTGGGGCTGATATCAATCTCTTCTTTAGCTCCTCAAAACTGGCTTCACACTTGTCTGTCCATTCAAACTTCTTGTCCTTTTTCAACAATTGGGTCATTGGTCGGGCGATGCTCGAGAATCCTTCTACGAACTTGCGGTAATATCCCGCTAATCCGAGAAATGCACGGACTTGGGTTTGAGTGGTTGGGGCTTCCCATTCTTCGACATCTTTGATCTTGGCGTGGTCAACAGAGACTCCTCCGGCAGACACAATATGTCCTAGGAATCCTACTTCCTTCAGCCAAAACTCACACTTGCTAAACTTGGCATATAACTGATGCTCTCTCAGGGTTTCTAGGATAACTCTCAGATGTTGCTCATGCTCTTCTTCTGACTTGGAGTAGATAAGGATGTCGTCGATAAACACAACTACAAACTTATCTAGGAAATTCATAAAGATCTTATTCATGAGATTCATGAAATAAGTAGGGGCATTGGTTAATCCATATGACATAACCGTATACTCGTATAAACCATAGCGAGTAGTAAAGGCGGTCTTTGGAATATCCGTTGCACGAATCTTAAGTTGGTGATAACCAGTCCTAAGATCAATCTTTGAGAATACCTGGGCTCCAGTCAATTGATCAAATAAATCCTCTATCTTTGGCAAGGGGTACTTGTTCTTGATTGTGACATCATTCAACTTTCTGTAATCTGTACATAGACGGTTGCCTCCATATTTCTTGTCGACGAATAACACTGGTGATCTCCATGGCGATGCACTTGGTTGAATCAAACCTTTTGCTAGCATAGCATCCAACTGCTTCTTCAGTTCCACTAACTCTGAGGGGTTCATGCTATAGGGCCTCTAGGCTATAGGTCCGGTTCCGGGGATTAGTTCAATAATGAACTCAATATCCCTATCCGGGGGCATACCTGGAAATTCATCTAGGAATACGTCGGAGTATTCACAGACTACTCTGACTTGGTCTATGGTGGGCAGGGCTACACTCTGGTTGCACTTGAATTGACGGGGTAAGGTTTCAGAGATATGCTCTACTGTGACTCCAAAACTACTGGTCATGGTGATGGCTTTCTTAGCACAGTCTATCAAGCCTTTATGCCTTGACATCTAGTCCATACCTAGTACTACTTCCAAACCTTTGGTTCCAAGTACAATTAGGTTGGCATAAAAATCTATCCCATGTATTCTGATAGGTACAGCTTTGCAAATTTTTCTAGCTTTGGTTGTTGAACCGGGGATTTGAACTATCATGACATGCTTCAGGTTGGTTGGGCGAATCTTACTAGTGCATGCAAATTCTTCGGTGACAAATGAATGCGATGCTCCCGAATCAAACAATACTCTTGTTAAAACTGAGTTGACAGAAAACATACCCAGCACTACATCTGGCGCTTCCTATGCTTCTTCTGCATTCATGTGGAAGAGACGACCGTTGCGGTTGTGGGGGCTCCCTGGGGCAAATCTCCTTCCTGGTTGAACACGACGCTGCTGCTGAGCTGGGGCATTCACATTGCCATTGGCTGCAGTCTTCTTGGGACACTCATTGGAGTAGTGACCTTTCACTCCACACTCGAAACAAGTGATCTGGGACTTGTCCTTGACTGCAACAGGTACGGCATTGCTGCCAGTTCTGGGTGCAGTGTTGTTGTTGTTGTGGTTCTTGGGAGGTGCACGGTTGAAATTGTTGGCATTACCGGAGTTGTGATTGTTTCCTCCAGACTTCACATTCCCTCCGCTACGGTTGGGGTAGCTTGGGCGAGAATTTGGGGGTCGGTTGTTCCTTGGTGCATATCCTGGTGAAGGGTTGGGACGGTACTTCTGGTGACTGTTGGATCCAGACTGCTGCATCATACGATGCTTGCAGTTGTCGTTTGCCTGGTTAATCTTCCCTTCCATCTGGATGGCAGAGTCGACTAGCTCTTCGAGATCCTGGAAGCGGATGTTGACTAGGACAGTCTGCATCTCATCATGCAGTCTGTTCAAGAATCTCTCCTTCTTCTTGGTCTCCGTGTTGATCTCATCAGGTGCATATCTGGCAAGTGACAGGAATCTGTCACGGTACTCTACCACAGTCATTCTTCCTTGCTTCAATTCGCGGAACTCATCTCGCATTATGTTGATTAGACCCTGCGGCACATGGGTGCGGCTGAACTTGACTTTGAATGCTTCCCATGTCATCACTTGACCATGGTTCATATTGCGGATGTTATTCCACCAAGCTCTTGCATCTCCTGCCAGATAGTGGGTGGCAAAGAGAACTTTCTCATTCTCATCAACTCTGGCAACCTCTAAGTTGTTTTCCATGGTCTGTAACCAGTCATCAGCATCTAATGGGTTTTCAGATTGGTTGAAAATTGGGGGATTGGTGTTCTGAAAGTTTTTGAGTTTGGATCCCTGATGATCCTGATTTCCATGCCCTTGGTTGTTGAGAGCCATCTGGGCGATCTGTTGAAGTGTTGCTAAGTTGGCTTGGTGTTCTGCCCGGCTTGCTTCACGGTCTGCGATGAGATTCTGCAAGATCTGCAGCATTGGGTCTTGCGACGAGCTGCTCCCTCCTTGGTTTCCACGAGTCATCTGAAGATTGAGATATAGGGGTAAGAGGGAAATTCTAAGGTTCAGGGTTCTAGGTTTTCAAAGCTAAAACTTTGAGTTAGACTCAGGTTTTTCAACTAACTTCATTTTCATTCATGCAAGCAAGCACACGATACAACACACACCAGAACAATCAAAGGGAAAATAGATGGTTTTAAGAACCATTCTGCAAACTAAGATACAGTGAGATCGATACATCTCATGCTACGACAGTGCTCTAGTGCATCTACTCATCATCGATGAAGTCGGAGTCCTCATCATCAGTGTAGAAGTCTACGGCATCCTCCGCCAGAAAATCATCATCGTTGCTGAGGTAAGAGTCCATGTTTCCCTAGATGTCTTCACCCTCACCTTCTTCTTCCTTTGCTGCAAGCTGAGCTTCCTTCTCCTTGACGGTCTTCTCGAGGTCGGCCACCTTCTTGCGAAGACGGGCGATGGTGCTATCCTTCTTGGCACGCTGGCGTCGAAGATACTGACGGTCTTGGACAAGCAGTGCGAAAGTCTGGGCCTTCTGGTCGGCAATAGCACGGTTATGGTTGGCTAACTCTCTGGCATTGTCCAGTTCCTGCTGTCTGTCGTGAAGCAAGAAGTCAAGGTTCTCCACTTGACGCCTCAACTCGGGGTGGCCCGGCATCTCCATTGGCATTCCCATGAAATCACGTCTTGCATAGTGGGCAAAATGGGTTCCTTGGGTCTTGTTGACGCTGAGGGCACATGGACGTGTGAGAGCTTCATGCATTGCCCTGGCTAATCCATCTAGCCAGTTGTTCTCTCTCACGGAGAACTGAATTCTCCCAGAAGTTGGTGCTTCAATGCTTCCTCTAAGATCTGCGGTGACTAGCCACTGTAGGTCTCCTCCTGGGGGTCCTAGAAGTTGAGCTCCAAGGAACTCCGGGTGCGGGCGTCCCAGTAACTCTGACAGTGAATCCAGATCCCTCTCGAAGATCAGCTGACCTCCGTTTCCCAACTAGTAAAACTTGCTGAACTGAGTCTCCATCTACAAGAATTAAGGATGAGGAAGTTAGTGAAGTGATCAAGTGTGTCAAATTTTAAGTAGTAGTGGAAGAATTTTGAGGAACATGAATTTTTGAGAAAGAATCCACAAGGGTAAGAGAGGAGATAGTTTTTCATAAATACTCACGTTTGGTTTGGAAACTAAGTTTTTGTTTGACGTCCATTCTAACTAGGGTCTCCTATGGTTAGGATGGCTCTGATACCAACTTGTCAACACCCGGATTTTTAATCCCAGATGCCCGTTATGCCATACCTCGTAATCCCAGGATTACCATTTTTGCGAGACATAACGGATTGGATATCACAGTACATCATCCATTACAAACCATACATAAGGTCTTACACAAATAAGGATCTCATGATCCAGTCTTAAAACAATAAGCAGCAGAAATAAAAGATAAGCGTAGCGGTGGGGTCCATCTTCAGGGGCACAGGCAATGCTGACGAAGGCAGATGGTCCTAGTAATCATAGCCGTCTTGTTGGCCATCATCTTGATAGTCTCCTTCATAGTCTGGCCATGATAATAGCCAGGGACAAAATCCATGAGTACTCTTTAAGTACTCGCAAACTACCACTAACAAGTATAAACTTCTAAGTTAAAGTGCTAACTCTAAGTTTAACTATAAAGTTAAGTTTGAAACCTAAGCTGAGTTCAGAAGCAAAGAAAGATAAAGTAAAGTCCTAAAATCACTTAAGTTGTGGTCAAGTCAAGATTCATCATTATTTTCAAAGTATTTAGAAAGCATCTGACAACGAGACAGTATGGCCATTCCAACTGTCCATAACCACGGACGCGGCTATTCGAATAGTTTGACGCTCTGCATAGGTGGTACAATTTCACCACAAGATTCGATACATCTGTCAGGGATAACCCTGAATCATCATACTTAGTATGCAGATAATCAAACATAACCTTCCCTTTACACACCCTAGTATACGCACCTCTCCTATGAGCATGGCCTCCCAACCATGACCATCAGTCATCTTGAGCACTGTATAGGTGGACAACATTGAGAGGTAGCCTCAGCTCAGACCTCTCCCGTGAGGGAACTAATACTAATGCATATAAATTTCCAGCTAAGCCTTACCCAATTCAGGTAATGTGGTTGTACGGTAAATTTGGAATGGTATCGCATCCGAATCCAACCATTAGTTTTATAAAAGAGTTAAGGCTCAGGCCTCAACATTTTCATCAATATCAATCCTTTGTGTTTCTCAACACATGTCAAAACATCTCAATAGAATGACTCATCATTCCAAGGTTTTCATAATTCATTTTCACCAAGTGTTCCCATCTAAAGTGACTCAAGTTTTTGATTCTACTCTAAACTACTAAGTTAAGAGTGTTCACTACGGTGGAAAAGATGGGTTCAATCTCCTGCCATAGAATGACATCTAAAGGGTACTAAATAGATCAAGTTTTATACTTTGTATGCTACCTTCAAACTAAGTAAAGAACTTTGTATAACCTAAGAGGGGTAAAACTTGTAACTAAGACTTGGGGTACTAATAGTTAAAAGGGAGTGTGATCAAAGCATGCTTAAGGCATCTTTGCTAAACCATCTAGTTTGATTCTAATTTGCTAAGCACTAAACTTGCAAGTGTTAGCTTGCACTATTAATGGTGGCTTTCACTTAAAAGTGCTAGCTTGCTAATAGTAGCTTTCCTTGGTTGGTGCAGTGGTTGAAGTTTTCTTCTTCTTCTTCTTGGTAGAACTCCTCCTCCTCGAAAGCTTGGTCGGTACTATCGTCTATAAATACATACGGAGTGCACAATCACCAAACAATACTTAACTAAGCTAAGTAGCATTCTAAGACACACATTTGATGATCTATTATCATCACAAACATCACAAGTTTAATTCCATAGTTTCATCCCTTTTATTTTAGAAAAGTAATTTCTACTCATTGAAAACTTAACTAAAATTTAATATTCACCACCAAAATATGGGATCATGTGGACACATGTCCTCACCACATATTCTAACAGGTGGGAATGAGATTTAAAGGTTGGATCAACATTACTTTGGTTTAAGTTCATTATTTAATGATTTAAAGTGACTAGAAATGCCTATATAGCATTATTTTGGTACTAGTCCAAAGTCACTTCATGTAAACCTTAATATTATTACATATTTAGATAGATATAATGAAATGTGATTTTTGAGAGTTGGAATCAACTCAAAAGCTAACTTGGTTGATTTTATAAACATGTTGCAAGTTGCAAATGCTTTTGTCTTCTTATTTTTATTAGGAGAGATCTATAACTCTAATTGAATTAAATCCAACGGGCTTGTTTAGATCATCTTAATACCTTTCAGGCAAAATTAGTTTCATGCTATTTGGATTTGTCAAACTCCCAGAATTGAATTTTAAAATAGTGGACAAAAACTAGATTTAACTAAAAAGGAAAATCCAGATTTAAATGTGTGGGCTAGCGCGGGAAATGACTTGGGCCGGCCTAGTGGCGCTCCGCGGCACGGGGCTCAGCTGACAGGGGGTCCCGCTTGTCAGCGGCACTTAACACGCGAAACGGTACGCGTGCTGTGGGTCGTAGGATTAGAAGGCAGATCTACGCCCGAGGGTCGTCGTCGATGACGAACAGGTCGCCGGCGAGCTCGAACCCTAGTGGCTCGGTGGGGGTCTGCTAGGGGCGTACCAGGGCTCTAGCGGGGTCGGCGAGGCGGGCAAACGAAGTGGAAGCCGACGGAGAGGCGAGGCGCAGTTGCGGCGGAGCTTGGGGTGGTCGCAATCAGCGGCGCCCTTCTCCTCCTATCGCGGCTGCTCCGGCTCCAATTCCGGCGAGGCAGAGCTCGCCTTGCTCTGGCTAGAGGTGGGTGAGGTTCAGAGAGGTGAGGGGAGTGGAATGGTGTGGAGAGTAGAGGCTGGGGAGGGCTCCTTTTATAGGCCCGACGGTGAGACCGAGCGGGATGGGCAGGCGACGGTGGCGACATGGCTACGGCGGGGTAGAGGCATGGCTGCGGGTGGTGATCGACGTGCGGTTCCCTGGTGGTGCTCTAGGCATTGAATGCCGCTGTAGGGGCGGTGGCACGCGGTCTGGGCGAGGTGGCGCTCTGCGCGGTAGAGGCAGCGGTGTCCACGGCGAGCGGTGGCTGTGAGGCATTGGGCTGCCAGCGGGGGTGTTTGGGGTGTTCTCCAGGTCGAGGCGGAGCGGCGGGCGCGGGCTGCGGCCAAGAGATGGTCTGGGCGAGCGGGGACAGAACGCGCTCTGGGGGCAGCACTGGCATGGTGCAGTGGCACTGGGCGCGGTTTGTCCTCGGTGGTCGTCTGCACTCCAGGGCTCGGGGCGAGGGAAGTGGGAGTGGTCTGCTGCAGCGAGGCAAGGTTTGGCCGGTGAGGCATGGCTCGGCATGGCATGGCCTAGGGGCTAGGGACAAGGGAGAGGGGTGTTAAGGGCCTGGTTAGACTAGGAGGCGACATAGGAGATAAATGATTATCAAATGGGGCAAAACCCTGTTCAAAACAGTGAGCTATGATTTAGGTTTAAACCTGCCTGCCAAGTGTTTGATTAAATGGCCGCATGAAAGAAAGTTTTGAATTTTGGTTTCAAAATTTTTGAGTAATCTCCACTAGTGCTAGGTAGTCTCTGGTTGCAAGGGTTTTGAAAGTGGATCTCAAAAAGATGGGTTTTGAAATAGGGGTGATCTATGCATATGCATTAGATTCAATTTTTAAATGCAATTTAAACTAAGTAACAGAATGTGTTTAGCAGATCCAAAGGTGGGCCTTGGTACCTCATTATGTGTACTAGCAAGGGGTGCAAAGATCAAGAATGGTTTCTGTTAAGAAATGAGTGTTAGGAATAGCCAAAGTAGGCATGAGAGTGAAATTGGCCAAAATGACCATTCCTCCTTTTTAATTCTTTTTGATTTGATTATCTTTAGGAAAAGTTTGTGAATGATGTTTAAATCACCTAAGAAACATTTTACAAGCATTGGATCACTCAATCATGGAAATTCAAACAACTCCTATTTTAAATGCACACATGTATGAATGCTTTCATTTTAAATTTGGAAAAGTTTTTGTTAACCCCATTTTTGATTGATTTGATCTTGATAAGCTTGGATTGAAGTTTTGGGATGTTACAATGGTCATCTCCGGCTGACCAAGAACCGCTCTCTCCGGACCACGCCGCACTCTCCCACGACGCGCAGGAGACATGCGACCATCCACCGCCACCCCCTGTCCAGCCCTCGACCGCAGGAGAACCCTGGACCACCCCAGCAACACCGTGCCCAGTGTCTCTGTGCCGTGATGAGAGCGCACCAGCACACTATAGCTGACCTAATCGCACAGACCGTGCCTCGCTCTCTCCACGCACGCGCACACTCGCCATGATAATAGCCAGCTCCCAGACACCCCCGTCCGGCGTCTCGAACACCGCCAGTTTCGTGTAGAGCGTCGCACACACCCGGCCAACCTAGACCGCCCCGTGCCGTGCCATTACGCTCGTGATGACCGTCAGGGAACACCGCAATGTCCCCTACCCACAGCCACGCCGATAGCACGCTGTACTGCCCTCGCCGGAGACGCCAGCCCATCCCGCTAGGTCCCCTCGTCGGTATATAAATAGAGGCCCTCTCAGCCTCCATTCTCCACACCAACACACTCCCCACTCCTCATAGACCCTCCCACACTTCTCCCCGGATCAAGGTGAGCACCGCTTCGCCGGAAATTGGCCGGAGCCCGTCGCTGCAGAGGGAGAAGGGCACCATCAATTGGAGCCAACCCAGGAGCTGCCGCCACCACCGTTCGAACCATCATCGTCTACAACGTTGTTCGCCCCCATCGTCGAACCTAGCTAGAGCCCAGGTGAGCCCCACACGACCCCCAGCGCCGCGTTAGGGTCAAAACCTCGCCGGAGCTGTTCGTCGTTGATGGCTCAGTGTTGTTGTAGAGCTCGTTGGGAACCCCAAGAGGAAGGTATGATGAGCACAGCAGCAAGTTTCCCTCAGTTATGAAACCAAGGTTTAATCGAACCAGTAGGAGCAAGGAAACACCCTAAAGGGGTTGCTAGCTGAGCCTTGGCAGGGCACACTGCCGGTGCTAGTAGCAACATGGAGACCTGCACAACACAACCATAGAACTCTGTCCCCAACTTGCGATGAGGTTGTCAATCTCACCGTGTTTTGGTGAAAACAAAGGATTAAACGTATCGAATGGAAAGAAGTAATAGTTTGCAGAAAGTAAACACAAAGCAATAACTGTTTGTAGATTGTATGTAAAGAAAATGACCGGGATCCATAGTTCACTAGAGGTGGCTCTCCTTAAGATAGATAACATGCTGGGTGAACAAATTACAGCGGGGCAATTTACAAACATCGAGAAAGCAATACATGCATATACTAATCATCTTGACTCCTTTGAGACTTGATTGGGCATTACAACATTATACATAGACCGCCATCCAACTGCATCTATGACTAATAATCCACATTCAGGTTATCATCCGAACCCCCTCTAGTATTAAGTTGCAAGCAACAAATTATTGCTTTACGAATTGCGTGTAAAATAAACAATACGATTGTTCTATGAACAAAGGATTGTTGTTTTCTCCCTAGTAGCAATAACACATCTAGTACCTTAGATATTTCTGTCACTTCCCCAGATTACCAGAGGCATGAACCCACTATCGAGCAAACATACTAACTCTTGGAGTTGCTCGCATCTACTTGGCCAAGATAGCTACTAACAACGGAAAGCATGCAAGATCACAAATAACAAAGACATGATAGAATCAATAATCAATATGAAATAGCATCTCAATATCCATCAGATCCCCGCAAACATAACATGCAGAATTACAAATAGATGGTCTTGATCATGAACCGAGCTCACAAGATCTAGACATGAAAGCACAAAGGAGGAGAACCAGCCATCTAGCTACTACATGGATCCGTAGTCCAAGGATGAACTACTCACGCATCACACCGGAGGCTTGCATGGTGATGAAGAAGGCCTCCAGGGTGAATTCCCCTCTCCGGCAGGGTGCCGGGAAGAGCTTCAGATTCCTCCCGATCTAGGGACAGAGACGACGGCGGCTACAGACTCTTTCGTGGATTTTTGATCGGTACTTAGGGTTTTCATCCCGAGGGCATCTTATAGGCGGAAGGGGAGGCCGAGGGGGTGCCGGAGGCGTCCAGACCACCCCCTGGCGTGGGCCAAGCTGGGCCGCCCGGCCATGTGGTGTGGTGGCCCCCTGGCCCCTCTCCGTCTCGTACTCTAGCATCTAATGACTTCCGGAAAAAATAGGGACTTTGGCTTTTGTCCCGTCTAATTCCGAGAATATTCATTTTCTAACTTTCTTGGAACCAAAAACAGCAGAAAACAGGCAGCTAGCACTGTGGCTCTTGTTAATAGGTTAGTCCAAGAAATCATATGAAAAGTACTCTAAAGTGTGGACAAAACACAAGAAAGTGGATAAAACCAAGCATGGAACATCAAAAATTATAGATACATTTGCAATGTATCAGTCATCGACGATGAGCCTCAGTCGTTAGATTAGATTCTAATCGTAGGGCCTAGAATGCACGATACCGTTTCAAGTAAATTAAATCGCTGACTAGTGGGGCCGTTCTGTCAGTAGCCCTCTACGCCACGCTGTGCAGATTGGGCCGGCCCAGTTAGTTTCCCGTGCAGGCCTGTAAATTCAAATAAGTATTTTCCAATTTAGTTGAAACTAGATTCTGTCAATAGATTCAAAAATCAATTCATAGAGTTTCACTAAACGAAATTGCATGATTCCAATTTTGTTAGAAAGGTATTTATATTATCTATCCAAACCCGTTGGTTTCAAATCAATTGGAGTTAGAGATCACCTATAGTAAAAATAACAAGACAAAGACTTTTCCAAATTCAAACATTTTTCAAAAATCAACCGTAAATGCTTTTGAGTTGATTCCAACTCTCAAAAATCACATTTGATAAGACCTATCTGAATATGTAAAAATATTTAGGTTTACATGCATTAAAATTGGACTAGTATCAAAATAATGTTGTATGGGCATTTCTAGTCACTTTAATTGCATTAAATGATAATCTTAAACTTTATAAAATATGACCACCACTTTAAATCACATTCCCATGTATTAGGATATGTGGTGATGACATGTGTCAACATGATCGCATATTTTAATTGGAGAATATTAAATCTTAAGTATTTTTCAATGAGTAGAAATTAGTTTTCTAAAATAAGATAAACAAAATTAAGTCTTTATTTCATGTAATGATTGTGATGATGCTAGATCATCTAGTGTGAGTCTTAGTGTACTAAATAGAAGTAGTTAAGTATTGTTTGGTGATTGTGTACCCCGTATTCATTTATAGATGATAGTCCCGACCCGGGATACGAGGATCAGGAGTACTACTAAGAAGAAGAAGAAAAAACTTCAACCACTAACTACTCAAGGCAAGCCTAGCACTACAAGTTATCTATGCAAGTTAACCCTTGCCAACTTGATAACCTAAGAAAGATGCATTAGGCATACTTGGTTATCCAACTTTGATTATACCAATCCCAAGTTTTACTTGCAAGCTTTATTCTTTTACTTTACCAAAGTTCTTTACTTTTAGATAGTACCTTGTGAGTATTGGAAAAATAGTATAGATACCATAAAGAGTATAAAACTAGGCCTAAGTAGTTATACTTAGATGTCATTCCAGGACATGAGATTGGAGATTAGCACCCCTCATTAGGGAATACCCTCAACTTTGGTGACTACTACTAAGCATAAAAGTTGATCACTTTAGATGGGAATACTTGGTGAAAATGATTATGAAACCTTGGAATGATGCTTCATTCTATTGAGATGTTTTGACAGGTGTTGAGAAACACAATGGTTTGATGATGAAAATGTTGAGACATGAGCCTTAGCCCTTTACAAAAATTGATGATTGGGTTCGGATGCGATACCATTCCAATTTTACCGTACAACCACAATACCTGAATCGGGTAGGGCTTAGCCGGAAGTTTATATGCATTAGTATGGGTTCCCTCGCGGAAGAGGTTGAGCTGAGGCTACCTCGTGAGTGTGAATGTCCACCTATGAAGTGCCCAGGATGGCAGATGGCCATGGATGGGAGGCCAAGCTCATAGGGGAGGTGCCTATACTAGGGTGTGTGATTGAAAGGTTATGATTGATTATCGGCATACTAAGTATGATTGATTTATGGTTATCCCTGACGGATGTATCGAATTTTGTGGTGTAAGTGTACCACCTCTGTAGAGTGTCAAAATATTCGAATAGCCGCGTCCGTGGTCATGCACAGTTGGAGTGGCCATACTGTTCCGTCGTCAGATGTTTTCAAAATGACTTATGAAATGAACTATGACTTTGACTTAACCACAACAGGGTTGTGAATATGAAAACTAGGTTCCCACTTAAGTGTTTTAGAACATTAAATTAGTTTTCTTTATTTGTAAACTCATTTAGAAATAAACCTGACTTTTGCAAATAAATTTAGAGCTTAAAATTCCTACTAGAACTACCTTACTTGCTAGTGATAGTTTGCGAGTACTTAAAGAGTACTCATGGTTTTGTCCCTGGCTATTCCCGTGGCCAGACTATGAGGAGAACTATCAGGATGATGGACAGCAGGAGGTCTACGACAACTAGGATCATCTCCGATCGTCAGCATTGCCTGTGACCCTGAAGATGGAGGCCACTGCTACGCTTATTATTCCGGTTCTTTGATTGTATTAAGACTGGATCATGAGATCCTTTATTTGTAAGACCTTATTATGGTTTGTAATGGATGATGTACTGTGGTACCAATTCTGTTATATCTCGCAAAAATGGTGATCCTGAGATTGCGATGTATGGCATAACAGGCATTTAGGATTAAAAATCTGGGTGTTGACATTTCCTCCATGCAACTTTTTTGTGGCTGAAAAAAGTTCGTGGCAACTACCATGGAGTTTCGTTGTGGTAAGGGTATTATGAACCACGAGCAAAAAGCTCGATCACAGCCAACTCCCATGTGCAAAAACCTATGGAAGCTAAAGAGAAATAAATACCGCCTGCAACTTGCCATCGTTAGTGACCACCTGCAAAAATCGCATGATGTAACCGATGTACGGGAAGTTATCGTGCTCGTGTAAAAAGGATTGAGAGAGGATCTTTCATTATTGTTTTCTAGCAAAAGCAAATTTCCATGGAACTTTTTTGTGGATAAAAAAATGTGTGCCATATTCTATGGATATTCGCTTTATGCATACTCCTGTGGTATGGTCTGTGGATGGAAAACACGTGTGGTGTTGTATATGGAAAATTTAGAATTGTGGCTTGACGTGGTGGTGTGGTTTTGCATTGGAAAATTTGCACCTGGTCTAACACCGTTAGTGGAGGTTGTGCTCCTGGGTAAATATCAAGTGCTATGTGTAGTTGATCCAACGATTGTATGGACGTGCGTAGCTAGCCGCCTGAGTATCCCACTATTTCCGATATATATAGGCAAAATAACTGGATATATATATACTCTCTCCGTCTGAAAATAGATGTCGCAAACTATTCTAAATTTGGATGTATCTAGATAGACAAATTTCGGAAGATTATAACGCCGAATCTTGTCTATGTCTAGTGGCCGTTAAGACATTAACACTGTGGTAGCAGGCCGCAAGCGATGTGATGTTGCAAACAACGCCCACGAGGTGACGGACGGTGATAAGTATATGCTTGCTAGGTTAAACTGTGATGACCACTTCTCCACAAATATAACCCCGTATAAAGAAAAGGAAGAACACCTCTCTCCAAATTGAAGAACCAAAAGAGAGATCCCAAATGGAAAATTTCTCTATGGCATTGCTCTGCTTAGTAGATCGATCATCCACAGGTCCGGCCAAGCAAGGGGGGCAGCGTACGTACGTACGAAATCTTCCGCAGCCACTGGTACAAGGTGTGGCGATGCACCGCTGTCCGTATGAACAGTTGTGTCGCTCTCGGCCCTAGATTTCACTCCATTCATTTCGCTATGGGAAAAACACAAACGACCGTGACGCGAACAGACGAGGCAGATCTTTCGTGCCGCAACGGTGTCCTCTGCTTTCTTCTTGTTGGAAGATGACGCGACGTGCCTATTCTGGATCCATCACTTTCTGTTTTCTCCTCCTGGACGGAAAGGAGTGGTGACGGGGAGGAGTTCTCCGTATCCATCATAGGCGGTGTTGGTGCCGGTGCCATCACCCATCCGATTTGTTTGTTTGCTTATTCTCGTCCATGCGCCATATCCGTTCAAGCTTGGCGCTTCCCGGAAAGCTAGAATCTCTTGTCTCGACTGCCTACGGCAACCTGCCATATGTCCAATCTATCTCTTCTTCGCCGATTTAGCGCCATTATTGGCTTCGCTCTACTGCATGCGACGGGTGCTTGTTTCGTTCGTCGGAAGATAGAATGCTTAAAAGGTTACACGTACAGGATGATCAAAAAACATCAGCACATATCTAAACAGGCATTTGTGCATACCAGTTTGTGTAGTCCACAGGCGCATCATCTGGCACATCGACTACCATATGGTCTTTCTACGCTGATCAAACATCATGATAAACCAGAATCCTTTATGATTGAATATAGACATATTTCGATAAGTTTTTTTTTGAAATGGGCATTTTATTACTTAATAATAATGTTTACACCTGGCCTCTACATAACTAGGATGCACACAGCCGATCAACCTCACAAAAAGTGACAAAAAGTACCGTTATTACAAAATATGATATGAAGATAAAGAAAGCTCAAACTATGGCAGCTCTATCCGCAGATCACACTACCATCCATGCCGGGAGAAAATATCCCTCGTTGTGTCCTTTAATCGCGTACACTCCTCCACAAACAAGTCGCGAAACTCCATACGTTGTAGAGTAGTCCATGATTGAAGGATAGTTGTGGCTTGATAGATAACCTGCATAGAAGAAGACACAATGTTATTAAAAATCTTGTCATTTCTATATGGACAAAGTGACCAAATAATGGCAAACGCTCCCACCCTAAAAAAAGTCTCATATTTATCTAGTATCCCATGCAACCAATGACGAAATGCATTGACAACCGAGCGTGGAGGAGATAAACTAGAGGCAATTTGGATGATTGACCATATAGCACGAGCAAATTTATACTGAAAGACTAAATATCGAATTGTCTCATTATGATGACATAAAACGTATTGTGTACTTCCATGTCAATTCCTCTTAGTAAGATTATCTTTTGTAATAATTACCCCTTTACGGAGATGCCATGCGAATATCTTCGTTTTAAGAGGTATTTTCATCATACAAATTTTATTATTATCATCGACTGAGATATCAGGTTGGATCAGACCTCTATACATAGAATTAATAGAAAATTTACCACTCTCAAGTAATTTCCATTTGAACTCATCCATACCCTCCGACAGCTGTATATTGGACAATCGTGATAAGAGATTATTCCAAGATACCAGCCTAGGACCTATGAGACTTCTTCTGAAAGCCACATTAGGAGGATTAGTTTCCATTACTGTAGAAAGTGTATCCCCTTTGTGTCTAACAATCGAATATAGAGATGGATATTGTTCACGAAGATAATTTTGGCCAATCTATTTATCTTCCCATAGCCTAATCTGCGATCCGTCCTTAATATCTAAAACACCAAAACGGAAGAAATGTTTTTTGGATGTCATTAGTCCAGCCCAAAAATGTGAACCACCGGGTTTCCAAACCACTTGATACACATCTTTGGAACCAACATACTTCCTCCATAGAATGGTTTGCCAGACACCATCTTCAGTAAGTAGTTTGAAAATCCATTTACCCCAAAGCACGGTGTTTTTTACTTGCATATCATGTATGCTCAGTCCACCTTATTCCTTGGGTCGGCAAACCACATTCTATCTGGCCAGTCGATATTTCTTATTTTCGCTATCCCCTTGCAAAAAGAATCTTGATCGGAAATAATCCACTTTCTTCAAGACACCTTTTGGTAGCTGGAAGAACGAGATCATATACATACCATGTTGGTGAGTACTGAATTTATGAGTACAAGTCTTCCGCAAGGGATAGTAATTTACCTTTCGAACTATTAAGACGTTTTTGGAGTCTTTCCTCAACGAGTTTCCATTCAGCAATCGTGAGACGCCGATAATGGATCGATATTCCCAAATAATTGATTGGAAATTGCCCCCGACCACAGCCGAATAAGTCAGCATATAGGTGGTCCCCGTTTTGAGTCACGCCAAAACAATACAAATCACTCTGATGGAAATTAATTTTCAATCCAGAGAGTTACTCAAAAGCTGATAATATTAATTTCAGATTTTTAGCTTTCTCCACATAGTGTTCCATAAATAAGATTGTATCATCGGCATATTGAAGGATGGAGAGACCACCATCAACCAGATGTTGAACCAATCCTTAAATTTGGCTATTGATAGCTATGAGATTCAACATATTTTTGATGGTTTTTATTGACAGTTTTCTTCTGGATTTGATCGTTTTCTAGCTTTACCTAACGCTAATACTTCGGTAGCGAAGAAAACTTGGTTTTTAATGTGTGTATTTCAGGTTCTGAACGTCAACAAAAGATTTAAACCAGAGAAACACAATATTCAGGCGAAAACAAGCAAGTATCTTTTTGGAAGCAATCGAGGGAGGCATACAGAAGTTTTAACGAGCAACTATACGGCAGGAATATTTTTTCAGCCGTATAGTTCCCGCCGTATAGCTGTCACCGCCTCCATCTGGTTAAAAGGGACAACTTTTGTGAAGAGATCAGACGCGAAATCATAACACAGCAGCCGCCATCCCAACCAGAAAGGAGAAAGAAGAGATCCGGAGAAGGAGGAGAAGACGTTCTTCATCTCGCTCCACGATCTTCGACCTCCTAGCCATCACACTCTCATACCCATTACTTGTACTTGAGAGAGGGAGAGATCTTCACCTTTCAAGATTAGGGTCTGAGATTGTTTCTTCCTATCTTGAATTATGTTGGACTATGTTTCTATTCTTATTGTGGATCTCCACGGTAATATCAAGAAGGACTCGCTTTATTTAATTATATCAATGATGCTTTCTTCTCTCATGTGTGAGTAAGTTCCTTGGGAGTGGGAGATGTAAGGGATTAGTGAGATATGATGTGCCTCCATATATTTTCAATTAGTTTGTGATTGATTTTAATTACTATATTATGTGTGCTTGACTATCTGTGGGATGTCTAATGCTTATTGTCTAATTAAGAGCCCAAACAACATGATGCTTTGTTCTACATAGATAGGATCATTTCGCTAGCAGACCGATGACCCCCGAGTGACAAGGGGATATCAATGGGAAACTAGTTTGACTCAAGGATAATGAGGAACCACTGTGCTTATTGCATTAGTCCGATCCAAGGAGCTTAATTGCTAAACAACCTAAAGGATCTTAATCATCTAGTGACTAACCATGGTTTTGGTAACAGGCTAGTAGGATTATTGAAGTTGGGATGAATATGGGTTGCTCGCCTACACATATATTTATGGGTTGCTCGCCTACACATATATTTATAATATTATAATTGTTGCACTTATCATTCGTCCACTCGACACAGTCACTATCACCATGAACTGTATATCTCTGTGCCTTCTTCATCATTTGCAGAAAACCACAAACAATCTATTGTGACTTCAGATCGTAAAGGATCCTAAGTCCCTGTGATTAACAATGCTAGTCCCTGGATCAATAGCTAGCACTTCACAGTCGATGAATATCATGTAAAACACAAGTCATTATTACACGAATAATCTAGAGTATAATTATTACAACTTGCATAGCTTATAGCTAGCTCAAATAAAACAGTGGAAACTAAGAAGAACTTGAGTCCATCAACGCCTCAGGCTAGTTGCGTGAAGACCCGTGATCCCTACGCACCTTTCAATCTTCGGATTCTGCATATAAGACGTGCAGCCAACAAGTTGGGTCAATACTTTGAATGTATTGGCAAATTTCACCAAGGGTAGAGTAGGACTATGTCTACATGCAAGGCTAAGAGTAGGCTCTGGGGTTTATTTGCGTAAAGCCAATTTTATCAATGTAATAAGAAAACAGGAAGAAAGTTTTCCCTACTTTGTAAATTTTGATAAATAGTATAGGGTCAACGGAACACGTGGATATTACTCACCAAGTGCCCAATCAACCTAGCACTTGGATATTACGCACCAAGTTCCCAAAATCCCACCCAATGGCGATATTACTCACGCCTTGGGGTTTATAAAACATTAGGTTTGGAAAAGAGAGAGGAAGATCTTTCAGAGGCTCCATCCTTCAGATGCTCAAAGTTGTTCTGTTTCCGTGAACACGGCCGATCGATCAGATTGCAATACTCTCGAGAGGTTGTGCACTTTCCCCACAATCCACGATCAAGTCCTTTTACAGACAAGACCATGGCGAAGCCTTTCCTTAGTAGCCCCTCTACCAGCTGGATCCAACCGTGCCAAGAACCTCCAAATGTTGGTACCCCGGTGAGGTTTCCCACTAAGTACTAAGCCAAGACAGAGCCCGTATCTATTGTGGTTGCACGGGAAGCTTCTGAATTCTGAAACATGGCAGACTTCTTTGATTCCTAGGCGGCCGTCCTCCACCAAAATCTCACTCGTTGTCCCGACAACCGTTCCGCCCAGAAGAAAACTTAGTTTTATTTTGAAGGGGTTTTGGAGAAGAAAAGTTCGCTCGAGAGAGCTCTCGTACTTAGAAAATGTTTGAGTCTTTCGAACCCTCCCAACGGTACTTGATATATACAAGTATATAGAATAGCATGCATAACTTAGAAAAACAGGATAACCTATTGGGATAGAAAATCCTAAGCATAGAGCTACTCATGGCATACTACAAAACCGCACTTGCAAAATAGTACTAAGAAAATCTACCAAAATCCTACACGTGCATGCTACAGAATTTGAAGAGTAAAACATGCATAGTCAAAACTGGGACATAAACATGAACAAGTGGTGTAACTTGCCTTGATCCGAGCAGCAATCTACACAACAGTACTCCTCAGCGCACTCCGAGCAATCTAACGAAACAAACATGGATCCAATCATAATTTTGCACAAAATAAGCCACGAATTCGATTATGCATGCATGCAACATGGTAATATGCAAGGATGGATTTGATTTCGACCAAGGGTTTTAACCAGGGGTGTTGTTGAGTTGGGGATGTCATTAGAATCGATTTCCCACAGATTTTAGATATTTTGGGTTAAACCCTAAATAACCAAGCTCAAAACTAGATCTACAACTCTAATCTACCTCGAGACATATCTGAACACCCTAAGCATGATAAGATAATTTTCTACAGAAAGTCTTGTCGAAACAAAGCCAACGCAACAAGAATCAACTAAAACGGAGTTACAGATAAATTTCTAGAATTAAAATACTCTAATCTAAACTTTAAATCCTACTGCAATATTGCTATGACAAAACAGCAATATCATTGTAGATCTGTGTTCTACCTGGAAATATGAATCCAACGGTATATTATACACAATTTTTGGACTAATATTCGAATTACTATGGATTTTACAAATTTGGAGCAATATCAGTTTATTTAAAAGAAAAACAAAAAGGGCGACCAGTGAGGCGGCGACACGTGGCGGCTCGTGATTGGTCCGCCGGGCGCGCGTGACATCGACGTGGTGCTGACGCGGCAACGACGCGGCGGCTTCCACGTGGCGCGGCGTGGTTGGCTGGGGGCGTTGACCGATCGGATCCGTTGAATCTGATCTGATGGTAGGAGAGGGGAGGCGGCGGCAGCTTATCGTGGCGGCGGCGACTGGAGGCGGCGGATGGCGACGGACGGCGGTGGGGCTCTGGCGATGGTCGGCGGCGGGCGGCGGTGCTCCTCCGGCGAGACGGAGTAGCGGACGACGCGCGGCTCCTCCTCGCGGTCCCGTTCCCGAGGGCGGCATCGGCCCTCCTTCTCCGAGGCGAAGGCGGACGGCGGCGGGGTTCCGGCGAGGAATCGGTGGCGCTCGGTGGCGGTGGCGGCGGAAAAAAGCTAGGGTTCTGGAGAGGCGTGCCGAGGGCTATTTAAAGGCGGATTCTTGGCGCGGAAGTCGCGGAATCCGTCCCGGATTCGCCGGAGGCGGTTAGCTCTGAGGCGGCGGTGGCGGCGTCGTTGCTAAGACGGACTCGGAGGTGGCGGCTGACGACGTGGGGCCGGGGCGTCAGTGGCAGCGGCGTCGTGGGATGGCGGACGCTGGCGCGGCTTTGGGCCGGCTGCTGGGCCGGCCTGGCGCCGGTTGAGCTGCGCGCCGCTCGGTCGCTGGCGCACGTGGTAGATAGGCCCCGGGCTGGCTCGGCCGGCCCGGTTAGGTTAGGTTAGGTTTTTTTATTCATTTACTATTTTCTGATTTGCTATTTGTTTAGTAACTTTTGCAAACGGACTCCGAATTAGATGAAACTTGTTTCTAAAATTTTGTAAAAAGAAGAGGATTAGGATAGGATTATAAAATAACCCTTTTGCTAAGGTTTTGGTGGTTCAAAGGGTTTTACCCCCTTTTGTCTATAATTCGACTATGGGGTTTAAGAAAATATCTGTTGCACTTTTTGATATGTGATGCCATGATGCAATGATATGATGCATGCTTCTAGTAACATCTGAAATTGCGAAATTTGGGATGTTACAAACCTACCCCCCTTAAGGAGAATCTCATCCCCGAGATTCAGGTTGGTTAGCAAATAGGTGTGGGTGTTCTTTCTTCAGGTCTTCTTCATGCTCCCATGTGGCCTCTTCCTCGGAATGGTGGTTCAATTGAACTTTGCAAAATCTGATAGTCTTGGTACGAGTAATTCTCTCGGCTGTTTCCAGAATCTGGGCAGGTTTTTCTTCATAGGTGAGATCGTTTTCCAGTTGAACTTCTTCCAACAGAACTGTATCCTTTAGTGGTGTTTCAGCCATTTCCGGGTGACATTTTTTTAGTTGCGACACATGGAAAACATCGTGAACTGTTAGCACTTCGGGTAATTCCAACTGATAGGCAACTTCCCCTCTTCGACCCAAGATTTTGTAGGGCCCTATGAATCGGGGTGCCAACTTACCCTTGATCCCGAATCTCTTAACTCCTCGTAGTGGTGAAACTCGGAGATACGCACGGTCTCCCACTTCATAAGTCACATCCCTGCGCTTGGAATCAGCATAACTCTTTTGTCTGGATTGGGCTATTTTTAACCTGTCTTGGATCTGTCTCACTTTTTCTTCGACATCCTTGATCAGTTCAGGTCCAAACAAACTACGTTCTCCAACCCCACTCCATAGCAGCGGAGTCCTACACTTTATGCCATAGAGAACTTCAAATGGATCCATCTTTATGCTAGTTTGGTAGCTGTTATTGTATGAGAATTCCGCATATGGCAAATTTTCATCCCAACTAGACCCATAGTCTAGCGCACAGGCTCTTAACATGTCCTCCAAGATCTGGTTGACTCTTTCTGTCTGTCCATCTGTTTGTGGGTGGAAGGCAGTACTAAACTCCAGTCGTGTCCCTAGAGAGTCGTGTAGCTGTCGCCAAAACTTAGAGGTGAATTGGGTACCTCTATCAGAGACAATCCCCTTGGGTACACCATGAAGACTTACGATCCTTGACATATAAATCTTGGCAAGTTTAGCACTCGTATAGGTGGTATTTACGGGAATGAAGTGGCCCACCTTTGTGAAATAGTCGACCACTACCCAGATGGAGTCATACCCTGAACGAGTCCGCGGTAGTCCTGTGATAAAATCCATGCCTACTTGTCCCACTTCCAATCGGGCACAGGTAATGGCTGCAGCAGTCCTGCGGGTTTTTGATGTTCGGCCTTGACTCTGTTGCACACGTCACACAAGGAGATATATTCAGCAATTTCCCTTTTCATGTTGTTCCACCAGAATCTATCTTTCACATCCATGTACATCTTTGTATTACCGGGATGGATTGAGTAAGGCGAATCATGAGCTTCCTAAAGGATTAACTTCCTGATATTAGGGTCATCGGGAACGCCCAGACGCTTCTCATACCAAAGTGTTCCCTGTTCATCCATATGAAACCCTTTTGCTTTGCCCTTGCTTATATTAGCTCTCATCTCTTCCAACTCTTTGTCCCCCTCTGGGTCTCTCTGATTTGGTCCAGAAGCGTTGGCACTATCTCCATAGTTGCTAAATATCCCTCCGGAACTATTTCCAACCTGAGGTCCTTTAATTGTTCACACAAATCACGTGGAAGTTCTCCCACGGTAAGCCCATTTACATAGACTTTCCGGCTTAAGGCGTCAGCCACAACGTTGGCCTTTCCAGGATGGTACTGCAGGTCCAAGTCATAATCCTTGATGAGCTCAAGCCATCTCCTTTGCCTCATATTTAATTCCTTTTGAGTGAAGATATACTTAAGGCTCTTGTGATCCGTGAACACATCACAATCTTTGCCCATCAGGTAGTGTCTCCATACCTTGAGCGCATGCACAACTGATGCTAGTTCCAAATCGTGCGTGTGGTAGTTATTCTCATGGTGATTAAGTTGCCGAGAGGCGTAAGACACTACTTTTCCATCTTGCATCAGTACACTACCAAGTCCTTGTCGATAAGCGTCGCAGTAGACTTGGAAATCCTTTTGGATATCAGGGAGACACAGAAACGGTGCTGTTACTAGGCGTTTCTTTAATTCCTGAAAACTTGCTTCACATCCCTCGGTCCATTGGAACTTCTTCTCTTTCTTCAGCAACTCTGTCATAGGCTTTGCTATTTTGGAAAAGTTTTCAATGAATCTTCGGTAATATCCCGCAAGGCCCCAGAAACTCCTAATATCACCCACATTCTTAGGAGACTCCCATTCTGTCACGGAAGCTACCTTACTTGGGTCCACGGCAACACCTTTAGCCGACACAATATGAGCAAGGAAACCTACTTCTTTCAACCAGAACTCACATTTGCTAAATTTGGCATACAACTTGTGTTCCCTTAACTTCTCCATAATCAGGCGCAGGTGCCGCTCATGTTCCTTCTCGTCCTTGGAGTATATGAGTATGTCATCAATGAATACCACAATAAACTTATCCAAGTACTCCATGAACACCTTGTTCATCATAGTCATGAAGTATGCTGGGGCATTGGTTAAGCCAAATGACATCACGGTGTACTCATACAATCCGTATCTTGTGGTGAAGGCTGTCTTGGGTACATCCTGTTCTCGGATCTTTAGCTGGAAATATCCTGACCGGAGATCAATATTAGAGAACACACTAGCTCCCTTTAATTGGTCAAATAGGTCGTTAATATTGGGTAGAGGGTATTTGTTCTTGATTGTCACTTCATTCAACGACCGGTAGTCCACGACTAGCCTCTTGGTCTTATCCTTCTTCTCCACGAATAAGACAGGTGCTCCCCAAGATGACGCACTTGGTTGAATGAAGCCTTTGTCCAATTGCTCTCTAAGATGTTTCTTAAGTTCCTTCAACTCATCCACATCCATCTTGTACGGTCTCTTTGCTATTGGTCCAGTACCTGGCATCAAATCAATGAGAAACTCGATGTCACGGTCAGGCGGCATCCCTGGCAATTCTTCCGGAAACACATCTGGATACTCCTTCACAATTGGCACATCGTCCAAGCTAACCCCCTTAAGAGAGTTCACCATACTTCCTTTGAGTGCGAAGGCTGACTTAAAGCGGATCCTTTTCTTATCCGAAGTCGTGAGTGCGATAGTCCTTTTGGCACAATCTATGACTCCCTCATACTCGGTCATCCAATTCATGTCCAAAATTATGTCTAGGCCTTGTGATTCCAGAACGACTAGGCTGGTGGGAAAGGTGTGTGCCCCAATTCTTAGTTCTAACCCACGGCATCCAGAGTTTGCCACTATTTCTCCTCCAGGAGAACTTACCCTTAGGGGAGTACTAATAGTCTCCGTAGGTATCTTGCCTCTATCCACAAATACCCTTGATATGAATGAATGCGATGCACCAGTATCAAAAAGAACAACTGCGGGTGTGGAGTTAAGCTTGAACTTACCAATCACGGAGTCAGGTGCCTCACGAGCATCCTCCACGGAGACATGATTCACCGTGGCTTTGACGAACGGGTTCGGCTTCTTCCCATTTCCATTACCATTGATATGGTTGTGTTCGTTGCTGTTTCCATTACCATTCCCATTCTTCGCCTTTTCGGGACAGGTAGTCGCATAGTGTCCTGTCTTGTTACACTTGAAGCATGTCACTTCACTCAGATCCTTCCCATTGCCATTACCATTGCGGTGCTTATGGCCATTGTGGTTATGTCCTCCATGACGATGACCATTGTGGTTGTGGGGCGGTGGTGACGAAGTGCGTTGCTTCTGATATGGGGCAGAGTTGTGCTTGTGTGAGGTGGACTTTCTCTTCCGGTTCTCTATACTCCTTTGCTTTGCTTCAACCACCACTGCCCTGTCCAGAAGTTCCTGATAGTTATCAAACTTCAGAGCCACAAGCTGAATTGATATTTCATCATTAAGCCCTCTTAAGAACTCCTCCTGTCTCTTGGCATCAGTGGATACATCATCTGGTGCATAATGTGCCAGCTTGTTGAAAAGGTCCCCATACTCGGAGACAGCGGTGCAGTTGTTTCAAGTCACGGAACTCACATCTCTTAAGTGACATGACCCCTGCGGCTACGTGATGAGTACGAAAGGCTGCTTCAAACTGGTTCCAGGTGATAGCTTCAATATCAAGGTGGGTGACCTGGTAGTTATCCCACCATTCAGCAGCTGGTCCCTCAAGTTGGTGCGCGGCAAAGCGCACCCTGTCAGCTCCAACAACTTGGATGGTGTCTAACTTCTTGTTGGTGGTGCGGAGCCAGTCATCTGCTACAATTGGCTCAGAACTACTAGAGAAAATTGGAGGGTTCAACCTCAAGAACCGAGTCAAGCGATCATGTTGGGGCGGTGGGGGTGGTGGAGGCGGCGGGTTGTTGTTGTTGTTTTGCATGTTTTGAGTGAGGAGTTGGATCAACTGATTCTGGGAGTTCAGAAGTTGTGCTATCTCTGGGGGCATGTTATTGTTGTTGTTTCCACGTCTTGCCATCTGGAGGGTTTGGGAGGCAAGTTAAGAAAAGATAGAAAGCCTAAGGAATAACTCCTACCCTTATGAAAACAAGAAAACACATGAGAAAAGCAAGGCACACATAGCACAAAAATCCACACACTCAACCAAGTTTAACTAACCAATATAAGATTTTTGGTACTCAGTACAATCGCGAATAACGTTCGACTATAGAACTAAAGGTGGTCCAACTACTCTACTCATCATCCACTTCCTCATCCTCAATGATGAAGCCTTCCTTTTCCAGCAGTGACTTGTATAGCTCCATGTCCCTCGTTGTGGCTTCAAGCTTCTCTTGAAGTTCCTTCATCACCTGTGGCTCCGGTGTTGCAGCTTCGAGCCTTCCTTGAAGTTCCTTCACCTCTTGCAGCTCCTGGGTAGCAGCTTCCAGCTTCGCTCGGAGTTCCTTCTTCTCCTTCTACAGCTTCTTGATCAAACTTGACCCCATAGTCACGGGCGTGATCTTCTCCTCCAAGCTCCTCTTGGCTGCTCGCAGGTCCTTCAACATGGTGGCAAGGTTCTTGAACTCCATCTCGTTCTTTGCGAGCACTAGACTTTGCTCCCTAATCTTCTTGTTCTTATCTTGCACGCTCTTCTCTTGATTAGCGAACCTCTTGTCTTGGGCGGTGAGCTCCCCTCCTAGGGACTTGATCTTCTCTTCCAGCTCTTTGATCTTCTCGTCCTTCTCCTTGACTAGGGCACAAAGCTCGTCATTCCTCACGATCTCAAGGCAGCTCCCCTTCTGAAGGTCATTGATGTGGAACTCCAAGTCTTGATATTGGATTCTTCGACGCTTGCATGTCTTCCTTTCCTCCGAGGTTAACTCGATTGGAACTCCCTTCTCATCACGTCTCCCAAAGAGTTTGATGTAGTGGGCTTCAAACTCTTCATGGTGGCGTCCGCAAAGGCGTCCAATGAGCTCCTGCAAGCAAATGCTAAGTCCTTTCTCCATGGAGTCGCTGGTGACGTTGAGCACAATGGCCTCCGTCTTAGGTTCTGTCTGGCTGCGCCCTGGTTGGATGACTTCAATTGCCCAGCATCCTTCCTTGTGCATCTTCCTTAACTCTCTTCCCTTGATTTACGGTATGGGTAACTACAGTGTCTTGATGATGTCCAGAAGGCACTCTCCGTAGCGCAGGCACTTGATGTCTTCGGCGGTGTCGAAGTAGAAGGCCGTCATCTTTAGGTTAGGAGAGAGAAAATTAGGCATAAGGTGATAAGGAAGAGAAATACTAGAAGAGTACAAATAAAATAGAAGAATATAGAAAGCAAAACGCACATGGTAAAGGTGGTTTCCAATCCTAGGGGTCACGTCCTACAGGCAACTTTGTGCTCTGATACCATCTGTTGCAACCTCGGATCGTAAAGGATCCTAAGTCCCTGTGATTAACAATGCTAGTCCCTAGATCAATAGCTAGCACTTCACAGTCGATGAATATCATGTAAAACACAAGTCATTATTACACGAATAATCCAGAGTATAATTATTACAACTTGTATAGCTTATAGCTAGCTCAAATAAAACAGCGGAAACTAAGAAGAACTTGAGTCCATCAACGCCTCAGGCTAGTTGCGTGAAGACCCGCGATCCCTACGCATCTTTCAATCTTCGGATTCTGCACATAAGACGTGCAGCCAACAAGTTGGGTCAATACTTTGAATGTATTGGCAAATTTCACCAAGGGCGGAGTAAGACTATCTCTACATGCAAGGCTAAGAGTAGGCTCTGGGGTTTATTTGCGTAAAGCCAATTTTATCAATGTAATAAGAAAAGAGGAAGAAAGTTTTCCCTACTTTGTAAACTTTGATAAATAGTATAGGGTCAATGGAACACGTGGATATTACTCACCAAGTGCCCAATCAACCTAGCACTTGGATATTACGCACCAAGTTCCCAAAATCCCACCCAATGGCGATACTACTCACGCCTTGGGGTTTACAAAACATTAGGTTTGGAAAAGAGGAGGAAGATCTTTCAGAGGCTCCATCCTTCAGATGCTCAAAGTTGTTCTGTTTCTGTGAACACGGCTGATCGATCAGATTGCAATACTCTCGACAGGTTGTGCACTTTCCCCACAATCCACGATCAAGTCCTTTTACAGACAAGACCATGGCGAAGCCTTTCCTTAGTAGCCCCTCTACCAGCTGGATCCAACCGTGCCAAGAACCTCCAAATGTTGGTACCCGGTGAGGTTTCCCACTAAGTACTAAGCCAAGACAGAGCCCATATGTATTGTGGTTGCACGGGAAGCTTCTGAATTCTGAAACATGGCAGACTTCTTTGATTCCTAGGCGGCCGTCCTCCACCAAAATCTCACTCGTTGTCCCGACAACCGTTCCGCCCAGAAGAAAACTTAGTTTTATTTTGAAGGGGTTTTGGAGAAGAAAAGTTCGCTCGAGAGAGCTCTCGTACTTAGAAAATGTTTGAGTCTTTCGAACCCTCCCAACGGTACTTGATATATACAAGTATATAGAATAGCATGCATAACTTAGAAAAACAGGATAACCTATTGGGATAGAAAATCCTAAGCATAGAGCTACTCATGGCATACTACAAAACCGCACTTGCAAAATAGTACTAAGAAAATCTACCAAAATCCTACACATGCATGCTACAGAATTTGAAGAGTAAAACATGCATAGTCAAAACTGGGACATAAACATGAACAAGTGGTGTAACTTGCCTTGATCCGAGCAGCAATCTATACAACAGTACTCCTCAGCGCACTCCGAGCAATCTAACGAAACAAACATGGATCCAATCACAATTTTGCACAAAATAAGCCACGAATTCGATTATGCATGCATGCAACATGGTAATATGCAAGGATGGATTTTATTTCGACCAAGGGTTTTAACCAGGGGTGTTGTTGAGTTGGGGATGTCATTAGAATCGATTTCCCACAGATTTTAGATATTTTGGGTTAAACCCTAAATAACCAAGCTTAAAACTAGATCTACAACTCTAATCTACCTCGAGACAGATCTGAACACGCTAAGCATGATAAGATAATTTTCTACAGAAGGTCTTGTCGAAACAAAGCCAACGCAACAAGAATCAACTAAAACGGAGTTACAGATAAATTTCTAGAATTAAAATACTCTAATCTAAACTTTAAATCCTACTGCAAGATTGCTACGAAAAAACAGGAATATTATTGTAGATCGGTGTTCTACCTGAAAATATGAATCCAACGGTATATATTATACGCAATTTTTGGACTAATATCCGAATTACTATGGATTTTACAAATTTGGAGCAATATCAGTCTATTTAAAAAAAAGGTGACCAGTGAGGCGGCGACACGTGGCGGCTCGTGATTGGTCCGCCGGGCGCGCGTGATGTCGACGCGGTGCTGACGCAGCGACGACTGCCACGTGGCGCGGCGTGGTTGGCTGGGGGCATTGACCGATCGGATCCGTTGAATCCGATCTGACGGTAGGAGAGGGGGGGCGGCGGCGGCTTACCGTGGCGGCGGCGGATGGCGGCGGACGGCGGCGGGGCTCCGGCGATGGTCGGCGGCGGGCGGCGGTGCTCCTCCGGCGAGACGGAGTAGCGGACGACGCGCGGCTCCTCCTCGCGGTCCCATTCCCGAGGGTGGCGTCGGCCCTCCTTCTCCGAGGCGACGGCGGACGGCGGCCAGAGGCGACGGACGGCGGCGGGGTTCCGGCGAGGAATCGGCGGCGCTCGGTGGCGGTGGCGGCGGAAAAAAGCTAGGGTTCTGGGGAGGCGTGCCGAGGGCTATTTAAAGGCGGATTCTTGGCACGGAAGTCACGGAATCCGTCCCGGATTCGCCGGAGGCGGTTAGCTCTAAGGCGGCAGCGGCGGTGTCGTGGCTGAGCTGGACTCGGAGGTGGCGGCTAACGACGTGGGGCCGGGGCGTCAGCGGCAGCGGGGTAGCGGGCTGGGGGACGCTGGCGCAACTTTGGGCCGGCTGCTGGGCCGGCCTGGCGCCGGTTGCGCTGCGCGCCGCTCGGTCGCTGGCGCGCGCGGTAGATAGGCCCCGGGCTGGCTCGGCCGGCCCGGTTAGGTTAGGTTAGGTTTTTTTTATTCATTTATTATTTTTGGATTTTCTATTTGTTTAGTAACATTTGCAAACGGAACTCGTTTCTAAAATTTTGTAAAAAGAAGAGGATTAGGATAGGATTATAAAATAACCCTTTTGCTAAGGTTTTGGTGGTTCAAAAGGTTTTACCCCCTTTTGTCTATAATTCGACTATGGGGTTTAAGAAAATATCTGTTGCAGTTTTTGATATGTGATGACATGATGCAATGATATGATGCATGCTTCTAGTAACATCTGAAATTGCGAAATTTGGGATGTTACACAATCGAATCGTTCTTTACTTTTATGCTTTTTATTCCTGAAGTTTACATTTTAATTTTATTTAAATATATCCAGTTTAATCCAAATTTAATTCTTATTTCCACACTTGCATTCAATTCACTCGAAGACCTGTGACAACTTTGAGTGTGATAGAGACTACACTAATAAACACTTACCTTTGGGCTCCCTATGGGATCCTTCGAAACTAGCTACAAACGATATGTGCACTTGCAGACATCTGCCATCAGTCTTGGCTCTCTCAATAAGGATAGCCAACATATCAGCCACAATGTTAAATAGTATAGGCGATAATGGATCCCCTTGTCTCAGCCCTTTTTTGGTCTGGAAGTATTTCCCAGTGTCTTTGTTGACATTAATTGCAACACTACTAATATGTTGCTAATGTATCTATAATTTTTGATGTTCCATGTTTGGTTTATATCTACTTTCTTATGTTTTGTCCATACTTTGGAGTATTTTTATAAAGTTTCTTGGACTAACCTATTAACAAGATGGCACAGTACCAGCTGCATGTTTTCTGCTATTTTTGGTTCCAGGAAAGTCATAAAATGAATATTCTCGGAATTGGACGGGAAAAAAGCCAAAGTCAATATTTCACCAAGGGGGACACGGAGCCAGAAGACGAGACGGAGAGGGACCAGAGGCCGGCCACACCACCTGGCCATGCGGCTAGGCCTGGCCCGCGCCAGGGGGTGGTGTGGCTGCCTAGGGCACCCCCTCGGCCTCCCCTTTCTCCTATATATTGCCTCCGATATAGAAACCCTAAGGACCCAATCAAAATTCCACGAAAGAGTCTATAGCCACCGGCATCTCCATCCCTAGATCGAGAGGGATCTGAAGCTCTTCCCAGCACCCTGCCGGAGGGGAGAATTCACCCTGGAGGCCTTCTTCATCATCATGCAAGCCTTCGGTGTGATGCGTGAGCAGTTCATCCTTGGACTACAGGTCCATATAGTAGCTAGATGGTTGGTTCTTCTCCTTTGTGCTATCATGTTTAGATCTTCTGAGCTCCGTTCATGATCAAGATCATCTATTTGCAATCATACATGTTGTGTTTGCGGGGATCTTTTTTATCCTTTTTTATTTGCTTTTTGTGCCAAGAGTAACCTCTAATGAGAGAGAAGTAATGCTTGGGAAAGTTGTTGTCCCGAAACAGATTTTTGTTCTTCGCTTTAAAAATTCGTGTAAAATCTCTGTACGGAGATTTGAGCTGTGATTGTTTGTGCTTATGGCCCAGGTTGTTATCTAACTTTCGTTAGTCCAACACTTTTCGATTTGAGCAACAGAAGGTCTTCGAAAAAATTGGTTATTACCTGCTGGTCTGTTTTGACAGATTTCTGCCATTATTTGCATTTGCTTCTTGTTGATTCCTTTTTGGGTTCTTTTTCGGGAATTGAGCTTTTTGAGGGAAGTGCTACAGTAGCTTGTGTTTTAATGGAAGTTTTATTGGTGTTGGAACTGAACCCAAAGACTTATTATCTTGAGTGCACTAATGTTGCTAATAAAGATTGTGTGAAGTTTTATATGAAGGAAAAATTCCAGGTGTATGGAAAGAATGTTATAATGAGATGAATAATGGACTAAAGCTCAAGCTTGGGGATGCCACGCATGTAGCCCCAAGAAATATCCAAGAAGTACAAGCTTCAAAGCTTGGGGATGCCCAATGCATCCCCTTCTTCATCAATAAAAATCTCAGGTTTCTTCGAAACACTTCATTTTTATTGTTTCATGCATAGTTGTATTGTTCTTGGAGCGTCTTTGTTTTTATTTTTGGTTTTGATTTGCTTGTTTTGGTTAGTTTGCTTGAATAAATTGGTTGGACCCCCTCATTTAGTTTTCAAATAAGTTTGGTTTGGATTGGAAAAGAGTAGGAAAAGTTCATGCTTAAGTGGTAAAAGGAGCTTATTTTTGACCGTGGCCTATGCTTTGTCATGCCATGCTTGATATTGTTTTGGCTTTATGCTTAGTGATTTTTGATGTAGCATTATATGTTATAAACAATTGAGATTGCTTAATGTGCCTTGAAAGAATCATGCGTTTTTAGCATATTAAAGCATAGTATTGTGGTATTCTCCTTTGATGCTTTATTTGGGTTGACTTTGCGCATGCTCACACCATGTTATGACTATACCAAGTCACCATAGCCTTTATGATCCTTTAGTTTTCGACTTGTAATATCACTTTATGCTTTAATCAATGATGTTTTGTCGCTTTGCATGATTATGACCATTATTGCTCTCTTAGTTGGTTGCTCCCAGTCTTTTGCTAGCCTCCATAACCAAGTGTGAGTTCCACTCATGCATCCAACTCCAAATAAAACAAGTTATTCCAAAGAGTCCACCATACCGACCTATTAGCATTTGCTATTCCAAGTATATTCATGTTTTTATCTACCTTCCGAATTAAACTTGTTATGCGAAAACTAGTGATTAAATCTCTCACGAACTTGATGGCACACTTTACTTTTCTTGCACTTAATAAACTTGAACCATTGTGTCATCTATTTTGTGTATGCTTGCACTTATACGTTTGGAATTAGCAGAACCATGTTGTCATGGGGAACGCTTTCAACATTGCACTTGTACATTGTACCTAGTTGATATCATGCTCTTTTGTCTATGGATGTCGTCGGTGTGAAATGAAAGGGGGGCTTGTAAGTCCATGGAGTTATGTATGTGTGTTAGAGAAACGCCTGGACCACTGGTCTAATCCATGCCTAATAATGGTGGAAACCTGCAGCGTAAACATAATGAGCAATCTATGAAGCATTCTTCTTATAAAAAAGAGATAGAGATTGAGAAAAAAGAAAAAAAGAGATGAGAAAAGAGGAAAGAGAGAAAAAAGCACCATTTTCCTGTGGTAAATAAGAAGATTACCGAGATGCTGGTTGTCTGGTTGCCTTGTCATTTTGATATGGGGATTATTCCGTATCATCGGGCAAGGGGTACCCCGTTGGCGGTTCTCTATGATACACATGTACTTACTATGACAAGAACTTATCACTAACTAAACTTGAGTAGCATGAGCAGCGACCCTCGTAACATGAGATTTCCAACTTATACTTTGTCAAGCATATACTCCATGGTTTGTTCACTTTAACCTTAATCACTTCAAGATGCTTATGATAGGGGCAATGAGAGCTGGAAGCTAATAAGTACCATAATTTTTGGAAGCTCTTTATGAAACTTGAATCCCTGCTTCCTTCTATGAAGGCCTTTCTTTTACTTTTATGTTGAGTCTCCATCTTCTATATTTATGCACCAATTGAGAGAGCATAGTGGCCATTCTTAATTTAATGTGCATTGTCCCAAGACTTGTTGATTGATGCATAACTTTGATATTGCTTGTTCTTAAACTACTTGTATCTAGTCATCCTTATGAACTTTGAAGGTATCATATGCATTTATGTTTTGCTACACTATGAGGGACAAGCTGAATACCATTCTTATTATGCTTTCTTTATGTGAAACAAACAAACGTCATGCAAAGCATTGTTATTCATGAATCTTTTGTTTGTGCCTTTTCATGTTACAACATAGCTGCTATGTCTTATTGTTAGAACTATATATTTCATGCTATGTTGAAGTACTATGATCCCAGCTATCAATGTTTTACAAATACTTTGATCAACTTTATGATGGTGCATGTCACCTCAAAAATTATTCTTTCTTTTTATCACTTACCTACTCGAAGATGAGCAGGAGTTAAGCTTGGGGATGTTGATACGTTTCTAACGTATCTATAATTTTTTATGTTCCATGATTGGTTTATATCTACTTTCTTATGTTTTGTCCACACTTTGGAGTATTTTTATACACTTTCTTGGACTAACCTATTAACAAGATGCCACAGTGCCAGCTGCCTGTTTTCTGTTGTTTTTGGTTCCAGGAAAGTCAGGAAATGAATATTCTCGGAATTGGACGGGACAAAAGCCAAAGTCAATATTTCACCGAGGGGACACAGAGCTAGAAGACGAGACGGAGAGGGGAAAGAGGCCGACCACACCACCTGGTCGTGCGGCCAAGCCTAGCCTGTGCCAGGGGGTGGTTTGGCCGCCTAGGGCACCCCCTCGGCCTCCTCTTTCGCCTATATATTGCCTACGATACGGAAACCCTAAGGACCTGATCAAAATTCCACGAAAGAGTCTGTAGCCCCCATCATCTCCATCCCTAGATCGGGAGGGATCTGAAGCTCTTCCCGACACCCTGCTGGAGGGGAGAATTCACCCTGGAGGCCTTCTTCATCATCATGCAAGCCTCCGGTGTGATGCGTGAGTAGTTCATCCTTGGACTACGGGTCCATGTAGTAGCTAGATGGTTGGTTCTTCTCCTTTGTGCTATCATGTTTAGATCTTGTGAGATCCGTTCATGATCTAGATCATCTATTTGTAATCATACATGTTTTGTTTGCGTGGATCCGATGGATATTGAGATGCTATTTCAGATTGATTGTTGATTCTATCATGTCTTTGTTATTTGTGATCTTGCATGCTTTCCGTTGTTAATAGATATCTTGGTCGAGTATATACTAGCAACTCCAAGAGGGAGTATTTATGATCGATAGTGGGTTCATGCCTCTAGTAATCTGGGGAAGTGACAGAAATCTCTAAGGTATTAGATGTGTTGTTGCTACTAGGGAGAAAACAACAATCCTTTGTTCACAGAATAATCGTATTGTTTACTTTACACGCAATGCTTAATGCAATTATCTGTTGCTTGCAATTTAATACTGGATGGGGTTCAGACGATAACCTGAAGGTGGATTATTAGTCATAGATGCAGTTGGATTACGGTATATGTATAATGTTGTAATGCCCAATCAAATCTCAAAGGAGTCAAGATGATTAGTATATGCATGTATACTTTCTCGATGTTTGTCAATTGCCCCGATGTAACTTGTTCACCCAACATGTCATCTATATTAAGGAGAATCACCACTAGTGAACTATGGACCCTGGTCCCTTCTTTTACCATCAATCTACAATTGTTTACTGTTTTCTATTTACTTTCTGCAAGCTACTACTATCTTCCACACAATATGTTTAATCCTTTGTTTTCAGCAAAACCGGTGAGATTGATAACCTCACTGTAAGTTGGGGATAAAGTTCTGTGATTATGTTTAATCTTTTATTTTCAGCAATACCTTTCTAGGATGTTTCTTCCTTGCATGAAAGCCGTTTGAGATGGGCGTACTACATGGTCAGCTACTGAATTTAATCTGATCATGGCAACCTTTGTAAAAAAATTAAAACTAACGTTAAGAAGGCAGATTGGTCGATATTGTTGTATACGTTCTGCATTATTAACCTTAGGTAGTAAAATAATGTTGCCAAAATTTAGTCTTAAAAGGTCTAACTGACCAGCACGCAAAAACTCAAACAGAAGCATAATGTACTCTTTGATAAATTCTCAGAACTTTTGATAAAATTCCGCTAGAAAGCCATCAGGCCCTAGCACTTTGTTATGTTCCATCTGAAAAACAGCTTTCTTGACCTCCTCCTCCATATAAGGAATGGTTAAAAAGTTGTTTTCCGCATCAGAAACCTGAGGAATATCCGTTGTCTGGGACTCGTCCAAGGAGAATGAGTTTTCCGACGATGCCCGAAACAAGGATTTTTAGTAATTTGTAATATAAGATTTTAGTTGCTCCCGACCCTCAATTATACCTTCATTCTGAGTTAAAGAGTGAATAAGTTTCTTCTTATGCTTGATATTGGCAATACCATGGAAGTATCTTGTATTCGCGTCTCCCTCAAGGATGAATTTTGCTTTTGAGCATTGGTACCATTTGAGTTCTTCCTCACGCAGTAGTTTGGCGATTTCCGCATTCGATTGGCTTTTAAGCTCAATCTCTTGTGCAGTTATAGGCATGACCTCCGTGGAAGCTTCTAAAGCATTAATAATAGATGAAAGGCGTATTTTCTCTTTCTTGAGAAATCCAGTAGTATGTCTAGCCCAACCACGAAGTAATTTGCGTAAAGCACACATTTTATTGTTCTATCATTGTATAGGCGATTGACCACAAACAGGTTTCTCCCAAATATCCTTCACCAAATCATGGAAACCATCACGATCTATCCATCCAAGTTCAAACTTGAAACAATGTTTGGATTTCTGTGGTGTTTTTCCAAAAGACAGAAGTAAAGGAGCATGATCTAACAAAGCCTCTATACGCTCAAGAGCACGGACAGTTACTAGAGGAAATTTCTCTTCCCACTCGGTATCCATAAGTACTCTATCTAGTTTTTCATATGTTGGCTCAGGAAGACTGTTCGCCCACGTGAACTGTCTTCCTAACATAGTTACCTCTGTTAAGTCCAAGCTTTCGATCATAGCATTGAACAAGAAAGGCCAATGTTCGTCAAACCGGCCTCAACTTTTTTCATGAGGGAACCTTAGCAAATTAAAATCTCCCCTATAAGTATATGGTATGGATTATCGTTTGCCAGATTTACCAACTCACGTAAAAAATCAGATTTATAAACATCTTGAGTGGCTCCATAAACAACGACTAGAGATCATAGAAAATCATCAGCCTTATTCCGTATATGGAGTTTTATAAAAAAAATCTCCAACTGAACTAGCTAAGACTTCCATAGTCTCATATCATACGCCTAATAGGATCCCCCAGATCTTCCATGCGGCGGACGTGATATCCACGTGAAGTCCACTCCACCAGAAAGGCGATTGAGTAGGGCTTGTGAAAAATCACGTCTGCCAGTCTCGGAAATACCCAGAAAATCCAACTTATAATCTCTCACACAATCAGCAAAAAACAAATGTTTAGCTAATTCACAAAGACCTCTGCGATTTGAGAACATGCCATTCATTGAGATACTATAGAAAGTTTGGATACACGGGGTCGCTTACGAGACTTCTGGCTCTTCGATTTTCGACCAGATGCTTTTAGCTCATACAAGGATCCAAGCCCAGTCTCATCAAATCCCACCTCTGATACTTCACCAACTAAGTGGACATGCCCAACCCCTCCTGGGTCAGGCCGTTCCCCACAACATCTGGACTCGCCTAGTCCGCTGGCATCTCCGACCCCGCCTGGGCCAGAGGAGAAGGAGAAGCCCTCGGCTGCACCTGGGCCGCCATGGCCGCATCCTGCCACCGCATGCATGTCTCCACGGTGGAGCTGTCCGATGCCATGCCAACTCCCAGTACAGCCCCCGTCGACGCCTCCAGAACCGGAACATGCGCACCGGCCAACACCTCTTGTGTCACGCCCCCCCACAGCTGTCGAGGGCATACCCAGAGTCGCCACGGCAGGCAAAGCAGCACAAACCGAAGGGCCCTCTCGGGCCGGCTCCAACGAGGTCCCCGAAGTATCAATCTCCTCAAGAACAGGCTAGGGTTGAGTGCACGGAATCAATCTACCCAAAGTGTGAGTCCGAGCGCGTGCCGGACACACTATCCTCCTCGCCCAGAAGCACCCTAAAGAGCCTCCTTAAGCTAGATAGGTGACACCCGCAGCGAAACGGATGAGCTCCTGCCCCGCAAAGGCGAGTCCAAAGGTAATGCTGCAACCAGCTCCAAACCATGTGGGGTAGTAGGATTGGCGTTGAACGGTGTTACCGCCATCACCACCTGCGACACCTGCCTAGATGAGGAGGGTGCCGAATTCGCTGGCCCCTGAGAAGCAGAAGTAGGTCTAGACACAATAGACAGATCATCAGTAGACCCAGAAGTATCCATCATGTCATCATAAGGCCCTCCGGCATCATCATCATCAGTACCCCCATCATACTTCCTCCACAAGAAAGGAACAAACTCCGGATCAGGAACATACCCATCCGGCTCCATCCTAAAGTGAAATTCATAACCTTTGAACTTGACCAGAACATCCGTCTGAATATAGTAACCAATAGCATCCTGCTACTCCAAGAAGATCGTAGTGTCAAACATAGACACAAGAATACGAGCCACACCACGCCTGCTCAGACTGAACAAATCAACATCCACAGTAGTCCCCATGAACCCACCAACTGCCCAAAACCCTAGAAAAGAGCGCAGAGAATGCGGCACACCCTCAACATGCAACCATACCTACTTAAGCTCGCACTTATGAGGGATCTCCTAAGCCTTGTAAACCGAAATAGAGAGCTGGGCAGTACTAAGAGGCACAGAGACCTGAATCACATCCACTCGATCAAGATCCACAAAAGATGGAAAGCTCACCAAAAAAGCATTCTCCCCAAAAGGAAAAGGTTCCTACTTCCACTGATCTCGAACAAACACTCTCCTAGCAATCTGTCTCTAAACCACATCTGCAGAAACAGACTCGCCCGACACTTGGACCAATGCATTGGGATTCTTACTCTCCCCCAAGTGATCACGAACCACACTATCCGGGAACTGAGTGAACAAACAATAGTCATTCCCAATGCCAGCCATGTACGGAGGTTGTCTCAGTTGCTTAAGAACCGGGCATCGAAGAGTCGGATGTGCCGAGTTATCACAAATATAGCAATAGTGAACCACCTTACAATCTTTGGTTGCATGCGAATTCACCGCACACTTCCAACAACGCACCGGCTTCTTGTTCTTCTTGCCCTCAAGTGCAGACACACGTGATGGATCAGCCTGAGAGACCAACGATGCAGGGGGAAACTACTGTGCATCTGCTGCTGTCCCTTCTGGCCATATTGATACTCAGTCTACGACCTTGAGGCAGGAAAGGAGGATTGTACTGAACTTGACTATGCATCTGTGGATATCTTCCCTGTGCGAATTGCGGCTGTTGTTGCTGAAATTGTTGCGGCTGCTGCTACTGAAACTGCGGACCAGCTAACTCCCGGTTTAACTGAGGTGGTTGCGGCTTCATCTTCTTCCTCTTCGGAACAGCCGTAGCTACCCCGGCACCAACAGCAAACGGAGCAGCCCCTGGCAACCCACCACCTGGCGGCATCGACACCACACCCTGCTGACCCCCGGAGTAGCCTGTGAAACCAGGCATCGGCATCAGACCATGGTAAGGGGGCTACAACGGCAACTGAGCAGGAGGAAGGTATGCCGCGGGCGCCCACACCGCCATCGCCGGCCTGCCCAACGGAGGTGCCATCACCGGAGGTACCATCGCACTAGTGGAAAACGGGCCTCCAGTCCCGGCCCGTAAGGGGCTTTAGTCCCGGTCCTGGTAACCGGGACTGGAGGGGCGGGACTAAAGGCCCACCCACTAGTCCCGTCCCTCTTACCAGCCGGGACCAATGGGCATCCACGTGGCCCTCTCTGCGGGCGCTGGCTGCCCCTCCCCCCTCCCATTAGTCCCGGTTCGTATTACGAACCGGGACAAATGGTTCTCTGGCGCGGCAGAATTTTAGGCACTTTCTCTACTGTGGCAGAGAATTCAATTTGTATCCTTTTTTTCATTTCAAAATAGTTTTCTACGCTACCACATATCGTACATGTTCGTGCATACATAAGATAACTTCTCTTAAGATCGAGCATACAAATATATACATGATAGTTACACATGGAGATCACAATTATCGGGACTAGAGCCCGTCTATTCAATTACACGGTCGGGGATCATCGGCGCCTATTCACACTAAATTCTCCGGCGTCATCTATCATCTCGTTCATCAAGAATCCTGCCAGTTCTTCAGCAATTGCTACTACGCGTTGCTCTGGTAGGAGTTGATCCCGCATTTTCTCGAACTATATAAGAAAAGGAGATCAATATGAATATCAATCATGATAACAAAAAGTGACGGTAATAAAATAATGTTATGAATGTACTGCTTACATCGACTCTATAATCATTCAGCTCACTGGTAAACGTGCGAATGAACTCGCAAACGTAGAATCCACATAGATTCGTCTTCGGTGGCTGCCTCGCGCACTTTACGAGAATAGAATTCAATCAAAATAATAATCTAGCATCATAATTGTATTGAAACTAGAAGTAAAGAGATGCGCGTACTACTTACCGAGATCGTCTTAAACATCAGCTTCTCACTAAAGTCACCCGTAACGGCACTCTTGAACTGGTTCCAAACCCTACCCGGTAAAGAAAATGAATGGGTTATTTATTACGTGATATGTCAGGAAATCAACAAAAGAGACCGATGTAGCGTGAAAATGACCTCTGGAGCATGTCCTGCATGTCCCTAAATATTTCCAAGGGTCTCTTTAATGGGTCCATGACTTCAACTCTTCCCTTATCAAGTTGAATGTCCATGAGAATCCAGTGGAAACTGTACACGTTTATATATACATCAGTAACTCATCAGTTACACTTAACATCGAGTAAGCAAAAGAGAATTTGTACAATAGAGTAAGACCCTCACGCGAAATTGTAAGGAAACAGTATGTGGCCACAGAAATTTTTCTCTGTTAGAAACCTTAGAAGGTTTTCCTACGTCTCCTCGGGTTTTGTCGTTAGCATCTTTACATGTATTTTATCTGGGTCAATGAACCCAAGACTAAAGATTGACCTTCTTTTACATTCCATGATCTTCATTCTGCATAATAATATAGTACAAAAGTATATAATTACGATAATTATATGCAATGAACTGAACAACTGAAAAAATGAACAACTTATATATAGACAATGAATTCAACAACTTACAGACAATAGCAACTCATGAGACTTTTGTCAAGGGCGTCAAAATTGTATAACTGGAAGAGTTCTGAAAACTCAACATGGACCTCTTCTTCTCGTAAGTAGTAGTCATGTGGGAGTTTCGCCACGATCATTATTCTCTCCTGATTTACAGCTTTCAAGTACCATTTATGTAAACTCCGCATTTGTGTTGGCAGTTGTTCGAACTGCTCAAAGCTGACCAGAGGCTTCCCTGGGACATATGTAGGGACTACCTGAGCCTTGGGTAACTTGTCGTCCTGGGCACCTAACAATTCCTCAACAGTCACATTCATAGCGGCCGCAAGCTTCTTAGCTTCTTCCATATCCTGCTGGGGAGTGTCATAGGATAACACCTAGAGGGGTGGGATCGATGTTTTGGCCTGTTTCCCGAGCTAGGGGACGTCCATTCTTTTCTCGGTTGCACTTTGACCTGATGATTTGCTCCCGCTTGCACTTCTACTTGATTTGCTCTTCTTCACTACCTTCTGAAGTGTGCGTCGATAGTCATCTGGCTTATGGTGCAATTCATATTGCGATTTTGTGTTCAGAAAATAAAGTGCATACGCTTTTTGCTTCTCGGTGTATATCGGGGCGGGCTCGGGTTTCTTCTATTGAAGTTGCGCAACACATTCGGCATTTACGATCATGTCGGTTTCCTCGTCAGTACGATCGTAAGGTCTGATGGGAAGATTCTTATGACGTACTCTTGGGAGGGGCGACATTTGTCGTTTTGGGCTGCTGCATCGTTTAGTACTAATCGGAGGCTACGGCGGAGATCGAGATGGACTCGGGCTGTGGTGGTCGTAGTCATGGGGTGGGCTTCTTGGAGGTGATGGAGGTGAAGGTGACATGCGACCACTCGGAGGCGGTGTTGGCTTTGGCGTCCAGCCTGGAAGCTTGATGTTGTTCTTGTCCCATAGAATGATACCACCCAGTACTTCTCCGAGTGTCCTCTCACCTTTAGGTCTAGGGATGTCAAGCTCCATTGAATCCCACCCCATTGCGATTTCATCCACAGCAACTTTAGCATAGCCAGCTGGAATCTCACAGCCATGCCAGCGTGCGCCAGGTGGACAAGGTAAAGCACATCCGACCGCCACCTTGATGGATAGGTTCTTCACCTACTGATGGAGCTCACAAGATGCCTGCTCCTTGATTCCATCCACGGGGTAGCCGAGACCGCCATCTACCATACGTGCATCGTCTGAAGGGACCTCTGATTTAGCCACGCTGCTTCTCCGTTGAGATGGGATTGCGGTAATATCGAGTACAGGATCTTGCAGGCATGTTGCTCCTCGAAGTTCGTCAATCTGTTGCTGATGCATTCGAAGTGTTCCTAGCAACTCGGTGAACCTGTCTCCCTCCTCCTCCTGTCGTCGCCTCTTTTCTCTCTCTCGGCTCCTATAAGTATCTCTGTCTTTGGGAAACCCCATCTCCCACGTATAACTAGGGACAAGGCCTCGTACACGTCCTCCGTGTTCGTCATTCCTGAGGACCTTTGTCAGCAAGTCTTTCCCTCTATCGGGACGGAACTTTGTTGTCCCCGCTTTAATCTCCTTCACCACTTTCTGCCATGTATCCCGGGGTATCCTAATCCCGTCACTGCAAATAAGGTCCCCTGTACTTTCGTCATACTCACTCCCATGCCCAAGGAACCAATTCCTTGCCCTCAGATCCCATTCTTCGCGTATTGGTTCTGGAGTGATCCCTTTAGCAAGCAGCTCATTCTCTTTAGCATCCCACTTTGGCATGGCAGCCGCGTAGCCTCCTGGCCCTAGGTGATGGTGATATTTCTTCATCGCGGCATTTTTCTTGTTTTTCCCGACATTTCCATAGCAGGTTCTGACTCCTTCTACTTCACAAATGCATCCCAGTTAGCCTGCTGCTTCGTTAGATAGCATTCAAATTTAGGAGGAGTCTTCGTCTTTTGATACTTTTGCCATAATGCTTTCTTCCAGTTCTTGAATAGTTCGGCCATCTTCGTAAGAGTCCACTGCTTGACTTTCTTCCTCAATGCAGCTATGTCGGCATCATCCTCACATTCTGGCAGGGTGAAATGTGTCATGAGGTCATTCCAAAGACCCACTTTGCACCTGTCGGCGACATACTCACCCTCTTTCGCCCCTTTGGTCTTATTCCACTCTCGAACGGTGATCGGGATGCGATCCCTAACCATAACTCCGCATTGTTGTTTAAATACAGTTTTAGCCTTTTCGGGTTCCAACGGTTCACCCCGTGGTGATACCCGCGTAATTGTATAACGCGTAGATGCGTCCAACTTTTTGGCCAGGCCTCGTTTGGAATATTTTTTGCTCGATGTGGAGGCCTAAGAGAAGAAACATTCGTCAATTTATATATATATATACAACTCAGTTAATGCATCTACTGATCACCAGACTTCATATATATACCTCGCCGGACTTCGTTAAGGGTCCACCAAAGCCGTCGGCTTCTCCACCACCGGAGCCGTCGGCTTCTCCTTGATCATTTCGGTCGACCTCCTCTCCCTCACCGGAGGGGTTCAGATAAATCGACGGAGATTCAGGTGGATCAACATGGGGGGTGTCGTTGATCATATCCTCGAGAATTTCTTCATGTGCTAGGTCTCTCTAGATTGGATCCATAGTTTTCTACAAAATGCACACAATAACATTTTTCATTCAATATTGCTACATAAAATAATACTAAACAATAATATGAACACGCAATTTGCTACAATAATACTAAACAATAGCAAAATTCTAGTGATGCCCTAACCCTAACCCTAACCCTAAGTCCGGGGGCCCGCGAGCACCACCACCCAAACCCTATCTTCGGGGGCCCGTGAGCACCACCACTCTAACCCTAAGTCCGGGGGCCCGCGAGCACTACCACATTAATCCTAAGTCCGAGGGCCCGCGAGCACCACCACCCTAACCCTAAGTCAGGGGGCCCGCGAGCACTACCACATTAACCCTAAGTCCGGGTGCCCGCGAGCACTACCACCATAACCCTAAGTCCGGGGGGGCGCGAGCACTACCACATTAACCCTAAGTCCGGGTGCCCGCGAGCACTACCACCCTAACCCTAAGTCCGGGGGCCCGCGAGCACTACCACATTAACCCTAAGTGTGGGTGCCCGCTAGCACTACCACCCTAACCCTAAGTCCAGGGGCCCGCGAGCACTATCACATTAACCCTAAGACTGGGGGCCCGCGAGCACTACCACCCTAACCCTAAGTCCGGTGGCCCGCGAGCACCACCACCCTAACCCTAAGTCCGGGGGCCCGCGAGCACTACCACGTTAACCCTAAGTCCGGGTGCCCGCGAGCACTACCACCCTAACCCTAAGTCAGGGGGCCCGCGAGCACCACCACCCTAACCCTAAGTCCGGGGGCCCGCGAGCACTACTGGACTTAGGGTAGTTATTTCTTTAGCTTATCTTTATTTAGCACTAATGCTTGTTTGTCTCAATCGACACTATAATACTACATACTATATAATATACTACTATATATATTATTACTAGTAATAAATATATATACACAAACATATATATATACTATATTTATATACTAGTAATAAATATTACAATATAAAAAAGATACAAGAAATAAAAACATACACTAGAAATTAATATATACTATACTAGAAATATATACTATACTAGAAATTAATATATACTATACTAGAAATTAATAAAAAAACATACACTAGAAATATAAAAAAGATACACTAGAAATTAATATATACTATACTAGTAATACTAGTAATAATTCTATCTATTACTAGTAATAATTCTTAATTAATATACAAAAAATACAAGAAATTAATATATATACTATATCTATATATACTACTAATAATTATTAACATATAGTACTAATAATTATTAAAAAAGTGGCCGGCGGTGTGGGTGCCGCCCGGGCTCGCCGGTCGTGGGGCGCCGCCCGGGCTAGCTGGGGGGATGGAGGCAGCGCTCGGTCACGGGGCGCCACCCGGGCTCGTTGGGGCCGGGGACGGAGAGGATGCAGAGCGCGCGGTGGGGGGAGGGATTACCTCCCAGCAGCGGGGCGGACGTGTGCGCTTCTCGAGAGGCGACGGCGCAGCGCGGCAACACGGCGGGGTGGCTACACGGACGGGCGCCGAGGCGGCGAGGTAGCGAGGTAAATTTCGGCAGCCTGGCAGCGTAGTGCTACTCCTCGCTCCGGTCGATGGATTCGACCGGGGAAGAAGACGGCACAATAAATACCCCCACACCCTTTAGTCCCGGTGCGTGGCATAAACCGGGACTAAAGGGGGGTCTTTAGTCCCGGTTCCAGCCACGCACCGGGACTAAAGGCTTTGGATGCCTTTTCACCTGCAGAGCCTTTAGTCCCGGATGGTGTTCTGGGCCGGGACTAAAGGCCCAAATTTGCACGCGCTGGGACTAAGTTGATGCCTGTTTTTTCAAATATTACAATTTATAACTATTAGTTTTTTAAACATTTGAATTATACAGTTTTTGAATACTTATGAATTTGAGAAAATTTTCAACATGAAAAGTTTTTGAATTTGAATAAGTAATCCAAATCTATTTTCTGTTTTATAAAATAATTATTCTAACTAGAGAAACTAATAACCATTTTGCCATTTCCAATTTAAAAATGCATTAACTATTATATTTTGCATATTTTTGAATCTCACTAAATTTTTAACATAAAAAGTGCTTGAATTTGAGTAAGAGATTCAAATCCATTTTCTATTTTATAAAATAATTATTCTAACTAGTCAAACTATTAAACATTTTGCCATTTTCATGTGATTCCGACGCTCCGGTGGTCTTCCTCCGGCGAAACCGCAGACCGGGGGCCCCGGATCGTCTACCCCTATAGCTTTCTCCGTACAAGGGTAGCCCCTTTAGGGTTTAGGGTTTAGGGTTTAGGCTTCGCTCCTTTGACTTCCCGCCATTTCTCACTATATATATGTAGGCTTGGTCGTTGCCATAGCACATCTAGACTCATATCTGCCGCCTCTCTCCACTCTATCCCATGGCTTCCACCATACCTCTAAACCCAGGGAGGCGGAGATGGAGTCTTTCATGGGCTAGCAGGAAAATATTTTCCGAGGCAGAACTTCCAAAGATGCCATAGGGCGTGTCCACCAAGGGCATCTTCGAGAAGTTCCGCCACGGGAGATTTCCCAACCCTTTCCTCCATCCATGGGGATGAAACTCTCTATCCATGTTGGCTTGTTGAGTTGCTTGTCATGGCGTATCGATGCTCCTTTTATAGGCACGGCGTCGCTTCTACTTTGTCTTCTTCATCCGACAGGGCGTCGTGCGCTACATGCTTTATCTCATCGAGCAGTGCGTCCACCCACGCGTCCTTATCCTGCCGATAGCTTTAGTCCTGGTTGCACCCACCAGCCGGTACTAAAGGTTACCCACGCGTCCTTATCCCACCGACAGTTTTGTTAGATGAAACAAAAACCACCTTTAGTCCCGATTGCACCCACCAGCCGGTACTAAAGGTTAGCCACCCCCCAGATAAGGCCCTCCCAGATAAGCCTCCCCCAGATAAGGCCCCCCCCCCATCTTTTGTCCCGGTTTGAGCCCCCACCCGGGATGAAAGTTTCCCGCGCCACTGTGTTCCCGCGCTTTCCACCAGTTCCCACCTCTGTCTTCCCACCATTTTTTCAGTATATATATGTACGCTTGGCCTCCATTTACATATCACATCTAGACTCATCATTCTCTTCCCATGGCTTCCATCGTATCTCTAACCACTCGGGAGGCAGAGGCGCTTTGCGCCTCGAACTACCCCTGCCCACCGGGCTACCGCGTCCCCACCGGCTGGATGCTGAGCGCCGGAGGCGTGCCGGTCCCTCCTGTCCCTCTAGGTGTGGAGCGCCGGATGGACATCACGAACCACTACTTCCTAGAGCTCACGCCAGAGCAGCGGAGGAATCCCAACTGGCATCCCGACTATTTCCCGACTTGGGAAGCCTTCTTCATCAATCGGCGTGAGAGGGCGCTCGCCAGGCACGAGGAGGACGGCCCACCTCCTTCGAACTTCAACGAGGCCAGCCATCGGCTGTGGTGGCGCGGCCGGACTCTCCAGAGTGTCATGGCCTACAACACGACCGGCAATAACCCCCGCCTGCGGTACCCTCAAATCCAGCCCACGCGTGCCTAACCTTCAAGGTTCGACTACGGCGACCCCGACGACGACAGCGACGACGGCACCGGCAACTACGATGACTATAGTGGCGCGTATTACAGGGCTAGGCAGGAGCATGACTGAATCACTCCAACATTAGGCATGTTTCTTAATTTTTAGTTGTGTTATCTATCTTAATTTTCAGTTGTGCTATGTATCCTTAGTGTTTGTGGGTTCCTTCTCTTGTGATGGTTCCTTCTCTTTGGGTGATCACCTCCCGCGGCTCAGAACCCGGTCGTCAACGTCTAGTTTGATTGAGCAAGATGTATTACATGAAAGGGGACCTTTATGTATCAAATAAAAGGTTTAATACATTACATAGATTTATGTCTCAAATAAAAGGTTTAATACATTATTACACATCACCAACATCTAGTTTTGTGGTTTTCTTCTGCACCGTAGCCATGGAGAATCTTCATCATTTAACAGGATGCTTGGATCAGTTTTCACTTTGAAGGGCGGAATTTCATGAAACTTATTGTAATCTTTTGACATGTTTGTCTTGTCATCCACTCCCACGATGTTTCTTTTCCCTGAAAGAACTATGTGGCGCTTTGGCTCATCGTATTATGTACTCTTTTGCTTATCTTTCCTTTTTCTCGGTTTGGTAGACATGTCCTTCACATATAAAACCTGAGCCACATCGTTGGCTAGGACGAATGGTTCATCCATGTGCGCAAGATAGTTGAGATCCACTGTTGTCATGCCGTACTTTTGGTCTACATGTACCCCGCCTCCTATCAGCTTGACCCATTTGCACCGAAACAAAGGGACCTTAAAAGTAGGTCCATAGTCAAGTTCCCATATCTCCTCTATGTACACATAATATGTGTCCTTCTGCCCATTGTCATCTGTTGCATCAAAGCGGACACCACTGTTTTGGTTGGTGCTCTTTTTATCTTGGGCGATCGTGTAAAATGTATTCCCATTTATCTCGTACGCTTGGAAAGTACATATAGTCGAAGATGGTAACCTGGCCAAAGAGTACAACTCATCTCCAACAGTGGTGTTATTCATGAGATGTGTCTGCAAGCAATTGCCAAAATTCTTCTCGTGTTCCCCTTTAATCAAGGTTTCAGGCTTCCCCGGGTTTTCGGAGCATAGAATATTCTTGTGTTTCTCGATATACGGAGCCACCACGGTGGAATTGTGTAGAACTGTGTAGTGTGCTTGAGTGAAAGAATTCCCGTCCCTACATACCATTGATTTCCTTCCTAGTGTGCCTTTTCCAGTCATCCTCCCCTCATACCGAGATTCAGGAACACCAATCGGCTTAAGGTCAGGAAGAAAGTCAACACAAAACTCAATGACCTCCTCTGTTCCATAGCCCTTGGAGATGCTTCCTTCTGGCCTAGCACGGTTATGAACATATTTCTTTAAGACTCCCATGAACCTCTCGAAGGGGAACATATTGTGTAGAAACACAGGACCGAGAATTCTAATCTCTTCGACTAGGTGAACTAGGAGGTGCGTCATAATATTGAAGAAGGATGGCGGGAACAACAACTCGAAGCTGACCAGACATTGGACCACATCAATCTGTAACCCTGATAGACTTTCTCGATCTATTACCTTCTGAGAAATTGCATTGAGGAATGCACATACCTTCACAATGGCTAGTCGAACATTTTCTGGTAGAATTCCCCTCAATGCAACTGGAAGCAATTGCGTCATAAGCACATGGCAGTCATGAGACTTTAGGTCTTGAAATTTTTTCTCTTTCATATTTACTATTCCCTTTATATTCGACGAGAAGCCAGACGGGACCTTGATACTGAAAAGGACTTCAAAAAAGATTTCCTTCTCTTCTTTGGTAAGAGCGTAGCTGGAAAGCCCTTGAAACTGCCCTGGATGCTTGCCGTCTCGTCCTTTATGATGTTGTTGGTCCTCCCGTGCTGCCGGGGTATCTTTTGACTTCCCATACAAGCCAAGGAAGCCTAGAATATTCACGCAAAGATTCTTCGTCAGGTGCATCACGTCGATTACAGAGCGGATCTCATGCACTTTCCAATAGGGTAGCTCCCAAAATATAGATTTCTTCTTCCACACGGGTGCGTGTCCGGTAATGGGGTCTTTCGGAATAGGTTGTCCTCCAGGACCTTTTCCAAAGATTACATGCAAATCCTTGACCATACCAAATACATCAGCACCACTACGGGGGACAGGCTTCGTCCGGGTTTCTGCCTTGCCATTGAAATGCTTGCCTTTCTTCTTTAAGGGATGACTGGGCGGAAGAAAACGACGATTGTACAGGTACACATTCTTTCTACATTTATCCAGATATATACTTTCAGTCTCATCTAAACAGTGCATGCATGCATTGTATCCTTTGTTCGTCTGTCCTGAAATGTTACTAAGAGCAGGCCAATCATTGATGGTTACGAACAGCAATGCTTGTAGGTCAAATTCCTGTTGTTTGTGCTCATCCCACACACGTACACCTGGTTTGGCCCACAACTGTAGAAGTTCATCAACTAATGGCCTTAGGTACACATCAATGTCGTTGCCGGGTTGCTTCGGGCCTTGGATGAGCACTGGCATCATAATGAACTTTCGCTTCATGCACAACCAAGGAGGAAGGTTGTAGATACATAGTCACGGGCCAGGTGCTGTGACTGCAGTTCTGCTCCCCAAAAGGCTTCATGCCATCGGTACTTAGACCAAACCATAAGTTCCTTGCGTCACCAGCAAAGTCCGGGAAGTCTCTCTCGACTTTTCTCCACTGCCGACCATCAGCAGGGTGCCTCAACATCCCGTCTTTCTTACGGTCTTCCATGTGCCATCGCAACAACTTGGCATGCTCTTTATTTCTGAACAAACGCTTCAACCGTGGTATTATAGGAGCATACCACATCACCTTGGCAGGAACCCTCTTCCTGGGTGGCTCGCCCTCAACATCACTAGGGTCATCTTTTCTGATCTTATACCGCAATGCAGTGCATACTGGGCATTTATCCATATTCTCGTACTTCTCACCGCGGTAGAGGATGTAGTCATTAGGGCATGCATGTATCTTCTGCACGTCTAATCCTAGAGGGCAGAAAAGTTTCTTTGCTTCGTACCTACTGGAGGGCAATTGCTTATTTCTTGGAAGCATCTTCTTCATTATTACCAGCAACTTTTCAAATCCCGAGTCAGTCATACCGGTCTCTGCCTTCCACTTCAACAATTCCAGTGTGCTACCCAGCTTCTGCTGGCCATCTTCACAAGTTGGATACAACAATGTATTGTGGTCCTGTAACATCTGCTCGAACTGCAACCTCTCCTTTTCTGTGTCGCAGTCTCGCCTTGCATCACTAATGACCCGACCAAAATCATCAACGGGCTCATCTGGTTCCTGTTCTTCACCCCATTCTTCTTCATTATCTTCAACTACAGTATCATCGTATTCAGGGAACATAGATCGGTAGTTGTCATCATCGTTCTGTTCTTCATCGCCGTCTTCCATCATAACCCATCTTTCTCCGTGCTTGGTCCAAACATTATAACCGGACATGAAACCGAAGCAGGTGGCTCTGAATGACTCTTGAGGAAGTGTGAGCCTGCTCACTCCGACATTCAACACATGGACAACACATAAAACTATCTCGCCGCTTGTTCGCCTCGGCCACAAGGTAAAAAGAACGCACGCCTTCTCTGTAAGCGTCAGAGCGTCGATCACCGTACATCCATGGGAGCCTCATCTGCATCATACAACCATGCATATATATCAAACGCAATCACGGTGCTTAAATTAGTACCGCGCGGTCAAACGAGAAAATAGTTGCTAACCTTTTAGGACACTTCAAAACAAAGAGGAGAAACCTTAAGTGTCGCTCTGGCACCTCATATCATATTTTGTCTTGTGTGAACTCAAGTGGCATCGCTCTAACAGGCATTTCACCGAACACCTCTAGAGCATATGAAGAAAAAAAGTTAGCACAAAGTTATACCCACCTCACACATAGGAAAAAAACAGGAGAGAGTGGAGGGCTGAGTGCATATATATAGGGCCCGGCCATTAGTCCCGGTTTGAGATACAAACCGGGACTAAAGGTTCTGCCAGGAGCATGCGCGCGTGCCCAGACCCATTTGTCCCGGTTTGTATCTCAAACCGGGACTAATGGTTCCTTACGGACTGGGACAAAGTACATCGGCCTCCTCGGACCATCTGGTTCGGACCATTAATCCCGGCCCCAGCCACGGCCGGAACTAGTGGCCCAAACCAAAGGCCCATTTTCTACTAGTGTCGGTAGCCCCTACATGTGAGTCGTACCACGGTAAGGGGTCGCAGCAGGAGGCCCACACGGCCGCTGAGCGGGACCCGGTGGCGGCCCGGAGGGAGCACGAGGTGGCGGAGCTGATCCCGGCATCATCGAGGCGGGTGGCCCCCGGGGGTTCTGGCTGGCCATGCCCGGCGAGGTACCACATCGAATTGCACCACGAATTGCACAAAGCATGTTGATAATTTATGAATTGCGAACGTGAATTCGATGATGAACCATCTTCTTCAGCTTTTCGTGCCTCCGTCCTCCAGCCGTCGAGATCACCAACAAACACACAAACAAAAAGTATTACGGTGTTACATTCAGAAGTTTTACCACCCACCATTCAAAAAAAAATCCAAGAGACGTCATGGACTTGCAGCCACCACCACCACCACCTCTATAACACGCTGATGGGACAATATCGGCAAATAATGGGTCAAATTTACTGTTAGAGATTACAGCAGTAGTATTATATTTTTTCTGGACAAAAAAGATTGTGTATGGTGAAATTAGCGTTGAAAAGGACAATAAATTTGAATTGCTTTCGGAGAATTAAGACCTTAAAAACTTACCCCGAAAAATTACCGGGACGTGGTTAGCTTGTGGAAATTACGACTGGAAAATGTGACAAAAAATGATTGCCAAAGAATTTGAAAGGGGCCAAAAAAAATAATGATGAGATACAACTATAGAACTATTCATCGTCGATGAGTTACCATGGGGTAAACACTTGAGTGAAATTATGCCGGAAAGTTATGTTGCGAAATTACTATTGAGTAGGTAAAAAAGAGATAAAAATATATTGTCGTAGACGTAGGCTAACTACCTTCGAAAAATGATGGCCATGAAATTACCTCGAAGAAGTACTGTCAAGTAGTATAAAAATAATCTAAAATTATACTACCATAAAAGTAGGGTAAAATAATACTATCGGGGCACGCAGACTAACTACCGTTGTAAAACTAGGACCGAGAAGGGGCGGCAGGAAATTACTGTAGGATAATTTTTTTAAAACAAGAATCAATGTACGGTAATTATCATCGGAAAGATGTGTCAAAACTACTGTCAGAAAACTACAGCCGGAAGGCGCATTGACATGAAAAATTACGGCAGGGTAATTATCATCACAAAGTTGTGTCGAAACTACTATTGAAAAACTACAGTCGAAAGGGCACATCGAGCCGGGCACGTAGAATAACTACTAGATTTAGTGGTGCGTCTTGGCGCATGATCCCGTTAATTTTGAGCCAATATGGCAATTATAAGTGGCCACAAATATTTACCAAATGGTTGGCCATGGCTTCAAGAAGATGATTGTCAAATAAGATTATGAAGAGGGTTTAGGGTTTAGCCAAAGTTACATCAGGTAGATTTATATCTTAAGGCTGAGCTGTGCTTGACAACAAAATAAACCATATCAAAAGACAGCCAGGTTCTTTGAAACTTGGAGACAATAAGTATCGCCAAATAAATTCTCAAATTAAATTGCATCCCCTCAACCTAGTATAAGCTGAAAGATATCGGACATCAAATCTCCAGGTGACGCACTCTAAATAGCATGTGGTGATTTGTATACGTAGCATCATAAACATTAAAAAATATCCAGACATAAATAAGGGTACAATCTTTGACAATAGCATCCTACATGCTATGGACATAACTTCCAATGATTGGATACACAAGAATATCAAATGCATTTTCAAAAATAAATGATAATTTCTACCTTAGTATCCTATATGGACACCCAGAAAACAATACAATAGCCTTCTCCAAGCTTTTCTCTAGGTACAAAAAGTGTATGACATGTCAATCCACATGGCACCATCATATGGTTAATCATCAATGAATGACAAGTAACGGTATATTTTTTTATTTGGCAATACCTTAATGTTGTAACCAATGCTGCAGAAATATATCATGCAGCTCTTGGCAATACAACCTTGAGGTCAACATGATTGAAGATAAACGAATCTAACAAACACAATAAAAGGTACATAGTAAACCAACAAACAGGAATTGCATAAGCATGCCATGGGCCAGTATATGGTGTTGGGTGTCCTCCATCAAAAACAGAAATTTAATAAACCAGTTTGCAAAATGGGATCGAGATCCCTACTCACCAAGAAACAACTCGACGATATCATTTTCCCATATTAGTTTATTTACTATATAAGCAAGCTCTCTTGATTGTCTAGATATGAGAGTGTTAGCGCTACTAATACATGGCGTTGGGTGGAATTTTGCGTGGTTAATCACTATGTGAAAGCTACATAAACATAATACTGATGAAGAGTACATGGCGTGTTATATTTTCTAAGAGAGAAAGCTACCTGTATCCAAAGAAAATAGAAATCTGTCATATGCATAAAGGCAGAATCAAATTTCTTCCACAGACACTACGGGGCTGAATCGAATTAAACATGTTCACTTGTGGCATGATCTAAATATGGAAGTTGCAGTTATATATCACATGAAAATTATCTCAAACCAAGGAACAGATATATCAAGAGTAGCATGAGAAAATTTTCCATAATCAGACACACAAAATTGTTCCGGGTGTTTCTTCACCTAAATAGAGCAAGATATAGAAAAGCGAACATAAGTTTGCATAGATCATATCTAACTTTAACTATTGCATGTTCTAAAAGATGTTGAAAATTTGGTCTGGTTCTGAGAACTAAAGAATCTTGGTGGGATCGAACCACCGTCCTTCCAAGATTCATGCATACACCAAGAATCCACGGAGAATCTCTCCAAATAGAGAAAAGATCCACCGTTGCAACGTATAAGCAAGAGCAAATGATTACCATTGGTGTATAAAAATTAGGAGAAATGCATGTAACAAATACATAGAGCTAGTAAAAAAGCAAGCCGACAGCATAATATTCTTCCATATGTTATTTATTTTTTCTTTTAAGTCACCGTGAGTTAAATGCTTAGTATACTTATGTAACGGTGCCTTTTAGATACACGCATTTGTTCCATTTAGAGGAAAACTTCCATGAGGATTGTTAGTCCCATTAATTAGGTTAGTGAATCACTATGCTTCTTAGCACAAAATTTCCGAACCATCTCTCCACTCTACAAAATAGAAAAGGAGTCAACTTATGCAAAAAGGTATTTAGAAAGCTATGAAATGAAGTGCAACAGAATAGATCCGTAAACAGAGATAAAAGAATTAGGAGATGTACACAATAACACAAATGATAGCAAACATGAATCTGGCACCCCTTTTATGTATTCTAGGTATATTGTCATTCTAGAGCTGCACCATTCTATAGATACTATTGGGAGCAATAATAGGCCAATGTCAATCCACCAGCTACAGCAAGATGTTTGGATGCATTGGCAGATGAGATGAAAAGCAAACTAAGTATCGACCAACTCCGAATATCGTTTTGATTTCAGATAAAAAATACTGTTCTGAACGTAAAATCCTGACTACTTTGCACTTGTCGCAATTAGTGTTCCGTGCACTACGTTACACCTAAACTACATAGAAGTTAACACTTTACCTAGAAAAAAGTAATATCTTGGATCTATAAAAATAGAAGCAATTTGAGTATCTAACTTAGAAGCAGGATTAGATATTTAGATTAATCGTGAAACGACTCACATCTCAGAAGCTTGTATAAGGTAATGAAAAATGTTAAGATAATTAGTACAAGATACCGAAGCTTATGTATGACTGAAAGCTTCTTCAAGGAACTTCATCATAGTAACATAAGCTAGCAGCATTGCACATCTCCAAGACGTTAGCATAACTGATTTAAAGAGTGACAAAATCCGTGGGCCGTTAATTCATTGGCATGGCATGCTGATCAAATGCAAGGAAGATCTTAACACTTATAAATACACTTTCAGAGGAAGAATACCTGCACACCAGAGGAATAAAGCAACATCACCACACTGATTTTTTTTGTCCTAGCATAGAAAACCAATACAATACAACATGTTTTTTAGAGGAGGTACGTACCATCACCCTTACTTGCCATGGAACCTGAACACCCTAAACAATCCAGAGAGCACACGCCATCACAAGAACGACGCGACAGCAGACTCAAGTTAGTATTGTATTTGACGATGGTAAGTTATCTGCAAGTGGAATAATATCGACAAAGGACAAATAAGAAAGTATATAAGTCCTGATACATGACATAACATTATAATCAGTAGACGAAATTATGATCACAAATTGTCCACTAAAAGTATTTCGTAAGGAGCAAATCAGAGTGGATAGGAACAATAGTGTGTGAAAAAAGAGCCATGAAATAGCATCTACAACAGGGGAGGGAAGTAGCGGTTTGATACAAAAATTTACAATAGAAAATTCCTAACATATGGCAAATAAATGAAATACTTTAAGAAAAATGAGAAATAAGATTAACCCATACTGTTTCTATTAAACACTACCTTTTAAGACTTTGCTTCCAACTGTAGCCTGGATCCCTAGAAAATGCAATATAGGGAAAAATTATGCACTTCCTATTTTTATAGAAATTATGTACATTAACAACACAACCTACCCTATGATGCGAGGTCGTAGGACTAATCCAGCACACAGAACACCACAATTGATCAAAGAATAAGGCCACAAAGAGGGTTGATTCAACACACATAACACACCATGATAGCATGAGTTGAGAATTTTTGCTTCTGTTTCCCACTTGTAGCTTGTTATCACGCCGTAGTGCCTCAAATGTAGCCCACGGGAGGATATTATGTCATAAAATAAACGATGCTTGTGGGAGGGCAAGGGGATTAACAACCCAACAGATTTTATATCAGCAGTTTATAAGAACAGTCATATAGTATGGAAAAATGAATGCCACAAAAAATAACATTTGGCCGATGGCGTATGGCGGACAAGAAATATTAGTGGGTGCTACCTGGTAATACAAAACTAAGAATCTTCTGATAGCAGATGACCAGGAGCTTCCAAAAATGTCACATAGCACAATTCAGGTCACGTTGCCGAAACCAGAAGTGACACAATGACTGATCTACAAGAAAGTAACCATCACGACAAACACAAGTTCTGCTACCAACCAATGGACTTAACATTAATGTATATTTAGCTACCAAAATGCACACAACACTGAAATTTTAGCTTAGAACCAAATTAAAGATGAGAGACAACCTGCATCTAAAATGATGCGTACAGACTAAAAATTGAATCACATATGGGAGTCTAATGCATCTTACATTTCAAATGATGTGGGAAAACTGATGCACTTTCACCCACCTGCCTCCTCACAGTAGCATCAAACCTGATCTAAAATCTACAACAAAGAATACAGAGATATACTCTAGTCTTCATAAGGTAAATACACATGGTTAAAAATTTCAGATTATTGATGCTGCAAGCTTATTAGAAACCAAGTATCGTAATGTGATGCATGGAGAGAAAAACCTGCAGGCCATCAGAGCCAAATCGCCGTAGCCAGAGGAGAAGAACGACGACCATCTGGGTGTCGCCGAGGTACAGAAATGACGCTGGTATCATGTTTGGGCATGAATTGTGGCCGATTCCCAACCACAGAAAACTGCATGGACTCTAATCAATAGGAAGCATCAATCCGCTCATAAAAACAACTGACGAAGTTACCTCTGTTCGGCATGCATTGACCAATCGGAAGCAAACGCGAGAAGCTAGTGCTAGAATAGAGAAACAGAGGACATGTCGAGTTTGTGCAACAGGATTCATCATAGAGTTTTCCGTTTTGCAAACCAAAAAAATATATATAGAATCTGCTTCGAGCTGTTTTACAGGACGTATTAACGAGATCCCCTCCTAATAGCTCCTGAACCCTGCAAAAACGTGCTAACCGATCCCACGCCCGTGGAGTGCTACCGCACAGAAATCCCCAAATGAAGCAAAGGAAAACACGTCCCCAATCAATCACGAAGCAGCAAGGGAGCATACCTGCGGCAGCCGGCGAGAGGGGTCCGGTACGAATTTGAGACTTGCCGCGGCGGAGGGGCGCGACGGGGGCGAAGGATTTTGGCTCCTGTTGTGGACGCCGTCGACAGGCCCTCCTCGCCCATCTCCGCAGCCGTACGTGACGTCGGCGACGGCCCATCCGCACCCATCTCTGCGGGCACCGATGGCGGAGCAGACCGCCTCCTTGTGCATCTATCTTCCAGTAAAGGGACGGATGGTTGTGGGATGGAGCCGACGTTGTGCAGGGAGGAAGAGGACGAGGCGAGCCGCCGCGCCGCACAACGATGGTGCCGGAGAGGACAGGGTCGCGCGAGCATGGAGGAAGAGGAGGAGGCGAGCCGTCGTGCGGGGATCGATGGTGTGCGGGGATTGGGGTTAGGGTTTGCACCGTAGGAGTCTTTTATATGACACAGTGAAAATCAAAGGAGCGGCTAGGATTTACTGAGAGACAAGATTAATGATCCGTAAACTCTGATTTACGGGAGGACGCTTAGGAGGAGCACCAATTACATCTTTAGATTGTTGGGAAACTACACCCAATACGGGGCAGCGTGAAATTACCATAGGGTAATTATCACCGAAAAAATGTGTGGAAACTACTGTCGGAACACTACAGCCAGAAGGCATATCGACATAGAAAATTACGGTAGAGTAATTATCACCGGAAAGTTGTGTCAGAACTACCGTTAAAAAACTATATTCGGAAGGGGTGCATCGATAAATTACCGTGTGAAGACCGGAATTGAAAAGCAGAGAAACAAATGCCGATGTGGCAGCAGCTGACGGGCTAAAACTGTAACATGAACAATAGCCAAACCGGCATGAACAGTAGCCAAAGCGTGAGAGCTCGGAGGCCCACGCGGCTTAATATATAGTTATATATATATATGACTTCTAGCCCCTCTCACAACAACAATAAACCAAATGAGAATTTCTCATATAGTACTAGTAAAATGTAAGGAAAAGTATCAGTAGAACGACCATCCTAGACACATTACTCGTCCTATAGTTTGCTCACCAACTTAATAAGTACTCCCTCCATTCACAAGTAACTTACTTGAATTTGGTTAGATTCGAATGATCTAGACACATTTTAGTGTATAGATACATTTAAAATTAGACAAATCTAAGTCAGTTATTTTGTACGAATAAAGTATTGTTACGGTTGATTAATTAAGCTATACCTACGAACCAGCGACACGCCAAATTAAGCCAGTGATGGCGCCCAGCCTCCCATCGCGTAAGGGGGACTTCTTTCAGGCTTCCTGCAGAAGCTCTCCTACCCTCCCTCAGCTTCTTCGTGAAGGCCGACTCCTAAATTCGTTTTGGCTTCTAAACTAGTATTGGAAAGACTAATTTGAAAGTCTAAACAAATTTTAAAGACGGGCTTTGGGAGAAGATGAGAGAGGGAAGCTTCCTGGAGAAGCCCTCCTAAAAGTTGAAAAGAAGTAGGCCTAAGACAGTGACAACAATTGGTTTATTAACTCATTCTGAGCATTAAAGCTAATAACGACGATGATGTAAGCCGGCACCCAAGGGTGAAGCATCGCACTGGCGAGATAATGATATGGTGCGGGATTAACCTGGTAGGATTAGGAGCCAGTGAACCTCTAACCAAGACGAGGCCGGTCATCTAAGAGCAAGTACAATAAAGCCCTAGTCAGCTAGCTATTTCCACATCAGCAAAAGTCTAGGTGAAGGAGAGAGAAGGGAGGAAAAAGAAGGAAGCGGGCTCTTAATATACAGCCGGCTGTAGCACAAGAAACAAGAAGCTATAGCCCCCTGAAGTGACCGCTAGAGGTGGGCTGTTGTAATAAAGTGAGTCTTCCATGTCATGCAAAAATTAAATGCATAACTATTATATATAGCCTATAATATAGCAAGCTTATTGTACTAATACATATTTATGATGGCTATAGGTGACATGACACAGGTATATAGCCAGCTGCTGACTACTACCTCTGTTTGGGATTATAGGTCCCGAGAGCTTTTTAATTTTGTTTGAGATTCTTTTCCTCTCACTTCTCTCGTGCATATAAGACTATTGGTTTATGCATGGATTAATGAGATAGACTTATGGAGTGTCTTGGCATTAGTATTTGACCCCTTAGAACTAATAATTCAAACAGAGGCAGTACATTATTATTCTTGCTCCAAGAGAGACAAGAGAGAGACGCGGGTCCCGCCACACCGTTCGAGCTAACAGCGCCCAGCGTTGGGCCGCCTCTGTGCTTAGTTTACCTCGCTATAATTGGTGGTTAACGCATCCGACGTGGCATGCTCTCGGCCGCGAAATGGGTTTACCTTTTCCATGATACTAAATTTATGCTTGACTAGGCGCTTGTTGCTGTGCATGTACAGGATATTTTAGTTTATACAGTGTTGTCATTGGTTGGATAATCTCCTTGCCATTGGTTGCTCTCTGTTTCAGAGTAGCTAAGATAACCCATTATTGTAATGGTTCTCAAAAAAATGATTGTTAAGTTCAGGCCTAGGCCTAGGGGAGTGCTCGAGGGTTACTTCAAACAAACAAAAAGTTGCACAAGTGGAGAATAGATGAAGTGAAATTGCACCAGCTTGATAGCGACCGTAAATTATTTGCCTAAAAAAGGAGACCACAAATATATACTTCATGAAGTAATGACAAAAACATGATGTTTCTTACTTACCAACCTTTTGTTAATCTAACTAGCTAAATGCCCGTGCGTTGCAATGGAAATATTTTAAAAATGATAATAAATGGTTATAGTTTTGAAATACATGCATTAAAAGTATTTGGTTCTTATTTATTCTCTTTGTTTGATTCATTCTAATATTTTCATGTTTAATATCCTCTTTGTCTCGAATTAGATGTCACGGATTTATCATGTCTTGTACATAAGAATCTTGGCAACTTGTGACATTTAACTTGGAACGGAGTGACTACATATTTTTCCAGTCTATTCCAACAACACCAATTATGTTTGTGTCGGTGTTGGTATCAAAATCTAAACCTTCTCAAATTCACACAAAAAAACCTAAATTCGTCAAATAGAGATTATTACAAAGCCCAAATCCGCCATCCCATTCATCAAAATCTAACCGTCTCCAATTTATCTGCCAATATGTCTTAATATTACTTGGGGGTTTGGAGATTTTCCTCCATGTAGGATTGGAGGCCACGAGGGATTATAGCTGAACTTGCTTCATTGCTACTACAAGAAATACCGACCTAAACAGAAGTCTAGACTAAAGAAAAAAATCAATTGTTCCTTCTGTCTGTCTTGCATTCCGTATTTCTTTTCAGCTGGGCTGCGTTGACACCGAACATGAAGGGTCTCTAAATCTCAATTTCTCACTTTCCATGTGAAGAAAATCCTCATCCTCACTTCTAAAAGATTGTAACAGAAGCTACACAAATTGTCGAGATAGCACGAATTAAGACTAACCGTGAATATAGAAGAACGACAAGGGGTACATGCACCCACGGCCACCGAAAGCCACGGTGAGCACATGGTTGGCAACCACAAGTGCAGAGCAAGGGATGAAGCCTCGTTTGCTACCGCTCGATGATGCTGGACAACCCGAGGTCGCTAGGATCTCGGCCATGTTCTGCTACCCCTCAAACCCAATGAATCGAGAGTACATCTATCATTGCCATATCGATCTTGATCAGGACGGCTGGCTACATAGACATGCCGACCAGTGACAAATTGTCAGAATACGTAACATTATAGGACTCTATATAGTTGTACTCTAACTTGTACTTTACCCCACCTGTAACTATTGTTGATCTATATAATGAAAATCCCTGGATCCCACGCGTGTGCGTTGAGGTATCCCCCAAATATTGTGTCCCTATTGTTTCACGTGGTATCAGCCAGACCTCGATTCCTAACCCTAGCCGCCGTCATCATGGGATCTTCCGCTGCCTCTACGTCCTCTGCTCTCTCCGCTCTTCTCCCCTCCTCGGCGCTGCCGCTGTCAGCGAATGCGTCAACCATCACCCCCGTCGCCTATCCACTTCGGGAATCAGATCACCGTCAAGCTCTCCGCCGCCAATCACCTGTTCTGGCGTGCGCAGGTCGTGTCTCAACTCCAGAGCCACCTGCTTCATGGCTATGTCGAGGGCACCTTCCAGTGCCCCGCCTCTCATGTCTCCGTCGCTGTGACGGACAGTAATCCCGCTGGCCAGGTCATCAACCCGGCCTATGCATCCTGGATCCAACAGGACCAGGCAATTCTGAGCACCTTCCTCGCCTCTTCATCCGTTGAGGTGGGCAGCATGATAATGTTTGCCAAATCCTCGCGGGAGGCATGGGTCACCATCGAGAATAGCTTCGCTGCTCAGTCTTCGGCGCGAGCTACGCAACTGTGTGATCAGCTCCGTGAGACTCACAAGCTGAACCAGCCCATGGCTGTCTACTACAACAAGGTGAAGACGATCACCGACACGCTTGCGTCGATCGGCCAACCCCTCCGTCCCAAGGAATTTGTCTCCGCCGTTCTTCATGGCCTCGATGAGGAATACGACTCCCTGGCCGAGGTCGTTCAGGATCGCGCGACTCCGATGCCAGCGCACGATCTCTATGTGCGGCTGATGTCCACCGAGCAGCGCAAGGAAGGGCGCCGCTCAACTGTCGTTGGAGGTGTCCACTCCGCCAATGCTGTCAAGACGGGCGGGTACAAGCCTTCCCGCCCCACTGAATCACCTACGCCGCCTTCCACCTACCGTCCGCCCTCTGGGCCCGGGTCGGGTGCTCGGCCTCCTACTCCAGGAGGCGCTGGTGGTGGCTCCTATGGCCGTGGCAATGGCCTGCGGCCCTACTGTCAACTATGTGATGAAGTGGGTCACCTTGCTGCACGCTGCTTCAAGCGTTTCCAGAAGTCGTTCCTTGGTGTGGGCAACGACGGTCGCTTCCTTGAGCGCCAACTTGCTCAGGCCAACGTCGCCTATCACGCACCACAGGGTCATACCTCGACGCTCCCTGTGGATCCTACGTGGTATGCCGATACGGGTGCCTCTGTCTATCTCACCGGCCAACTAGAGAAGCTAAACATGCAGGAGCCGTACCAGGGACATGAGCAAGTTCACACTGCCAACGGGGAAGGTATGCGTATTTCTCATATTGGTCAAGCTCTAATTCCCACTCCTTCATCTAGGCATCTCCATCTTCATAATGTTTTACATGTCCCTAGTGTTGCCAAAAATCTTCTGTCTGTTCATCAATTTACTTCTGATAATCGTGTTTACATTGAGTTCTACCCTAATAGTCTTTTTGTAAAGGACCTGCTTACGGGGGCCATCCTGCTTAGAGGCCGAGTTCGTGGTGGTCTCTACACGCTCGGCGCGCCACCAAACACCCCACTTCTCAAACAAGCCTTCAGTGCTCTTAAAGCTTTCTCTACTCGGTGGCATGCTCGTTTAGGCCACCCGACTATGCAGGTTGTGCAACATGTGCTTCATCATCATCGGTTACCATCAGAGTCCAATAAAGTAGTGTTAGTTTGTGATGGTTGTCAACAGGGCAAGAGTCATCAGTTACCTTTCCTATTTCAACTCATGTAATAAACTCTTCTTTGGAGCTTATTTATTCTGATGTCTGGGGTCCTGCCCAGCCATCTGTCAGTGGTCACACTTATTATGTCAGCTTTGTGGATGCTTATAGTCGTTTTACATGGCTTTATTTGATTAAGCGCAAGAATGATGTCTTTGAGATGTTTCGTCAGTATCAAGCTCATGTTGAGCGCCTTCTTGGCTATAAAATTAAAAATATTCAATCTGACTGGGGGGTGAGTACATTAAGTTAAATGAGTTATTTCAACAACTTGGTATTACCCATCGCGTGTCATGTCCTCACACCCCACTAGCAGAATGGTAGTGCTGAGCGCAAGCATCGTCATGTTGTTGAAATAGGCATTACCTTTCTTGCCCATGCGTCGCTTCCTTTTTGTTATTGGAGTGATGCCTTTACCACTGCTTGTTTCCTCATTAATCGCATGCCCACTCGAGTTCTTGATATGCACACTCCTCTCGAACGTTTGTTGGGTGAAGTTCCTGATTATACCTTCTTTAAGGTCTTTGGGTGTGCGTGTTGGCCCAACCTTCGCCCCTATAATAAACACAAACTAGAGTTTCGTTCGAAAAAAGTGTGTGTTTCTGGGTTATAGTCCTCTTCACAAAGGGTACAAGTGCCTCCATGTTCCTAATAATTGTGTCTATATTAGTCGTGATGTTGTCTTCGATGAGAACGTGTTTCCGTTTTCTAATTTGTCGTCCTCCACATCCACACCTTTCTCGCCGTCTTTACCCACCTCACTTGACCAATTTGAAGATATTGCGCATGCTCCTGTTTTGCTCTCTAACCATGGTGCAGGTACTGGTCGTGGTGCTCGCCTCGAGGTGCTCTCCAAGTCACCATCATCGTCGGAGGGAGACTCCTCCGACCCCGCCTCGTCTGATTCGTTGTCAGCGTCGGACGTCGATCGCATGCACTCGACGCCTCCACGTCGCCCTGCTCCTACGACCGGTCCAGTGGACGGCCTGGCTACTCCGACGCGTGGTCCCATGGACCAGATCGGGCTCACGTACGAGCCGGCTTCACCAGCGACGTCGGCTTCCCCGACTGCGCCTTCACCCGCGTCGCCGACCGCCTCGGTCTCCCCTGTGCCGACCGAGCTGTCGCCTGTGGCTGTAGGATCTTCTCCGGGATCTGTGCCCGGATCCCCTATGCCGTGCCCTACACCGGTTGATCCTGTGCAGTCGGATCCTCTACGACCTGTGACTCGCCTCTCGCGCGGTATGCGTCAGCCCAAACAACGGACTGATGGCACAGTTGCTTGGATGGCCGCCTGCATGGCTGATGCTGCTGCCGACCCCATGTCTAAACCGCGTCATTTTCGAGCTGCTCTTGGTGTTCCTCATTGGCGTGCTGCCTTGGAGCAAGAGTTCGAGGCCTTGCTCCGTAATAACACCTGGCATCTTGTTCCACCAGCTTCTGGCATAAATCTCATCGATTCAAAGTGGATTTTTAAAGTCAAGCGGCATGCCAATGGTCAAGTTGAAAGATATAAAGCTCGCCTGGTCGCCAAGGGATTTAAACAGCGTTATGTTCTAGATTATGAAGATACATTCAGCCTAGTGGTCAAGCCTACAACAATTCGTCTATTGCTCTCGATTGCTGTTTCTCGTGGCTGGTTTCTTCGTCAGTTGGATGTCCAAAATGCTTTTCTCCATGGTGTTCTTGAAGAGGAGGTGTTTATGAGGCAACCTACTGGGTTTGAGGATCCTGAGCATCCTCATCATCTGCGTCGATTGGACAAAGCATTATATGGTCTCAAACAGGCTCCTCGAGCATGGCATGCTCGTCTTGCTGCTGTCCTTCGCCAGCATGGGTTCTTCCCGTCTACTGCTGACACGTCTCTGTTCATTCTTCAGCGGCCTGACATTACTACTTATCTTCTGGTATATGTTGATAACATCATTGTGCTTAGCTCCAAGTCCGTGGCCATTGATCAGTTGGTCCTTGGTCTTCGTCAAGAATTTGCTGTCAAGGATCTTGGTACTCTTCATTACTTTCTTGGGCTGGAAGTGGCTCGGTCCTCTGCTGGCCTTCGCATTACTCAACACAAGCATTCCACTGACTTGCTTAAACGTGCTGGTCTCCTTAAGTGCAAGTATGTGACTACTCCTATGTCAGCCACAACCAAGATTTTTCAATCCGATAGTCCATTACTTGAGTCTGATGATGCTACAGACTATCGAAGTATTGTTGGGGGGCTCCAATATCTCACCTTGACCAGGCCGGATATATCTTTTTCGGTAAATCGAGTCTGTCAATTTCTGCACTCTCCTACTGAAGATCATCTTGCTTCTGTCAAGAGAATTCTTTCGGTTTGTGAAACATACTATTGGTCATGGTTTTCTTCTACGCCCCTCCACTTCTCCTGCTATCTCTGCCTTATCTGATGCTGATTGGGCTGGAGATGTGGATGACCGTCGATCCACGGGGGGCTTTGCTGTGTTCTATGGAGGTAACTTGGTTGCGTGGAGTGCTCGCAAACAGGCTACAGTGTCTCGCTCTTCTACAGAAGCAGAATACAAGGCGGTTGCTAATGCAACTGCTGAGGTAATTTGGATTGAGGCGTTATTGAAAGAACTTGGTATTCGACAGCAGTCTCCACATGTCCTGTGGTGTGACAACATTGGTGCTACTTATCTCTCGTCAAATCCAGTCTTTCATGCACGGACAAAGCATATTGAAATTGATTTTCACTTTGTTCATGAGAGGGTTGCTCAAAAGCTTCTGCAAGTTCGGTTTGTATCTTCAAAGGATCAGTTTGCAGATATATTCACTAAACCTCTACCTCTTCCTTTATTTGATGAGTGTAAACACAATCTCAACGTGTCCCTTGTTGAGATTGAGGGGGGCTGTCAGAATACGTAACATTGTAGGACTCTGTATAGTTGTACTCTAACTTATACTTGACCCCACCTGTAACTATTGTTGATCTATATAATGAAAATCCCTGGATCCCACGTGTGAAAAGGTATCCCGAAATATTGTGTCCCTATTGTTTCACACAAATGACCATGCAAAATCCTTCAATCCTCCGTAGCATAGCATGAGCACATATAGAAGCAATTACTATGCAGAAGCCATGGAGACTGGTAAGCACGCGTTCGCCAACGAAGTTGGAGCAGCAGCACAGCAGGCGGCACACCTGACAGCTGTGGCACTTGTACTGTTCGAGCTACTTGTGGTGCTCCTTGTCCTCCACCGTGAAGGTGAGGCGGTGAGCTCCATCTTCCATTTCATACCCACGCGTGGAAGACCAGAGAAACAGTACAAACCTTATCCATGCAGGGACGTAAAAGACTCATTCTTTGCTTCGCCGAGACGGACCTCATGCCTCTCGTCGGAGGTGACGAAAAAACAAGGCGGACGACAGCAGGAGCCGATGGCCTCGGTCGCAATGCCGATTGAGAAGGAGACGTAGGGCTGGATTCACGCAACAATTCATCGCCATAGTTAGAGCTACGCCATGCCCGCCGTGACTCCCTTTGCTGGACGACCTTGCCTCGTGCCTCTGGTCCAAGATCGGGACTCCCGTCCCATCGCCGTATGGATTCGCGTCGCGCGTCTCCGGCCCGTCCCGTCCCGTCGTCGTATGGTTTCATCGCGCGTCTCCAGTCCAAGCTCGCCGAGGAAGGTATAGAGTGGGGAGGCCGATGAGCTGGCGGCGCTCCGCTGCCAAGGTAGCTGGAGGGGTGTGGGCCGACGTTGACATGGTCGCCGATGTGGGTTGGAAGTTCAGGAGCAAGGAAGAAAGGAACTTTTTTATTCAGGGAGAAAAGAGCCCAACCGGTACAACTTAATGGTGGCACAGGGTAATTTTTGTCAACTCAGCCTACCGAGTTAGGGGTAATTTCGGAAATAAAAAAGACTTACCAGACCATCAAGACCGTAATGTTAATCTAATTGGAAAATTTTATGTGGTGCCTAAATGTCATGTTCAGTTTCTACTATTCATGAGTTTACTGGCATGTTGGTTCATTCACTACCAGCTGATAATTTGTCCTTGTTCCTATTGTCGATCTTAGGTTTGGCGGAAAACGATGGTCTTGTTCTGGGCTCATGCTACGTGTTATAGAGGGTGAGAATAGCCCTCGGAGTGGCATGTATATGTGGGACCATATTGGGCAGTGTACTACACCATTCCAATACGGTAGACTTAACTCTATTACATCTCTAACATTCCTCCTTAATCTAAACTTCGGAGAAGATTTAGATTACGCCTGAACTCATGAAGATTTAATTTGCCACTTAAAGTGCCTTAGTAAAACCATCAGCGACTTGATCTTTGATTTAGATAAATTTGATCTCCAACTGATTGTTTGCCACCCATTCATGAATATAATGAAAATCAATATTAATGTGTTTAGTACGAGCATGAAAGACTAAATTTGCAGACAAATAGGTAGCACCTAAGTTGTCACACCAGAGACATGGTTTTTCTCTCAATTTTACTCCAAGTTACTTGAGAAGAGATTCAACCCAAATAAGTTCAGTTGTAGCATTGGCAAGAGACTTTATTCTCCTTCAGTACTTGACCTTGAAAGTGTTGGTTGTTTTCTAGAGCTCCAGGAGACCAAGTTTGGTCCAACAAAGATGAAAAAGCCTCCAGTGGAGCAGCGATTATCAAGCATCTTGTCCAATCATCATCTGAAAAGGCACTTAGAAAAGTGGATGTAGATTTTTGAAAGGTTGTACCAAGTGTAATAGTGTCACTGACATATCTGAGTATCCCTTTACAGCTGTCCAATGAGATGTGAGTGAATATTGGCAAACCTTATCCACAGATAATGAAAAATCAAGGCGTGTCAAAGTGAGATATTGAAGGGCACCAACAATCCGTTGCAACCATGTAAACCAACTTTGGAAAGTAAATCGGATGCATATTTTTCTTGAGTAAGAATCAAATCATTGGAGAATTTATTTACTTTCATGACTAGGAAATAATGCAAGTCACCAAGATCCTTGATGGCAAAGTGAACATTGAGATTCTTAAGCAATGTTGTAATAGCCTCATCTGAAGAGCTAGTCACAATAATATCATCAACATAGATCAAGAGATAAATAATAATACCTGACTTGTAAAGAAACAAGGATATATCTGTCTTGGTGGGAAAAAAACCAAGATCATGGAGCTTAGAACTGAGGCGTGAGAACCATGCACGAGGGGCCTGTTTCAAACCATAAAGAGCTTTGTCAAGTTTGCAAATATGATGTGGGGTATTGCGGTCTTCAAAACTAGGGAGTTTATGTATGTAAACCTCCTCTTCTAGAACACCATGTAAAAACACGTTCTTAACATCTAGCTATTGAAGGCTCCAACCTCTAGAAACTGATACTGCTAGAAAAATTCAAATAGTGGCTGCTTTGACAACAAGACTAAACTTATCTTTATAATCAATGCCATACCTTTTCTTAAAACCTTTTGCAACAAGGCGAGCTTTGTATCTCAATGTTGCCATCAGAATGACGTTTGATTGGTATACCTATTTGTAGTCAATCAGATTTCGGTTGGAGCTGGAAGGAACCAAGTGCAATGTTTTATTTGCCATGAGTGTATCATACACTTCATGCGTTGCTTCCTGCCACTTTGGATGATCAAGAGCCTCCAAGAGAGAACGAGGTTCACTTGTAGAGGCAAGAAGACCATACCAAACAATACCATCTTTATAAATTTTTGGGTGATGCATACATTTTTGGAGGCGTCTTGTGATGTTGGATGGTTGCGAAGGTGTAGCACGGGAACGTGCAGGCCGACGCGGTGCAGAGGATCTGGCCACAGTAGAAGGATCGTTGGGACGGGACGCGACCGGAGGTGACGTGTTGTCGTCGGATTCGTTGGGTACCTCTTCCGCTGGATCGCCAACAGACAACGACCGGTGCGTCGCGTTGGTGGCATGGGGCATCTCGCCACGTGTTGTGCGCGGAGAGGCCCAGGGTGGAGTCAGGGACCGAACACGGGTCCACGACGGAGACAACTCGAGGGCCCGGTCGCCAAGTGTCCAACACGGAGTTGACGAACGTGGGGAAAGTGACCGCGCACGTCAGGATGGGGGTGTTGTGGGTTGCGGAGCATCAGAGGGACGTGTCGACGCAGCAGGGGAGGAATCAGCCTCGGGATTGCCAGGTGACAGATCTGAGGCAGATTGTAGATCCGCATCGGATCGCGTGTGCATGTCATGTAGCGGAGACGGGGATGGCTGTATTTCTTGCTTGTTTGGCTCTATTTCTTTACTATTTTCTGTGATATTTTCTTCTGTGTGTTCCTCATCCGATGTACTAGCATCATCAGCAGTCCGTTTAGGGAGAACCTGGCCAGGGTTTGTGACAATTGGTATGACAGGCAAAGGCATGTGATCATCATGTTGTGCATCCCCAGTAGTGAATTTTTTAAGAGAAGTGTATGAGGTAGTGAAAGGATGTCATCACGGAGATGCTTACTAGCATTAGGATGGAGAGATGCAAAAGCGAAAACGTTCTCACCAAAAATGGCATCATGAGAGATGTAAATTCTACCGGTTGTTGGATCTAAGCATTTAGCTCCTTTATGTAAGGGATTATAGCCTAAAAATACAGAACGTGTAGAACGGAAAGCGAGCTTGCATTTATTGTATGGTCGAAGGTTGAGCCAACAGGCACAACCAAAAACACGGGAGAGCCATAATTTGGCTGAATGTGCAGGACATGTTCTACAAGAGTTTAAAAATTTATGACCTTGTTAGGAAACAAATTTATGAGAAAGGTAGCAAGGAGGAAGACATCGTCCTAAAATTTTAAAGCCATGGAAGCATTAGCAAGAAGAGACAAACCAACTTCAACAATGTGATGGCGTTTGCGCTCAGCTGAGCCATTTTGCTGATAAGCATGTAGACAAAAAACATAATGGGATATGCTAATTTTCTGAAAGAAACTGTTGAGTTTTTCATATGCACCTCCCCAATCAGTTTGCACAGTTTAATTTTTCTTTCAAACTTGCGCTCAACAAAATTTTGAAATTAAGAAAAACTTGATATACATCAGAAATATTCTTCAACAAATAGATCCAAGTAAATTTACTGAAATCATCAATAAAATTCACAAAATATGAATGTTTACTAACGGAAATAGGAGTAGGACCCCATACATTTGAAAACACTTGTTCCAAAGGAACAACGGAAACACTAGTGGAGATAAGGTATGGGAGTTGATGACTCTTTTCTAGCTGACATGCATCACAAACATAAGGATTTATTTCTGGAGTATAAGAAAGTTCATTCTTCCTAAGAATTTCTTGCACCACAAAGGAGGAGAGGTGGCCTAAACGACGATGCCATGTAGAGGATGACGACTTTATTGTGATAAAAGTTGCTTGTGCGGCGAACCACTAGATATAGGCACGAGTGGGTAGAGAACACCATGGTAGGGGCCCTTAAACTGTGTTCTACGTGTGGCCTGTTACTTAATCAAAAAGGAAAAGGGGTGAAAATCAATAAATAGATCATTATCAAGAGTAAATCGGTGAATGGATAGAAGATTTTTTTAAGTGCTAGGAACATATAATATATTTTTTAGGCGAAATGAACTATTGGGGGTGTGCAAAATAGAATGACCAATATGAGTTATTCTGCATACCATGACCATTGGCCGTGTGAACATGTTCACGTCTAGTGTACTTCTCGTTGATGGTGAGCTTGCTCAACTGTCTAGCAACATGATCTGTGGCGCCACTGTCGGCATACCAGTTGTTATCAACTCCATAGGAAGCGACATTGGCGGACTTGTCCTTGTGGTCGATGTCGTCGTCGGATTCATCACGGTTCTGATAGCGCCACTAGTAGTCGCTTGCTCGGTGGCCATGGATCTTGGAAATCTGGCACGTGAGGTCAACGAATGGTGTAGAAGTACGGTCCTGTCGGCGCCCACCATCACGACAGATATCATGCCATCCATCATAACGGTGACGGCTGTTGTAACACCGCCTCATCTGGCCACCATCATCATGGCGACCGTCATCACGGTTATCACCACGACCGTGGTACTCGTGGTCATCGTTGCCACGGTGGTTGCCGCAGGAGTAGTCATTGAAGTGATAGCCACGGTCATCATCGCGACCACGGTCACCACCACTAGGGTGGTTGTCACGGACTTTGCGTGCAAGGTTGACGGAAGAGGTGAAGGTGTCACCATTGGCCTGGTGCATATTCTGACGAAGATCATGAGCAGAAAATTTGGTCATATAGTTCATCAAGGGTAGTTTTAGGATTGGCATGTACATCAGTGATGACGCTATTGTATGAGCCATCAAGCCCATTGACAATGTAGCCAACGAGCTCGCCTTGATCCACCTCCTTGTCGAGAGAGACAAGTTCAGAGCTGAACCATTTCATCTTGGTGAAATACTGAGTTGCAGTGAGAGTGTTCATCTTTGTGGCGTTGAGAGAACCACACAGATGATTGATCTTGGGGATGGACTTGGTGGAGAACATCGAGATGATGACAGCCCATACTTCTCCTTTAGTTTCAAGACCAACAACATGTGCCAAAATATCAGGGGAGAAGGAATTCAAAAGGTAGCTCAATACCACTTGATTGCATGCGACACAGTGTGCATATTCAGAGTTGGGGACTGATGACACTAAACAATGTGTCACTTTGTTGGGACTCCGTGTGCAGAGTGTTGTAGCAAGAGTAAATTTTCCCTACAAGGGAACCCGTGGTTTATATCAAACTCTCGGGAACAGCCGAAAAATCTCTCTTTGTTCTCATCAGGCAATCTGCAAAACAATCTCCTTGTCTTGTCTCCCAAACTCCACCGAGTGATTGTCAAGCACAAGGTATTGAATGTAAGTAAAATAAAATAACAATACAATAAAATAAATTTGATGCGGTAAAGTAAACTAAAGCTATCATGCAACTAAAACAATATAGTAAAGGTGTTTTTGGGTTTTCGATATGATTGTAAGAAAGTAAATATGTTTTTTTATTTTAGGATATAATTATGCTGAAAATAAAAGTGCAATTAAAAATGTTTGAAAGGTGTTTCTTATGATTAAAATTGGACCGGTTCATGGTTTCACTTGTTTACTCTCTCATAAAGTTGTGGTGGCATTAAGCGCAGGATAGATGATCGAACCATCGACATGATTTTTATTATGGTACTTGGTAATATTCATATGGGCATCACGTCTTGACATAAAGATGATACTACACATCTTACTTATACTCTACTAGAATGGAATAAACTTCAAGCAATCTATTATTAATAATTAACATAGTCTAGTCTTAGGTACTTTGACATGACGGTGAACAACAAATATGCTACCGCTTGGGCATATTATAATAGAATAATTTGTCTATGAATGTCACTTGGAATTCTCAGCTATCACTAAGAAATTATAGCACATGCATTCTTTTTATACCTAGTGAGGTAACCACGGATTTGGTGAAAACCATAGCAGATCATGAATTCTATCACAATTCACTACTACTACGTAGTTACTCCATCTAATACACACCATCCCCCTCTAGCACCCTCGCATACATGCTGGATTAGAACAAGTAATAAAGAACGGGATAATAGTATGCATCTACTCATACATCAAGAACATAATAACATATCACACCTCATAGATCATCCAATAAAATAAAGATACACCACATAGGAATTACATAATTTGCACCTTAATCATGTTGGGCAACTCATATGGCATCTAAACATCATAGCACAAGAGAGAAATAGAACAAGTTACTGCCACAAATCCATAGTCCAGACGTGGACTACTCCCTCTTCATCATGGTGGCAGTGTTGGTGGTGTTGGAGAGATTAGAGAAGCGACCGGGGGCGACTCCGACAGCGTTTCCCCATCCAATCTTCATTGGAACAACCTCTGTTTCATGGTTTCGTGTTTCTCGACCTCCTCTTTAGGAGAATATTTAGGGAGGGGTATATATATGTGTGTGTTTTTAGGTCAAGCTGATCAATCTGAGATGAAGATGGATGGCATCGGAGGTCCGAGGACCAAACAAGCATGGGTGGGGCGGCCAGGCCTAGGGTTCACGCCACCTATGGTCAAATGGGGCTTGTGGCCTTCCTCATTGAATTCCTGTACTCCAGAAGGTTCGATAAAATATTAACGCCCGAAAAATCCCAGGTCAAATTGAGTTTGGGAAGGTTCCTGAAACATCAAAATACGCAAAACAGGGATTTCCTGTCCTACATCAAAATACGCAAAACAAGTTGGCAGAAAATTCATATTTGAAGACATGTGTGAGGATGCGCCGGAATCGAAAATCCAATCCGTACCTTCGTTGTTGTTGAGGGTGAAGTTGTTCATGGCGGCGATGAAGGCGGCTTGATCCTAGCTTGGCTGAGGGGTTGAGGTAGATGGTGCAGGCATGTATGGGAGTGCAGGAGGAGGATTCTACATGTAGGGCGATAATGACAGTGGAACCATGTAGGTGGGTGGTGGATCCTGATCGGTGTAGACCTGTGCTGGTGGCCGAGGACCTAGGAAGCCGGGTGAGCCAATTGATGGGTGGAGGCTGGGTGAGCTGGTTGACAGGTGGAGGCTGGGACTCCATGTCTTGGTGTAGGTCGGCGGATCACCATAAGGAGATGGCATAGACCATGACATCGACCAAGCTTGAACGAGGCCGGTCCATGGATCATGCGGCGAGTGCCATGACAGTGTAGCTGGAGGCGTTTTCGTAGGTGTCGTCGTTGGTGCTAGGGCCGCGGGTCGAGGTTGTGGAGGCCGGTATGTAGGGTTTTTCCCGTGGTAGTTGGGGCTTGGATGCCACCGAGAGGAGGCTGTAGTGGCGCAAGTGCGGATCCAGGGGGAGGGCCCGGAGCGGGAGGCTGAGTAGCAGTGTGAAACAACTGAGGTGATCGAGGGGCCTTGCGTTCTTGAGTCATTGCTTCAAGTTGGAGGAGAGGGACTTCCACGAAGGTGGGCCAAGGCTGCATCATGGGTATGAAGGCAACCAGCTTATCGCTTTTCTCTGCAAGACCAACGAGGAGATCGTTGATGCGGGTACGATTGTCAACACGATCTCTAAGCTCCCGTAGATCATCGCTGATCCTTTGATCTATTGACAAAAGACGGTGCCCATCTCCTTTGTTGATGGTGCAAACCTCAGTGCAAAGCACATTAATGAGAGAATCATTGTTGTACTGGAACAGTTATTGAAGAGAGGCCCATAGATCGGCGGTCGTGATGCCGTTGTTGGAGACAAGATTGAATAGCTTGGTGGATATGCGGGTGTAGATCCATTGGATGATTGCGAAATTATCCTTGACCTAGCATGGATCGTCCGACCGAGACACCGAGGCCGGATCAATGTGGTGCCGAAGACCATATCAACCTAGATGAATATGAAAGAGGTGGCGCCAATGGTAGTAGTTGCGGAGAGCAAGATGTAAAGTGACCGGGATGAACAGAGAGATATCCAAGATTGTATTAGCTAGGAAAGTTTGAGGTTGTCGGAGATTGTAGTGATGGGTAATAGAGCTTGGGGTAGAGGAGGAAGTAGAGGAGGGTGGAGCTCTAGTGGCGTGGAACTCGGCCGTGGTGAAGAGGGGCTGCAGCGGGCGGTGGAGGGATTGGCGGAGCCATGCCAAGGGTGGAAACCTAGACATATGATACCATGATATTTGGAGAATAATAGCTTGTATTGATTTGATCAATAGTACAAAGTTTATATAGTACATTCGTCCAACCAGCCTATGGTTTAGACAAAGCGACTATGAGTTCTAGTCCAACAGGAATACATGGGTAATAGAGCTTGGGGTAGAGGAGGAAGTAGAGGAGGGTGGAGCTCTAGTGGCGCGGAACTCTGTCGTGGTGAAGAGGGGCTGCAGTGACAGCGGTGGAGGGTTGGCGGAGCCATGCTGAGGGTGGAAACCTAGGCGTCTGATACCATGATATTTGGAGCGAATAATAGCTTGAATTGATTTGATCAATAATACAGAGTTTATATAGTACCTGCGGCCAACCGGCCCAGGGTTTAGACAAACTGACTAGGAGTTCTAGTCCAACAGTCCAACTGATAATTGGCTCGACGGCTGGAGTATAAGTCAGAGGGCGCCGCATTTGATCACCTTTGTCAAGCCAGCGAGGCTGGGCGATTTAGTCGCTGTGGCGTTGGCTAACCAAGCCTGGGGGCGTTCCTTCAGCAAGACACCATTTGTGCCGGAGCTTGTGGAGTACCTGCAGCTATGGGATAGGCTAGGGGGGGGGGGGGGGGGTCTCGGTCACTTCTGACGAGCCCGACTCGCTCACCTGGAAGGTTTCTGTGGATGGTCACTACTCAGCAAAATCCGCATACAACATGCAGTTTTTGGGAAGGGAAATAATGCCAGGGGCGAAACAGGTCTGGAGCTCCATTGCTCCGTTGAAGGTAAAGTTGTACATGTGGTTTTTGTTGCGTAATAGGTTGTGGACGGCTGATCGATTGCAGAAGCACGGACTCCAGCACCCTGATCTATGCGTCCTTTGCTATCAACATCGTGAAACTGCTGAACACCTGACTATGCAGTATCCCTTGACCAGGGACGTATGGTTCCATTCGCTGAGCAGGTTCGGCATGCAGCGGTTCACACCAACAGAGGAAGATAAGTTGAGGTTCTGGTGGCCTTCACTTGAAGCGGCGGTTGCAACTCAGAATAAGAAGGAGTTCAACGCGCTTGTTTCTCTAGTTGCAAGGACACTGTGGCTGGAACGGAACACCAGGGTGTTCGATAGGAAAGCCACCTTGCCGCATGTAATCTGCACCGACATCGATTAACTCTTCGACCTGTGGAGGCAAGCTAAACTACGTGGAAGTGGGCCGCAGCGAGGAATCACGTAGGTATTGAGTGGGTCGTGGAGCGTTGGTTATATCTGACAGGGTTGTGTGGGCTGTCTAGTGATACCCCTTGTAAAGTTTTGTTCTCTAAAGACACGCGAGACTCGTGTGTGTTCTTGAAAAAAGAGTTCTAGTCCAACACGAATACATTTCTAATAGGCTCCCTACGGTGTCATCATAGACGATCGGCCACCCTTTGCTCATCGTCCCGCCTATCTTCTTTAGAATATTTTTTTCTTTGTAGGATTCCAAAAATGCAGGGAAAGGAAAATTACAAAGTCATCGACTCGAATCGTACAATATTTTTGGTTTGTTTTATTTAGCACAATAAAATGCAAGATTTTTGCAAAGAGTTGCATTGGATGTAAATGTTTTGACGGAATCTAGTGTAGATGAATTCTATGGAAAATTTGTATAGACACAATCCTACTAATAAAACAACCTACATGGGGCAAAAAGCAGCGAACCGGTACGTGATCTGAGGCCTAAGAGAGGCGGCTGGAGGTGATCAGAAAACCCATCTAGGGTTCTGTCCCTCCGCAGGCAATGTTGTCGGTCCTTTCCGTCTCTAGTGGCCTTAGGGTTTTGGAGGTGTGGCGGACCACGACCCCTCACCGGCGGGAGGTTTCTGTATTTTTAGACTGTTTTTTGTGTCTTCTTCAAGATGGTGAGGCGATGGCTCCATCCTGAAGTCAGAATAAGGTCCTCGCCGTCCTGTCCTCACTCCGCCGCTGCGTCTACCATCGGCGGAGGGCACGTGGAGTCATGTGCCCAGTGGATCTCGTGGGATCCAGCCGTCTTTTGTGTTTGTCAGTGTGGTTCCAGGTCAGTCTCTTCCAATTTACGATTGTCATTATTGGCGAGGGTTGCAACTCTAGTGTGTTGGTTCTTTGGGATCTTAGCACGACGACTTGCCGTCTGTCTACTACAACAAGCTTTACTACGACAAGCTTTGCCCGGCTCCGGTGATGGAGGGGCGATGACGGAGGTGCGTCTTCGGCTCTCGCTAGTTTCTGTAGTCGTCACTAGGTGGTTCAAGAATCTAACTGTATTTTTATTACTTTTTGCACTCCTTGTACTACAGTTCGTGATTATTAATAAATCGAGGGCGAAAATTTCGAAAAATAACTACATAAGAAAAGTTGCTAAGAATTGGAATCTTCCAAGATTACTTCAAAAGTTCTTTGGATGAAAGAAGTCCTAGGAATACACTCTTGACTCTGTACACGATTTGGTCGTCCGCAATTTAGGTGCGAGTATGAATAACGTACTTCCTTCGGTCCATATTAATGTTCTCAACTTTGTCTAGATATAAATGCATCTACTCTAAATTCTTAACTAGGTATATCTAAATCTAGAAAAAGTTGAGAATAATAATATAGGTCGGAGGGAGTAAATCAAAGTTCCATCAAAGCTCTAAAGTGAAAAAAAAACCACCAACGAAGTGTTGACCAATCAGCAGTAACCATATCTCAAAAAAAAAGAGCAGTAACCAGTAGAGCCACGGGATCGCGAAGGCAAACACCAGCGTAGCATATACACCACGTAAACTACCCAAGAAAACCGAGGGGCATTTTCCGTCCACGCGTTTCCCGAGCTATAAATCGGCGGCGCCACAGTATTTTCGATTTCACCTCACCTCCCACCACTAGTCTCCTCTGATAGTTCCGCCCGCCCCTTGACTTGCTCTGCTTCCAGGTTCCAGCCACAGAACAACACAAAACTAGGCGTCGTCGGAGCTTCCATCCATGACCAAGGTGCACCCCAACGTCGCAGCCGCCGCGGCGGTGGCTGCTTCTCTGGCAGCAGCAGCAGCAGAAGCGGAGGAGGTGAAGGGAGAGGCGGTGTCGCTGACGGTATGGCGGCGGTCGCTGCTGTTCAACGGGAAAGGGTTCACGGTGTTCGACAGCAACGGCGACCTCGTCTTCCGCGTCGAGACGTACGCCAGCGGCTCCCCCCGCGAGGTCGTCCTCATGGACGCCGACGGCCGCGCCCTCCTCACCATCCGCCGCAAGGTACTGTTGTTGATCATCCTGATCTGCTCTGTTTCTTGGTTTGACTCTTCTCTAAATTTCTCGGGAAGGAGATGGTGCCTTGTCTTAATTCGGCGGTTGGTTTCAGAAGCTGAGTTTGGCCGACGAGTGGCTCATCTACGACGGCGAAGCGGCTGCGTCGTCGTCCGCGTCGACACCAGCGCCGAAGCGGTTCACGGCGCGGCGGAACATGAGCCTGCTGCCGACCAAGTCGCTCGCTCGCCTGTCTCCGGCGCGAACGTCAGGAAGCGCAGTGGACGCGCCGGCCGGCTTCCGGTATGACGTGGAGGGGTCGTACGCCAGCCGAAGCGTCGACATGTTCGCCTGCGCCTCCTCGGCCTCCGGCGGCGAGCAGCGTCGGCGCGTTGCCACCGTGTGCCGGAAGGAGGCCGCCGTCGGTCCAGACGTGTTCCGGCTAGTAGTGGAGCCGGGCTTCGAGCCGGCGCTGGCCATGGCGGTCGTCATACTCCTTGATCAGATGAACGCATCTTAAAGCCTTGGCCCAGGCACGAACCATGCATGCAGCGCACTGCCGACTGCCGCGGAACCAAGTTCCCGTGATTCAGGAGTAGCAAAAATCATTCTCGATCTCAACGAAGAAAAAGAAGGAAAAACGAGAGAGCCGGAAGCAATTCGTGGTTGCTTCAGAGCTCAGGACACCCCACACTGGGATTCGGGCGTTTAGAGTTGTTTTACGTGTGTGCCGGGTTCTCCTAGTAGTACTACTTACTTTTATTGGTGAAAATAAACCCGAGCACGTAGGATGAGGAGGTAGGTGTGCGTGCGTGTACATGGACTTGTAAATCCCATCCTTTTTGTTTCCTTCAATGGAAATTGTGACTGTTGTACTGTATCATGCATCACTCTGTCGCATGGTGAATTGGTGATGCTGTACGTGATTGATTTGCTGCCTTCTGCTCTGAATTTTGATCACTTCCTCTATCTATCTATCTATCAAGATTCTAACTGTGGGTTCAGAAGCACGATAAAGGCTGAGATTGATATTGTTCTTGTTTTTCTGGACAAAAAGTTCTTGAATCTTCATTCACGCTATTTTTTTAAATAATACGTTTTTTAAATCATTTTCACAAATAATACACGAATTAAAAAATTTACAATTCTAGCACGGTCGTCTTTTGAAAAGCCGACCGGGACTCGTCTGCTTTTGAAAAGCCGATCAGTCAGTCATGTCGGCTTTTGAAAAGCCGACTAGTCTGTCTATTCTTCACAATGCCCCTGTAACCTGTCGGCTTTTGAAATACCGACAGGACTGGTTAGCTTTTCAAAAGCAGACGAGTCCTGGTCTGCTTTTTAAAAGCCGGCACCACGCTAGAATTGCAAATTTTTTAATTCGTGTATTATTTATGAAAATGATTTTAAAAAAGTATTATTTAAAAAAATTATCTTGATTCACAACACCGGGAGAAAAACAACACTCACACCGTCCAGAACTCCAGATATATAAAACGTACTTACTGTATTTTGTTGGTGCAAATTCTAAGTTTTTGACTGTGACTTTGGAAACAATATTATGTCACAATATCTCGATTACGAGATATTTTTTTTGAATCTGAATGCAATGGCATCTACTTTCTGTCACGTAACCCACAAATTATTTGATTAACTCTTGGCCAATGCTTGGATTTTGACATTTATAATATGCCCCAGATATCGAAGGGAGTACTATTTTTTTGGAAAAAAATCAACCGATCAACAACAGTACAAAGAGTCTAAAAATAAATAAGTAAAATGTACTTTACGCAAACTATTTTCGCATTTCAACTATTGGCTGAAATAATTTTCGGTCCATAACACCAATTATCCAATACCACACAAATCATGTTGGTTCTCTGGCCGGGTGCTTGCTGTCGCACACGTGGCGTCCGAGTCAGCACAATATATGAAACTAATTAAATCATTTATTACATATGTTTGATATTGAATTTTAAATTATAAACTTACTATAATTTTTGACATATTGACTAAATTGGGCATTAACCTGAGGAAATATATATTATCTCTTCGTTCAATATATCTTTCATAAAGCATTGTGCTAAGAGCATCTCCTAGAACTTAACCAAAAATTCCTCCATTACCCCCAAACTGTTTTTCGAGGGGTATTGGGGCTAAAAAGTCAGCTCCAGTAGCTTATCCATAAATGCTACTAGACATTTATTTAAGGGACATGACACAAAATTTAAGTCTAAATACCCATATTTGGTAATCCACACCTCATGGTCTATTTTTTTTGGGTCACTAAGAAAACCTAGGCTGGAAGATCAAAATGAGAAGTTTCACCACCCCTACAGCCATTGTCGCCGCACTTTCTTGCTGAATTCGGCCACCAGGTCCACCAAAGATCCCCCTTCTGACGTTCGCGTACCATCTCTCTCTTCCTCTTCCTCATGTCTCCTTCCACTTCTTATCGTCTCAGCACCATACCCGCACGACCACACTCCACCACCCCTCACCAGCTAGACCACATCAACCGCATGGGCCTCCTACGCGCTCCAACGCCGCCAACAGAGCAGCAAGGCGACAAAGTCAAATCACCCATGGACACATCCTGCGACGACGTGTCCTCTTCCGGTGTTTGAAACGAGGCAGGGATTGGGATGGAAGTGGGGATAGGGAGGGCGGAGCCGACGACATGAGATCGAGGCGGTGGAGGAGTCCCAACAAGAAGGAATGGGTAAGGATGGCACCGCCGGTGGACGGGGATGGAGGTGGGTGTTGGGTGGATTGGGGAAGAAGGGGGAGGAAAAATAAAAAAATACTAACCCACTAACGCACGGACAGGGATGGTATTAGGGCCCCATACCTGGGAGACCCACGGAGATTTCATCCATTAGGGGGCTAGAATGGGTGGAAACACCCCACATGGGATAGTCATCGAACAAATTTATACCCCATAGGGTATAGTGAGGATGGTACGCTAGAACCAATATCCGATATCCACTAAGGACCCGGTTACATATGATATGTATGACCATGTATATTTCTCTATATGCAGCTCCAAAAACCCTACATAATTCACCAAAGATCCTAAAAATGTCACCAAAGCCCTAAAATAAACCCTACGGTTCTACCTCAAATGCCACCATGACGAAGTCATCTACATGACCTGGTGGCGGGACACGCACAAACGTAAAAATCATCTCCATAAATTATACCATGTATTTTTTGTTCTGGGGAACGGAAATCCTAATAGGCCCATTTCTCCATTAGGTGGTGGGTTTGGGAAAACTCTATCCCTAGTCATATATATGGGGATGGGAAGATTAGGAACTAATGGGGATGGGGATGTTCTACGTGTCCCCATGGGGGTTTGTCCCATTGCCTCTCCTATGGATGGGTCATACCTGCAATTTTCTTCGCAATGCCAATTTTTGTTTCCAGTTTGGGTAACACGTAAAAGAAGATTTTTTTGGATACTTATATATTCTCTCCTCTATCCATAACCACTATGGCTACGCAAAATATGGATAAATCTTGGAGATGCTATAATATTTCCTAATCTATTTATCTATATCTACATCGAACCTATCAACATCATCCGTAATGTTAGCTATCTAATTGCCCATGTCATCCACACAAGTATTTAATATTCCCTACTTTTCTGAATATACAGCGTCTAAGATTACTCAAAATTTAAATCCTAATAAATTTTACCAAATATGCAGAAAAATATCTCCATCTACAATATTAAATGGACACACTAAGAAAATATACTTTATGTCTTCAGCATGTAACTTGGATCGTTCTGCGCATATTTATCCCTGTTACTCAATATATGCCATGCTAAACCCTCATTTTCAAGGAAAATAGTTGGAGAGATCCCCACTACTATTTTTTAACAAATAAAGCAATGATCATAATACATTAAAACAAGTTAAAAAGTTAAAAGATAATCTAGATTTATGTGTGAATATATTATCTAAATTGTTGACCTGCATAATTAAATGTACAAATGTTGGAAATATCGCCTAGAGGCAATAATAAAGTTGTTATTATCATATTTTCAGTTCATGATAAATGTTTATTCACCATGCTATAATTGTATTAACCATAAACAATATATATGGTTACATAAACAACACCATGTCCCTAATAAGCCTCGACTTTGTTAGCTCATTGATTCATAATGGTTACGATTTCCTAATCATAGATATGATTTGTAAATTAATAACAGATCATAACATTAGAGAATAATATGATGGACAAAAACCAAACTAAACATATCAATTGATCGTGTCACAATGTTTGAATTGCTCACATGTTCCTTGCCTAGTTTTTTTATCTTCCTTAGACCAAGAGATTATGCTACTTCTGAGTACTGGAAGAATACTTTAGGGACATCAACCATCACTTCATAATAGCGTGATCATAAAGGTGTATTTTAGGTATCTCGGAAGTGCTTTTTGATTTGCATGTATCATGACTAGGATTTTTCTATCCATGTTACGGAAAGATATTCTCTAGTCCAACTCGGCAACTCACATTTTATATATCGCTTGTAAGAACGTGAGCAATGTGTTTGATCACAAGGATTGGTGTGTAACAGAACGAGTAAAGAGTGTTTGCCGGGAACGAGATTGAACTAAGTATGGTGATACCGAAAATTGAATCTCGGGTACGTAATATATCGCAATCAAAAGAAATAGAATCACTCCACATCATGGTTCAACAGATATAAGATCTTCATTGAAGTTGTGGGAGTAATTATGTGAATCCAGGTCTCGCTGATGATTATTGATCGGAGAGGAGTCTCGATCATGTCCACATATTCCCGAATCCATAAGGTCGCACACTTAACGTTTAGTAACACTAGGATAGTTATGGGATATACTTTATGGTGATATCGAATATTGATTCAGAGTCTCGGGTGGGATCCGGTATATCACGAGGAGCTCCATAATGGTCCGAAGATTAAACATCATAAAGGAAAATTGTTTCAGGGTTGGAATGTTTGGGTATCATTCCAAAAAGGTTCTAGAAGGTTCCGAGGGTCCCACAGTGGTTCCCACATGCATGGAGGTGTCAAATGGGATGAAAGGGTGAGATCCTAGCCAACATGGGCTAGGGCACCACAACCCCAAAGGTCCCATGTGCCCCAAGTAGCAAAATATCAGGAAAATGGGGTGCATGGAAAGGGGAGTCCCCCACCACTTTGGGCCGCCGTCGCTTGTCTTGGAGGGGGGCTAGCCTTGGACACCCCTAACCATATATAAAGAGAGGGGGTGGACAGGGGCTCCCCATCCCACTACTGGCCGGCGCCCCTCTCCTCCAGATCTTCTCCACATAGAATTGCCATCCCGTCATGTTGGTGGTTCAGATCCCATCTACTACTCCCTCTCTCGAGCTTCATCGAGAAGATGTAGTCGCTATTACACTGTACATGGGGATATCTCAGCGGCTCCTCTCATTGCGGCATTGGATCAAATGAATCGCGGAGGGGGATGGTTTGTCAACCACATTTGACAAAACGTTTCAGCTCGTGTTCTACAATGGTATGTAGATTTAATCTTTCACTGGTTTTTTCTGTGTTGCGAATCACAACAACAAGTGCTAGCTCAACACATGAAATCCACCATTGAATATTTCATTTCCATGCAAGATCCATGAGAAATCATTGTTCCCTTGCAACAGCCGGACCATCGCCAACTATCCTTAAAGGTGATTCCATACCTAGGCCGATGACCAGGTAAAACATGTCTGAACGTCATATTAGGTATAGAAGTTTTCAGAACATTATAACTTCTTTGACATATAATATTGTATAAAGCTGAATATTGGTCTCATAAGATAATAGTTTCTGACCACTTATCTTCTCAAATTTAATTTCCACACCTGCATTCATAATATATAAATGGTGGAAAGTGGAAGAAGGGATACCCGTTGAACTGCTGTACAACAACGAGAAGTGATAAAATATATGCGGTTAGCAAAACTTGGCACTTTCTCATACCAAGCTTAAGAATGACCAATCTAAAGGTATAATAGGTGGGGGTCCTGGAATTAACCACGAAAATCAGAATTTACAGTCCACACGATTGGCTCTCCAGTAGGTCTAGGCTATAGATCTTATTTTACAACGTCGTATAAAAGCCACATCACAACCACCCTCCTTGGAAACCCTAGCCGCGTCCTCTGATCCTCCCTCGATGGCGCCCTTTCTGCCCCGCGTGTGGTGACCGGCGCTGTAACTACCTCGGTGAATTACGCTCTTAGTTACATGCATGGATGAGCGAAAGTGGTTAAAATAGTATGGTGGGGCCTAGGGGCCACTCACAGGTAGACCTTTCAGCCGTCCTAACCATTTCCAGAACATCGGGACACGAACGAGCGGCGTAATCGGCAGGCGAAGGGATCAACTACATACACAAGTGAGTATGTAAGCAAGCCACATACAACAGTTCTCAGAGCCATTCCATCTAAAAGAAATAGAAATATTGCAACACCATACGGAAAGATCCAAATATCCTAGATAGAGATAATAGTTTAGGATAGCTCCTCATACATCAAACATCAGAGTATCAGGCGGAAGCGGAAAACAAGATCCGAGTACGGATAAGAAGCAAATCAGCATAAGATGCCACATAAATAAACACATCCCGCCCACAGATCTCACGGATCCCCGTTCCCGGAATCTCTACACCGAGTGATCGTTGCCAACATCATCCGTCTCCTCCACCCAGTATCCATCTTGCGAGTACACCTGTTCATCTGAATCAAACAATTTATCGTGTGAGACCCTAGGGTACTCAGCAAGCCTTTATGCCTCTAAAGGGGACATATACCTGGGGTGACGCAATTGCAGCAAAATAAAATAACTAACAAGCCTAGAGATACTCGCTAACCATCCGCCTAACCAATGATAGACGGATGTCCGTTAATTAGAATCAATAGTTATAACAGTATAATTAACAGATCCATCCTCCTTCTCGCTTACCAACGAGAAAACAGACGAACATCCCATCCGTTGGCAGTTTTATTATCCATTCCATGAGTATTGCGCTATTTACTAATCAGGTACTTAGTCAGATGAAAAGCGGTACTTTAGTTATACTTGTCTATGATCGAGAAACTGTGCTCCAAGTCGTTCATAACCACGGACACGGCTTTCAGAAAGATTTACCCTGCAGGGGTGCACAAATAGCAACACACACTTGATCAACCTCAGAAAAACCAACTCAAAACCCAACGAGGCATTCACGACAAAGCGATCACAGGATTCAGAAATATTTCAGGTGGCCACCCCATTAAGCTACCCGCAACGAAGTTGGCCGGCTCCGAGACGGACCTAAGGTTTGCGTCAATGGCTGTAAACGACTGGGAACCCGAAAGTGTGACTGGGCTTGTCGATACCGCGAAAACACTCCGCATCCAAAACAGTACAGGTGCCCCACGCACAATCTTAAATAAAACAGTAAAGCATGGCATAAGTACATGATAGTAACAAAGCCCCAAACTACTTTGTGGCCCCAAGAAATAGAAATGAATCAAGCTCTGGCTCAGGGGGGTCCATAAGGCCTCCCGGATGTGGATAGTGTGAATAGTCAAGGAACATGAATCAAGTACTCGGGGTCCTACGGGACACAGGTGAGCAGGAAAAACCAAATAGCAGATATTGCTCACCGATGCCTCTTTCATTAGTTATCCCATTACTACTCAGGTTAAGTTGTTTAGGTACATCGTTATCCATCACACTCACATACCATACACATGCTTTTCTACGACTCGCATGGCTCAAACAACTCCTGTAGTAATGGCTCATGGGATTGAGGAACAGGCTCGGTGGGGTTTAAAAGTAAAGGCTGTGCAGAATTTGGGATTCAATTTAATGCAATCGCGACTCAATGATGCAAGAATAAGATAGAGGAAATAGGTACTATATGTATGCAAGCATGTGGTAGTGCTTGCCTGGCAGCTCAGTTGAAGCGAGAGGTGGATCTGGGTAGAACTCCTGTGATTCCTGATAATTCTCCTGTTGGGCGTCTATTCGATGAAGAACCAAACAAACAAGGGCCAACATAAATAGAATGCACAATCATATGAATAAAATGCGACAAGCAAACAAGCATGCCATGATGAATGATGCACAATTTGCATGGCATTAATGTAGCATGGCAAGGGTGAGGTGCGGGGACAAAAATAAGTCACTTTATTATTTATTTAGTCAAGTTTTATTGCCAGAAACAGTTCTGATTTTTTTAATAATGACATGGTGCAAGCTTCAATTCAGAACAAGGAATGCATAGATAGAACGGGCTCGTCGCGCCGATCAATTTAGACATATTATTTGTCAAATTTGGAGTTGTAGAATTAAAGTTATAAATTTAATAAGAAAAGGGCATTTTTATTGCATTAAACAATTTCAAAAATTTAAAGCGCTCAAATAATATTTTGAATGGCATATTTGAATTCCTCACGTTTTTCTGATTCAAAAACATATATCATTTGTATTATTTGGGATTTTAAAACAAAAGTTATTAAAAACAGATTTACATTTATATTAAACATTTCTGAAAATTGTTTTTATTAAACAGATAAAGGAAAAGACTTTTTATACTCAGCCACACCTAGCCATATCCACAAACAGGTGGGCCAGGTGCTGTCTGGGCGACAAACGGTGTGCAGCGGGTTTTCTCACCGGCACAGATGCTAGCCCTGGAGGCTGACAGGTGGGGCCAACGGGCTCACAGACCCACGCGTCAGCGGCGGCCAGGGGGTGACACGCGGCACAGCGGGGACTACGGGTTGCAGAAAAGAAAAGCCGGGGTGCCTAAACGTAAAACTGCCACGGCCGATGACAGGCGGGCCCGGACTGGACTGCGGGTTGATGCAAAAGAGTGTGTGTGTGTGTGGGGGGGGGGGGGGGGTATCCGCAAGATTGACAGCGCTACTGTTTTTCTTCTCGATTTCTGACGGACAGAGCGGCGTCAGAGGACGGTGCGCGGCATGGGGGTTCGAACCCGCGACCATGGCGTGCACACAGAGGACGGAACCAGTGCGGTGGGGTGGGGTTGCTGACAGGGAGTGGCTAGGCGGCTAGATCTACCTCTGCGACACCACGGTCTAGAAATCGACCGCGAACGCCGACGCGCAGAGAGCGTTCGACGGAGCGATCGACGCGACCAGGACACAACTGCGACGGCGAGGATGTCTGGGAGGGTCGGGCGCTCACCACGGGGAGGTTGGTGCAGTCATATTGGGCCGGGGAATGGCGGATCGGCGATGAGGCAGACGGACGGCCGGTTTAGGGTTTCGTCGGTCGTGACGGTGTGCGGCAGGGCTGGATCGGCTCCTCCTCGCTGCTGTGCACGGGGAGACGCAGAGGAGCACCACGGTCTTCCTCGACACCTCTCACACCGCGCCTGCCTCCTCGATCCGTAGGTGGCAGCCGAAGCCGAGGGTGGTGGTCGGAGTAGGTAGAGGTGGTAGCGGGGAAGAGAGGAATGGCGCAGCGGCCAGGGGTGGAGCACTGGGACACGGCAGAGGCGAGGGGGTGGAGATAAGGACGGGAGTAGAAGGGGGATGCCGTGAGGACTCGGGGTGGAAAAAGGTGGCTCGGGTGGTCACCTTTCCCTCCTTCCTCACGTGCTGGGCATGGGGAGGCCAGGCAGGCAGCTGCAGGTGGGGCTCGGTAGAGAGAGGGGCTAGGCTCGGGCTGGTGGGGCTGCTTGGCAGCGAGCGAGAGAGGGGAACCAATGGAGAAGGGGTAGATGGCATGTGGCTAGGATTGGGGTGATGGCTCAGGTTAGGGTAGGGGAAGTGGATGGGGTAGCTGGGTGGGTCCCTGGCTGGCAGAGAGAGAGAGAGAGAGAGAGAGAGATAAAGAGTAACTAGGGGTTCTCGGCATGGTGAGGGTAAGGTTAGGTTAAGGTTGGCATGGCGCGCTCGGCATGGTAGTGAGGGGTGGTAGGGTGGTTAAGGTGTGAGGTTGGGTGCAACTAGGGTTTAGGGGTATGGGGGAGATGGAGAGGATTAAGAAGAGGTAGGGGTAGGCTTAGGTTTGAGTTAGGGTTTAGCTATGTAGAGAGAGGAGGGAAGTGACTCATGGGCACATGTATGCACACATGCATGTGTAGATGATGGACAAGGTGGAAGGGATAGATGTAGGAGGTAGGGTTTTGAGAAGAGATGAATCACCAAAGAAGTTTGCATTAAGAAAAAGGGAGAACCCAAAAGGACCAAAATAGAGAGAGGTGGAAGGGAAAGTGATCTTGCATGTCCCATGCATGTGTAATAAATGTCATCTTTATTATTGTAAAAACATTAACAAAGTCCCATGACATTTATTCATATGCATTCCCTAATATGGAGTAAGGTCAAGCAAAAAGGAATTAAAAGTAGGTCCCATGTGGAGTAGATGAAGATGATCATATTTGAACATAATTGGGACTTGCTAGTGTGTATATTCCACTAGATGTTTAATAGTCTCAAAAAATATTCCAACATGAGCATACATTCATACTAATCCATATGGAAACTAGGAAAAAGGGGTCCCACTCACAAAGCATGCAAAGGTGGCTCCACATATTAATAATGTAGAAACAACATGATGCTAGTGTGAGCGCATATGGAAAGTAGAAGTGGATCCATCCCAACCCACATGAGCTCGATTTAAATGCAAAAGGAAAGGTAAAGCTCATGGATAATTAGGATGGTGAAATTATAAGGTGGTGACAAAGAAAAGGTGGTGGAGTGGAATAAAAGATATTCCCCAACTCAATTTGGGCATCAAGCATTTATCAAGAACCAAATACAATATATCAAGAGCCAAATACAATTACTAATGCATATGAGAGAAGAACCAATTGAAAGGGTTTTATATGATGCTCAAATGCAAGGTGGCATGATGACATGAGCATGATATAATTATGATGCAACAATTGTATGTAGGAAGTAGCAATTATATTACTAGACCATGTAGCATTACATATGTTAGACAGATGGGATGCTACAACTCTCCCCCACTAAACAGGAATCTCGCCCCGAGATTCTAGGAACAAGAAGAAGACACGAAGAGGGTAGGATACTTGGCACGGAGCTCATCCTCGTGTTCCCAAGTGGCTTCATCAACGGAATGGTGCGACCACTGCACCTTGCAGAACTTGATGGACTTGTTGCGAGTCCTTCTTTCTGCGACTTCTAGACTTTTGATGGGGTGTTCTTGATAAGACAGATCCTCTTGGAGATTGATGAGTTCATGGTCCACGGTCCTGCCGGGATCCTTGAAGCACTTCTTGAGTTGAGAGATATGGAAAACATCATGGACCTTGAGTTTTTTAGGGAGCTCAAGAGTATAAGCAACTTCTCCTCTTCTTCCACGAATTTTGAAAGGACCAATGTATCTAGGAGCCAGCTTCCCTTTGATACCAAAGCGGTGCGTGCCTCTCATGGGAGTGACACGAAGGTAAACGAGATCACCAGGGACATACTCCATGTTCGTGTGCTTTCTGTCATAATTGCTCTTGTGGCGACTTTGAGCAATCTTCAGGTTTTCAAGAATGATGTGAACCTTCTCCTCTGCTTGAGTTACAATGTCAGGACCAAACAAAGTTCTTTCACCTGCGCCCGACCAACCAATCGGAGTTCTGCATTTGCGACCATAGAGAACCTCAAATGGTGCCATCTTTAGACTTTTCTGGAAGCTGTTTTTGTAAGGGAATTCAGCATATGGAAGGCATTCTTCCCACTTCATACCGAACGAGATAACGCAAGCACGGAGCATATCCTGCAGAATCTGATTGATCCTTTCAACTTGTCCTTGCGACTGAGGGTGGTAAGCTGTGCTGAAGTTCAATTTTGTTCCCAAAGCATTTTGGAAACTTCCCCAGAACTTGGAAGTGAAGATGCTTCCACGGTCTGAGCTGATCTCAAGAGGAACCCCATATAGAGAGACAATTCTGTTGATATAGAGCTCAGCCAACTAAATTGTAGAAATTGTTTCCTTGACGGGAAAGAAGTGAGCCACTTTAGAAAGCCTGTCGATGACAACAAAGATTGCATTCTTTCCCTTTTGCGACCTTGGAAAACCAGTTATGAAGTACATCTCTACTTTCTCCCATTTCCATTCCGGAGGCTTCAATGGCTGTAGAAGACCGGAAGGTTTCTGATGAATAACTTTAACTCTGCGGCAGACATCACACACCGAGACATACTTGGCACAATATCGTTTCAACCCAGGCCACCAATATTGTGTTTTCAAGTCCATGTACATCTTAATGCTGCCAGGGTGGATAGAAAGAACAGAATGATGCGCCTCCTTGAGAACTTGCTCTCTCAAACCTGGGTAGTTCGGAACAAACATCCGGTGTTCAAAGAAAATAGCGCCTTGGTCGTCGACGTGGAAGGACTCATACTTCGGAAGCTGAATGTTGGAGATGATCTTTTTAGTGTAAGGATCACCAAGTTGAATGGTGCGAACTTTTTCTTCCAAGAGCGGTGTTGCCAGAAGGTTCAGAAGATACCCTTGATCCACAATTTCAAGGTTGAGCTTGCGGAATTCCTCGCATAAGAGAGGTTGTTGTTCTTCCCCCATGAGGTTGTTGACATAAGCTTTTCGGCTGAGAGCATCAGCCATGACATTAGCTTTGCCCGGAGTGTAGTTGATGGTCCAATCGAAATCATTAATTGCTTCAATCCACCTCCTCTGACGAAGGTTGAGATCAGGCTGTGTGAAGATATACTTTAGACTCTTGTGATGAGAAAAGATCTCACAACGGTTGCCAAGCAAGTAATGCCTCCATACTTTCAAAGCAAAGACAACTGTCGTGAGCTCGAGGTCATGTGTAGGATAGTTGATCTCATGCGTCTTCAACTGTCGGGAGGCATAAGCAACAACTTGTTTTTCTTGCATAAGGACCGCACCCAATCCTTGCAATGAGGCATCACAGAATATCTGGAAGGGCTTTGATGTGTCTGGAGGAATCAAGACTGGTGTGGAAGTGAGCTTTTCTTTGAGTGTTTCAATGCTTGCTTGACATCCAGGAGTCCAAAGGTATTTCTTGCCTTTTTTGAGGAGATCGGTAAGAGGCTTCGCAATCTTCGAGAAGTTCTGGACGAAGCGACGGCAATAACTGGCCAAACCAAGAAAACTCCGGACTTCTTTGACATTTATGGGTGGAAGCCAGTCAACAATTGTCTTAATAGTTTCTGGGTTGATGGCAATGCCCTTGGCAGAGATGACGTGACCAAGATAGGTGACTTGAGGCAGCCAGAACTCACACTTGGAGAACTTTGCATACAGACGGTTCTCACGAAGCTTGTTTAGGACACACCGAAGGTGTTCTTCATGTTCTTCCTTTGACTTAGGGCTCTTAGCCCCATTTGCATCTTGTCCGTAGTCGGACGCTCTATCGTTTGAAGGTGATTTGGATCTTTGTATTGTATATCTGTATTCTTGACTCGTGGAGTCGTGTTGTATAAATATCTGTTCTGTGGGTCCCATCGAGGACTGTTGTGTAATGGTATTACTTCGTTTTCCACCCGCACAAAAGTGCCTGGTGGGTGTCCTTGAATCGTTTCTATGCGGGTTTGGCGGAAAGGGATAAAACTTGCATAGGTCCGATTCGAGGGTGTTACAGAGTGGTACCAAAATGGAATTAACCAAGATTAAAGGATACAATTCACTGAGATGATATTAAAATATCAACAAAGTTCAAAGCACCTAGAAGATATTAAGCATAACGCACACGACTGAACAAGGAGTGTGGTACACAAGCTAACAAAGAAAAAAATTCCGCAAATTTCGGCATTAAAATACCACTATATGTGCAAAACCACTTAACGAATCAAGATTAGTAACTCTACCAATTCAATATACAAGAGCGAATGATAAAAGTAGTGGTATGGTCGCGACTCCATCCCGCACTCAAATCATTACTTCGCACATGAATCAGTAAAACACATATCCCAACACCTTCTTTTTAAGATGAACCTAAAGATTAGTAACTACGGAAACGAACACCCCAAACAAGATAGCGTCAGATAACAAAGAGTAAGACAGATCGCACCGGTATACAACGAATCAGATAGATCGCGTCGGTTTACAAAGGCCTGTCGGTATGGAATGTACCAACAGTTGATAACCAAAAGGCAAATAGAGATAACATTTGGATGCAACAGATAGACAAGGAATTCACACACACATACACACACAACCTATGGTACTACGGAACCCAGAACACGTGAATCCTAGTTTGAATTTTAGAAGAGGATTGAAAACGTTACACTTCCTTACCAGAAAAAGGGTGGGTGGGTGGGTAAGAAGAAAACGGAAGCAGTCCTACTCTCACGTTTTGTTTTTCCCTAGTATACATAGCTACCAAAATATTTGCTAGACTGACAAGGACCATTTGGCTGAGACCCTGAAGGGCGGGATGGCTCTGATACCAATTGTAACTACCTCGGTGAATTACACTCTTAGTTACATGCCTGGATGAGCGAAAGTGGTTAAAATAGTACGGTGGGGCCCAGGGGCCACTCATAGGTAGACCTTTCGGCCATCCTAACCACTTTCAGAACATCGGGACAAGAACGAGCGGCGTAATCGGCAGGCGAAGGGATCAACTACATATGCAAGTGAGTATGTATGCAAGCCACATACAACAGTTCTCAGAGCCATTCCATCTAAAAGAAATAGAAATATTGCAACACCATACGACAAGATCCAAATATCCTAGATAGAGATAATAGTTTAGGATAGCTCCTCATACATCAAACATCAGAGTATCGGGCGGAAGCGGAAAACAAGATCCGAGTATGGATAAGAAGCAAATCGGCATAAGATGCCACATAATAAACACATCCCGCCCACAGATCTCACGGATCCCCGTTCCCGGAATCTCTACACCGAGTGATCGCTGCCAACATCATCCGTCTCCTCCACCCAGTATCCATCTTGCGAGTACACATCTTCATCTGAATCAAACAATTTATCGTGTGAGACCCTAGGGGTGACACAATTGCGGCAAAATATAATAACTAACAAGCCTAGAGATACTCGCTAACGATCCACCTAACCAATGATAGACGGATGTCCGTTAATTAGAATCAACAGTTATAACAGTATAATTAACAGATCCATCCTCCTTCTCGCTTACCAACGAGAAAGCGGACGAACATCCCATCCGTTGGCAGTTTTATTATCCATCCATGAGTATTGCGCTATTTACTAATCAGGTACTTAGTCAGATTAAAAGCGGTACTTTAGTTATACTTGTCTATGATCGAGAAACTGTGCTCCAAGTCGTCCATAACCGCGGACACGGCTTTCAGAAAGATTTACCCCGCAGGGGTGCACAAATAGCAACACACACTTGATCAACCTCGGAAAAACCAACTCAAAACCCAACGAGGCATTCACGACAAAGCGATCACAGGATTCAGAAATATTTCAGGTGGCCACCCCATTAAGCTACCCGCAACGAAGTTGGCCGGCTCCGAGACGGACCCAAGGTTTGCGTCAATGGCTGTAAACGACCGGGAACCCGAAAGTGTGACTGGGCTTGTCGATACCGCGAAAACACTCCGCATCCAAAACGCCGGCGCGCAGAGAGCGTTCGACGGAGCGATCGACGTGACCAGGACACGACTGCGACGGCGAGGATGGCTGGGAGGGTCGGGCGCTCACCGCGGGGAGGTTGGTAGAGTCAGATTGGGCCGGGGAATGGCGGATCGGCGATGAGGCAGACAGACGGCCGGTTTAGGGTTTCGTCGGTCGTGACGGTGTGCGGCAGGGCTGGATCGGCTCCTCCTCGCTGCTGTGCACGAGGCGACGCAGAGGAGCACCACGGTCTTCCTCGACACCTCTCACACCGCGCCCGCCTCCTCGATCCGTAGGTGGCAGCCGAAGCCGAGGGTGGTGGCCGGAGTAGGCAGAGGTGGTAGCGGGGAAGAGAGGAACGGCGCAGCACCCAGGGGTGGAGCACTGGGACACGGCAGAGGCGAGAGGGTGGAGATAAGGACGGGAGTAGAAGGGGGATGCCGTGAGGAATCAGGGTGGAAAAAGGTGGCTCGGGTGGTCACCTTTCCCTCCTTCCTCATGTGCTAGGCATGGGGAGGCCAGGCAGGCAGCTGCAGGTGGGGCTCGGCAGGGAGAGGGGCTAGGCTCGGGCTGGTGGGGCTGCTTGGCAGCGAGCGAGTGAGGGGAACCGATCGAGAAGGGGTAGATGGCATGTGACTAGGGTTGGGGTGATGGCTCGGGTTAGGGTAGGGGAAGTGGATGGGGTAGCTGGGTGGGTCCCTGGCTGGCAGAGAGAGAGAGAGAGAGCGAGAGAGAGAGAGAAAGAGCAACTAGGGGTGCTCGGCATGGTGAGGGTAAGGTTAGGTTAAGGTTGGCATGGCGGGCTCGACATGGTAGTGAGGGGTGGTAGGGTGGTTAAGGTGTGAGGTTGGGTGCAACTAGGGTTTAGGGGTATGGGGGGGATGGAGAGGATTAAGAAGAGGTAGGGGTAGGCTTAGGTTTGAGTTAGAGTTTAGCTATGTAGAGAAAGGGGAGGAAGTGACTCATGGGCACATGTATGCACACATGCATGTGTAGATGATGGACAAGGTGGAAGGGATAGATGTAGGAGGTAGGGTTTTGAGAAGAGATGAATCACCAAAGAAGTTTGCATCAAGAAAAAGGGAGAACCCAAAAGGACCAAAATAGAGAGAGAGAGGTGGAAGGGAAAGTGATCTTGCATGTCCCATGCATGTGTAATAAATGTCATCTTTATTCTTGTAAAAACATTAACAAATTCCCATGACATTTATTCATATGCATTCCCTAATATGGAGTAAGGTCAAGCAAAAAGGAATTAAAAGTAGGTCCCATGTGGAGTAGATGAAGATGATCATATTTGAACATAATTGGGACTTGCTAGTGTGTATATTCCACTAGATGTTTAATAGTCTCAAAAAATATTCCAACATGAGCATACATTCATACTAATCCATATGGAAACTAGGAAAAAGGGGTCCCACTCACAAAGCATGCAAAGGTGGCTCCACATATTAATAATGTAGAAACAACATGATGCTAGTGTGAGGGCATGTGGAAAGTAGAAGTGGATCCATCCCAACCCACATGAGCTAGATTTAAATGCAAAAGGAAAGGTAAAGCTCATGGATAATTAGGATGGTGAAATTATAAGGTGGTGACAAAGAAAAGGTGGTGGAGTGGAATAAAAGATATGCCCCCAACTCAATTTGGGCATCAAGCATTTATCAAGAACCAAATACAATATATCAAGAGCCAAATACAATTACTAATGCATATGAGAGAAGAACCAATTGAAAGGGTTTTATATGATGCTCAAATGCAAGGTGGCATGATGACATGAGCATGATATAATTATGATGCAACAATTGTATGTAGAAAGTAGCAATTATATTACTAGACCATGTAGAATTACATATGTTAGACAGATGGGATGCTACAGGCGCCGCTCTGCCTCTTGGCTACCACCCGCCCTCACGCCTTCCTCCTACCACACCCTCCTCCCCCAGCGTGCGACGGTCAAGGTCGCGCTGTCTCCATTGTCGAGAATAGCAGGACACTGTGCGTCGTTGCTCTGAGGAATGGCTGGTGGCTAGCGGCAGCATTGCAGCACACCACCGCTCCCTGGGAGGAGCGGTTGCTCTCTCTCCACCTCTAGACCTGGCGGGAGGAGCACTGCGTTGTCTTTGTCATCCTCGGCAAAGGAGGCGGTCGTCATCGCCCCTTGGCACACTACCACCGCCACCACGTCACCTTCATCATCGTTGAGGACGCAAGCCAGCAGCACGGTGACATCCCTCGTCCACGTCTTCTTCATCCAGGACCTAAAGGTTTCTCCTCGCTGTTCATCTCCCTCATTGGAATTAGGTTGTTTCCTTTCCCATTAGTGATTCTAGATTGGTGTGATGGTATGTAAGCCTAGAGTGTTAGATCAAGTCACATATATGAGATATGCAATTGTTTGTGGTGTTAATTTCATTATGTAAATGGAAATGGTCCATAGTAGCTTTTTGTAGTTCAATTTCATTATGTTAGCATTTCATGTATTTCTCAAATAAAATAGCTTGCATTCTTGTTTAGTTGTGGCTCACTCCTACCGAGACTTGAAAGATATTTTTGTAAAATGTCTACATGATTGGCAAGTTATCACGCATCAATGTTATTATGTTCATGATACGTTTGCAACTGCACGGTTTTTGTCAAATGGACTTGATATTCTAGAATAAGCATTTTATTTCTCTGTTGTCTTTGTCTTTTATGTTCAAATGTATGACTGAATGCTCTAACATATTTGCAGGTTTACGTTTAATTAGAGAATCTAAGCTCTGTAGATCCACCATACAAATCTGTTGCTGATCTTAACTGTGGTATACTAGGCTATGCAACCATTTGGGATATTGAGCGAGCATATGAAACTTTTGAGGCAATGAAGGAAAAGTTTGGACTTACACCTGACATACATTCGTACAATGCTCTGTTGCTTGCATTCGGAAAGCTGAAAAAGATATTAATATTGGCTATATTTTCTTGTTTTTTCTTATGATCTCCCTAAAGTATATGTTTGCCAGCTTGATAACTATACCTTTAAATATGCACTACTCTTTTGTGTTACAGAAAGAGGAAGCTATTAATGTATTCCAGCACTTATCAAGCCTTGATGTTAAGCCAGATGCAACAACATACTCACTACTTATAGACGCTCATCTTATTAACCGAGATCCAAAAAGCTGCTATTATTGACGAAATGGTTAGCTGAACTTTCCCTTCACGCCGTCTATATATAGCTCCTCAAACCATGTTTTGTCCAGGTCCATGCAGGCTTCACCCCTACAAAGGAGACACTTAAGAAGGTCCGAAGACACTGCTCCCGTGAATCAGACTTTGATAGTGAGGAGAAACTGCAAGCCGGGTGTAAACAGATGAATTGCCGTTTGGGCGGAATTGCTCTATAAGATTGAATACAATGCTGAGTACTGAAGCAGTGAGTAGTGGGGCAACCTTTCGTCAATCAAACCATTTTTCCTTGTACCAAAGCCCTAGTCCAATTTTACTGATTATGCTTCGGTTGCTGATTTTGTTTTGCCAGTTGATTTTGACAATGCCAATGTTCTTTCCAACCTTTAGTAGGCACATCATGTACCGTTTCCAGGTATTTGAAGAGCACGAGGAGGCTGTAGTCTGTAAACTATACTTTGTAACTATTTTCCTAATTATTCTTCATTATCCCCCAGCAAAAATGTTTTTGCTGGGAAGTCTGGGCAAGATTGATGCTAGGATTTCAGAATAAGGTCAAATACATTTGTTTCCCTCTTACATACTTGCTAAAGGTGTTCAGTAGGGGGTTCACGGTTTGACGCTCTCCGCCTAGCAGCAGCCAGAGACTGACAGGGACGTCGAGCCGAGCTAAGTTGCCACTGATTCGCCTCTGCCAACCCCGCTCTTCTCCGTCCGCCATGCTCTCCCCAACGCTGAGCTCGTGTTGCTACTGTGCTTTGTCTCCCTCCACTCCGGATATCAATAGTAGAAGAATGTCCACCGCTGCACCGCGATAGAGAGTGGCGCTATAAGTTTTTGCTTTTCTAATTGAACATTTTGGCATTTTTCTTCATAGGTTTGTCATTATGTTCACCATGCCTCACAAAATATTTTTCTTGCTATGTTGACCACCCTACATTGGTTCATTCAAGTGGCGGTTCCGGCTCCATCGCCTCTGCCACCAGCTCGAGCATGTCCCTTCTCCGCCACATCATCTACCGGGCCAACGCGGCCAGCAAGACTTAAGGATGTGCACTCCACATCAGTAATCATCTCCCCTAATCAAGATTTATGTTACTTTCCTGCTATTTAGTTAGTACTGGTCAAGGTTCTTTCTTTCTATTTGATTAAGTTTCGATGCATGCCATTCATTTGATCCAGAAATTTAGTTATTGATTGCCAATTGTTTCTATCTAGAAAGTAACTGTTTGTAACATCCCAAAAACCCTAATCAAGTTTATCAAGTTCTAATCACCCAAGTTTAGGGTTAACAAAAACTTTTATTACAAATTTGAATATGAATGCACGTGTGTTTTGCATTAGTGTAGAATTGATTGAAATGGCCATGCTTGATTGCTATAAATGATGAGAAATGGTTTAAAGATGAATGCTACATCATCTAGGCAATTACAAACAAAATCCAAAGAAAAAGAAATCAAATATGAATAAAAAGATCGAATGGTCATTTTGACCAAAGTTAACCACTAGGCCACTTTGTGTCTTCCTAGAAGAGAAATTTTAATAGAAACAATTCCACTTCTTTTCAGCCCTTGCTAGACCAAGTAAAAGTGTATCAAGGCCCACTTTAAAAAGTTACAAAAACATTTTCCAAATCAATTAAATGGATAGTTGAAAATTTAGTCTAATGCATATGTGAAGATCACACTTTTTCAAAAACACATCATACCAATTCCCCTTGACCTCTCCAAGAAAACATAGATACTCAAACTTAAATAAAGATCACTCAAAAAAATCATTCAAAAATTTCAAAGTAATATTTTTGCGGCCATTATAACAAACACCTTGCTGACACTAAACTAACTACTGTCTAACTTCACTATTTTGCACAGTGATCCTCGACCATTTGGTCTCTCCTTAACCCCTTTGTCCCCTCTAGTGTCGAGCAGCACCCAGACCAAGCCTCCCTTAGCCGTGTGCACATTGGAGCGCCGCCCAATTGTGGTCATCGCCGGCCGACAGTGGGCAGCATGCCAGGAGCATCGCCGCCCTCGCCCACGACGCTGTAACTACCTCGGTGAATTACGCTCTTAGTTACATACCTGGATGAGCGAAAGTGGTTAAAATAGTATGGTAGGGCTCGGGGCCACTCACGGTAGACCTTTCGGCCATCCTAACCACTTTCAGATCATCGGGCCAAGAACGAGCGGCGTAATCGGCAGGCGAAGGGATCAACTACATACACAAATGAGTATGTATGCAAGCCACATACAACAGTCCTCAGAGCCATTCCATCTAAAAGAAATAGAAATATTGCGACGCCATACGGCAAGATTCAAATATCCTAGATAGAGATAATATTTTAGAATAGTTCCTCATACATCAAACATCAGAGTATCAGGGGGAAGCGGAAAACAAGATCCGAGTACGGATAAGAAGCAAATCGGCATAAGATGCCACATAAATAAACACATCCCGCCCACAGATCTCACGGATCCCCGTTCCCAGAATCTCTACACCGAGTGATCGTTGCCAACATCATCTGTCTCCTCCACCCAGTATCCATCTTGCGAATACACCTGTTCATCTGAATCAAACAATTTATCGTGTGAGACCCTAGGGGTACTCAACAAGTCTTTATGCCTCTAAAGGGGACACAACCTGGGGTGACGCAATTGCAGCAAAAGATAATAACTAACAAGTCTATAGATACTCGCTAACCATCCGCCTAACCAATGATAAACGGATGTCCGTGAATTAAGAACAACAGTTATAACAGTATAATTAACAGATCCATCCTCCTCCTCCCTTACCAACGAGGAATCGGACGAACAACCCCCATCCGTTGGCAGTTTTATTAACCATTCCATGAGTATTGCACTATTTACTAGTCAAGTACTTAGTCAATTTAAAAGCGGTACTTTAGTTAGACTTGTCTATGATCGAGAAACTGTGCTCCAAGTCGTCCATAACTGCGGACACGGCTTTCAGAAAGATTTACCCTGCAGGGGTGCACCAAATAGCAATACACACTCGATCAACCTCGGAAAAACCAACTCAAAACCCAACGAGGCATTCACGACAAAGTAATCACAGGATTTAGAAATATTTTAGGGGGCCACCCCAATAAGCTACCCGCAACGAAGTTGGCCGGCTCCGAGACGGACCCAGGGTTTGCGACAATGGCTGTAAACGACTGGTAACCCGCAAATGTGACTGGGCTTGTCGATACCGCGAAAACATTCCGCATTCCAAAGCAGTACAGGTGCTCCACGCACAATCTTAAATAAAGCAGTAAAGCATGGCATAGGTACAGAATAGTAATAAAGCCCTAGACTACTTTGTGGCCCCAAGAAATAAGAATGAACCAAGCTCTGGCTCAGGGGGGTCCATAAGGCCTCCCGGATGTGGATAGTGCGAATAGTCAAGGAACAGGAATCAAGTACTCGGGATCCTACGGGACACAAGTGAGCATGAAAAACCAAATAGCAGATATTGCTCATCGGTGCCTCTGTCATTAGTTAACCCATTACTACTCAGGTTAAGTTATTTAGGTACCTCGTTATCCATCAGACACTCACATACCCTACACATGCTTTTCTACGACTCGCATGGCTCAAACAACTCCCGTAGTAATGGCTCATGGGATGGAGGAACAAGCTTCAGTGGGGTTTAAAAGTAGAGGCTATACAGTACTTGGGATTCAATTTAATGCAATTGCGACTCAATGATGCAATAATAAGATAGAGGCAATAGGTACTATATGTATGCAAGCATGTGGTAGTGCTTGCCTGGCAGCTCAGTTGAAGCGAGATATGGATTTGGGTAGAATTCCTGTGATTCTTGGTAATTCTCCTGCTGGGCGTCTATTCGAAGAAGAACCAAACAAATAAGGGCCAACATAAATAAAGCGCACAAGCATATGAATTAAAATGCGACAAGCAAACAAGCATGCCATGATGAATGATGCACAATTTACATGGCATTAAAGTAGCATGGCAAGGGTGAGGTGTGGGTACAAGAATAAAGTATTTTATTAATTATTTAGCCAATTTTTATTGCCATAAACAGTTCTGATTTTTAATAATGACACGATGCATGCTTCAATTCAGAGCAAGGAATGCATAGATAGAACGGGCTCGTCGCGCTGATCGATTTAGACATATTATTTGTCAAATTTGGAGTTATAGAATTAAATTTATTAATTTATTAAGAAAAGGGCATTTTATTGTAATATTAATTATCTCGAAATTTTACAGTGCTCAAATAATATTTTGAATGGCATATTTGAATTCCTCACATTTTTCTGATTCAAAAACATATATCATTTGTATTATTTGGATTTATAATTTAAAAGTTACTTAAAAACAGATTTGAATTTGAATTTAAACTTTTCTAAATTTGTTTTGTTTAAACAGATAAACAGAAAACTTTTTATACTCAGAGGGGATTAGCTCAAGACGCTGACGGGTGGGGTCCGTGCTAACTCAGCAGCCGGTGGGGCGCAGCGGCTGGGTTGTCGTTTCTCACCAGGACATTTCCTAGCCGCAACCGCTGACAGGTGGGGCCGGGTTCAGCGGGGGCCACGCGCGCGCGTCGCCCAGCAGGGACGTGACACGTGGGCGGTCCAGGGACTGCGCGGTGGTGTTTTCTAGAAAACCGAGGTGCCTTTCCGTAAAAACGGCGAGCGACTGACAGGTGGGGCTGCGGGGGCTGCGGGTTGAGGCAGGAAAAAGGGCAGGGGCTAAGTGAAAAATGGCGCCGGCTGTTGCTGCTCGCTGACGGAAGGGGTTGTGCCGGCGGCGGATCCGGCCGTTTTCCGTCGACGGTGGCGACGAATCCGCTGGACGAAACGCGTCGACCCAAAAACGAAACACGTAAAGGGGACAATGAGCTACATATTTCGTGCAGGGAGCATCTCCGAAGGATGCTGTGCTGGCCGGGCTTCGACGAGGAACAGGGGGACAGAGGGGTCTGGGGCTATTGCTGTCAGCCAGAGCGCGGCACGCGGCGGCGCGCAGAGCGCTCGACGGAGTGTGGCGAAGCTACGGTGCAGGAGGGAGAGGAGGGGCATGTCTAGGAGATGCAGGGGCTCACCACGGTGTCGCCGGAGTGGTCGGAACGCGCGGAGGTGGTGTAGATCTTGCGCCGGGCTCGCGGACGACGAGCTCGGTCTTCTTCGGTTCACGGCGGCGCTAGGCTGCTCCGGCGAAGTTCCGGCCCCGGGCTGGTACGAGCTGAAGAAGGGGAAGCAGAGGACCTCGTCGGTGCTCCTAGCTGTCCTTGGAGAGCACCAGGGCGCGCAGAACCTGAACAAGGCAGGAGTATCTAGGGTTTTGGCTAGGTGGTGGCCATGGCTTTCTAGGGAGGAAGGAGGGAGGAAGGTGGGGTGCCTGGGTCTCCAGATCTCGACCTGAGGTGTACTGGGGTGGTTGGGGTGATAAGGAAGAGAGGGGAGAGGCACATGGGATGGTTCACTTTTTGGCAAAGTAGAGGAAGGCCTCGGGTGATCTTTCTCTTCTCTCTCTCTCTCTTGTTGCCTTGCTAAGAGAGGAAGGGAGGGGACCAGGGGAGAGGGGCATGCGATGGGGCTGGTGGAGTACTTGCCAAGAAAAGAAAAGGGTGAGAGGGAGAGGCTCACATGGGTTGGCTCGGCCTAGACTAGAGGAAAAGGGGGAGGTAAGAGAGGCCAACGTAGAGAGGGTTTTTACTAGATCATGCAAGGGTGTTTTAGGTTCTTGTGGTGATCCACCAAGGCAAGTATAGGTGGAAAAAATGGTGAAGTGAGGGTTTATGGTGGAGCACAAGGTAATGGTGAGGACAACCACAAGAGAGAGTGAGGGTAGGAATTTATGGGAAAAGATCCCACATGATCATGCATAGATGGGGGTATGGGTAAGGAGGGTTAAGGTTTGATGGTAAGCAAGATAATTAAGCCAAGAAGATTTAAGTACCATGCTCCACTCCCAAAAACAAATAAAACCCAAGGAGAGATAATAGTGATAACTTGCATGGCCCATGCATGGGCATAAAATGCCTTGTTTTATTCTTGTTAAAACAATGATAATGTAACATGGCATTATACACATGCATCCCACAATAGGGAGTAAAGCCAAGCTAAAGCAAAAGAATTGGATCCATCCCAACCCACATGAGCTAGATTAAATGGCAAAAGGAAATAAAAGCTCATGGTTAATTAGGATGGTGGAATTCTAAGGTGGTGACAAGGAAAGGTGGTGGAGTGGAATAAAAGATATGCCCCAACTCAATTTGGGCATCAAGCATTTATCAAGATTCAAATACAATATATCAAGAGCCAAAAACAATTGCTAATGCACATGAGAGAAGAACCAAAGGAAAAAGGGTTTTATATGATGCTCAAATGCAAGGTGGCATGATGACATGAGCATGATATAATTATGATGCAACAATTATATGTGGTAAGTAGCCATTATATTACTAAACCATGTAGCATTACATATGTTAGACAGATGGGATGCTACAGACGCGCACCAGACACGCCTTGGTCCACCGCCACCCCTGTCCAAGCCTCGACCGCAGAAGAGCCCTGGACCACCCTAGCACCGCCGCGCCCTATGTCTCTACACCAAGACCAGAGCGTGCTAGCTCGCCGCACCCGACCGCCTCGCACAGACCACGCTTCGCCCTCGCCGCGCACGCTCACGCTCGCCATGATCACAACAACCCCGCAGACACCCCCGTTCGCCGCCGCGTGACCCGTAGCTGCCACACGACATCGCAAACACCTCTGCGTCCACGCGGAGCACCGCACGCTCCCGACCAATCCACACCACCCCACGCCCCGTCATTACGCCTGTGAGAACCGCCAAGGAACCGCGCATCGTCCCCTAGCCTCAGCCGCACTGATAGCCGCCTATAGCGTCGTCACCGACGAGCTCGCGCCCACGCCATTCGATCCCCTCGTAGCAGTATAAGTAGTCCTCACAGCCACTCTCACACTTCTTCCCGGAGCAAGGCGAGCTCTCTCTCGCCGAAATTTGGCCGGAGCCCGCCGCTGCTGGAGGAGAAGAACGCCGTTGATTTCGACCATCCCAAGACCTGCCGCGACCGCCGCTAGAACTGCCGTTGTCTACCATGTCGATCGCCCCATCGCCGACCCTAGCTGGAGCCCAGGTGAGCCCCGCCAGACCCCCACCACTGTGCTGGGTCTAGTTCCTCGCCGGAGCAGTCCGTTGTCGATGACGACTCCCAGCCGTTAGATTAGAATTAGATCGTACGACTGAGATTCGTAGATACCATTTCGGGTAGTTAGTCTCGCTGATGAGTGGACCCCCTCTGTCAGCAGCCCACTGTGCTGTGTAGTGCAGTTGAGCCGACCCGTTTAAGTTTCTCGCGCATGCCTGGAGATTCAAATATTGATTTTCCGTTTTAGTTAAAACCCTATTATGTATCTAGATTCAAAAATCAATTCAGACAGTTTCACTAAACCAAATGGCATGATTCAAATTTTGTTAGAAAGATATTTAAATTATCTATCTAAGCCCGTTTCATTTAAATCATTTGGAGTTAGAGATAATCTATAGTAAATATAACAAGACAGAGACTTTTCCAACTTCAAGCATTTTTCAAAAATCAACCATAAATGCTTTTGAGTTGATTCCAACTCTCAAAAATCACATTTGATAAGATCTATCTGAATATGTAAAAATATTTAGGTTTGCATGCAGTGACTTTGGATGGAAATCTATTAAATGTAATATAGGCATTTAATAGATTTAAATTGACTAGAAATTCCTATATGTAAAAATCACATTTGAAATATTTTGACATGTGTTGAGAAACACCAAAGGATTTTGATGATGAAAATGTTGAGGCATTAGCCTTGGCCCTTTATAAAAACTGATGATTGTGTTTGGATGTGATACCATTCCAATTCTACCGTACAACCACAATACCTAAATTGGGTAGGGCGTAGCCAGAAGTTTATATGCATTAGTATGGGTTCCCTCGCGGGAGAGGTTTGAGATGAGGCTACCTCTTGATGATTGTCCACCTATGCAATGCCCAGGATGGCAGATGGCCTTGGCTGGGAGGCCAAACTCATAGGAGAGGTGCCTATACTAGGGTGTGTAATTGAAAGGTTATGATTGATTATCCGCATACTAAGTATGATTGATTCAGGGTTATCCCTGACGGATGTATCGAATTTTGTGGTGAAAGTGTACCACCTCTGCAGAGTGTCAAAATATTCAAATAGCCGCGTCCGCGGTCATGGACATTTGGAGTGGCCATGCTGTTCCGTCGTCGGATGTTTTCAAAATGACTTGTAAAACGAACTGTGACTTTGACTTGACCACAACATGGTTGTGGATATGAAAACTAGTTTCCCACTTAAGTGATATAGAATATTAAGTTAGTTTTATTTACTTCTAAACTTAGTTTAGATAAACCTGAATTTTTACAAATAAACCTAGAGCTTATGATTCTTACTAGAACTAACTTACTTGTTAGTGATAGTTTGCGAGTACTTAAAGCGTACTCATGGCTTTGTCCCTGGCTATTCCCGTGGCCAGACTATGAGGAGGACTACCAGGATGATGGACAACAGGATGTCTACGACAACTAGGATCATCTCCTATCGTTAGCATTGCCTGTGACCCTGAAGATGGAGCCCACTACTATGCTTATTATTCCGCTGCTTGGTTTGTATTAAGACTGGATCATGAGATCATTATGTTTTGTAATGGATGATGTACTGTGATATTCAATCTGTTATGTCTCACAAAAATGGTAATCCTGGGATTGCGACGTATGGCATAACAGGCATCTGGGATTAAAAATCCAGGTGTTGACACTGTTTTATACCTAACTCTTCCATTTTTCTTCATCTTATTCATCTGTATGGTGTGATTTCACGAACAATTAATGGTTGTAGAATGATTTCATATCCACGCTTTTTGAGTGCCCAATTCATATATCTTTTAGTTCATTATGTTCATTTCTAATTTATTCATAAGGTATTCAAAGTTTTTCCTATTGCCATAGCTTGGTCACAACAAATCATTTCATGACCAAGAACTTCCTAATTGTGCAACAAGTTCTAGGATAGGTGCTATAAATATTTATGTTCTTGGAGCAGTGACCAATCGACAAAATACCCAGCACATGGATCTACTATCGGAGGGCGCAGGTGGTAGTCCTTAGTTTCTGTAGTCAATGATCAGTTCATCTTCGAGCATCCAATTTTTCCTTTACCTATCTCTTTGATCTGCAAGGTTATTAATTGTTTATTTATGATATGCGAAATAGGAAGTTGGACATTAGACAACCTCTGGCAATGCATTTTAAACAGATTTGTGGAATTAGAGACTGAACCAGGACACATTTTTTGAGGCAAAGCAGGACGCAGTCGTTCCGTTATTATTTGCCTCCTCAATTCTTGTGATATTTATGGACTACATCTCAGTGCAAGATATCTAGCAAACTTCCTATAGACTAAAGGTACATATAGGTGATGACTGGCTAGCCTTATTGTTTATGATGGTAAAATAGTTCAGAGTAGTTCTTCTATTCTGATACTATCTCAATTAATATATCTCATGTCTCTAAAATAAACATTCCTTTAACTTAATAGACTATTTTTATTGTTTGTATAAGAGTATTTTAGTTGTCAGCATGCAGAAGCTTGCCGACAACGAATTTGATGGGGTGGAACTCATTATCGCCAGCTCTCGGTGCGTGGGTTTTTCCGTATGCGCTCATCATCATGGCTCCATGTGTTAACTGATTATCTAGTCTGCGGTACGAGTATTTTTCATGATCTGATTTTTATGCTGATGCAACTGTGAATTAGTTAATCTGTTATGTTGCATGGCATTACATATGATTTATAAGCATAATGATGGAGATGCTAGTTCATGAAGAATATCGTGCGTATGGGTAATCACATGGGAAAAATGAGAAGTTTTACATTGTTCTCTGTTTCCTGAACTACATACAATATCTGCAAATTAAGTGAAAGGGTTCTCCATAGATATCATTTTTATGGTACATTAGGGAAATTACTGTGTAATTATATATACCATAACATATTCTATACAGGATGTAGCTTTCCATTTTCAACTCCACCAAAATTTTACCACATTTTGGTTTGGATTAAAACTGCAACGGAAAAATGGTTGTTCTATTTTACGTAAGGTGACTATTAATTTATTAGCTTTGCTAGAACCACTTGCTTTTTGTATGAACTATGGTGTTAAGACTAATAAATTTAGTTATTTTGTTTGGTGTTTTTTCTGTAATGACACTTGTATTGATACTTCATATCATGGTATTTTTTGTATACTATAAATGGTACCTTAGATTAGTCTATACGTTGGGTGATTCTTTGCTTAGTGTCATGTTTTCCCTATTTATATGGATACACTACCGCATACAATACATGAAATTCCATCTGTACTTAGTATCCCTGCATCATTCGTATGTGTGGAATTTCTTTGAATAGTGATACTTTGTACCAAACTTCATAATTAGGCACCTTATGCAATTGTTCATACAACTAGACAGACAGGCGATCTTCGCCTCGCTGCCTTAATTTCATTCTAGCATAATGTGTCCTAGGTGGTCGACATGTGGGAGGTTTGGGTTTTGCAGCTATTGGCATAGTGCACCTAGTTTACTTTTTTTGCACCTTTTCCTTTGGTTCTTATGGTATCCATGAACCAACAGGTTGACACGAGTAGTGTTCAATTTCTAATTCCCTGATTGCATATCTGTATTTTGATATGTACTCCCTCCATTTCAAAATATAAGATGTTTTAGCTTTGTGAAATGAGTGTATCTAGACCACTTTTAGTGTGTAGGTTCATATAGGTTTTGAGTGAACCTACACACTAAAATGGGTCTAGATACATTCCTTTCACAAAGCTAAAACATCTTATATTTTAAAATAGAGGGAGTATATCATTAACTGGTAGGTCACTGTAAAGTACCGGTATAAACGATAACTAAAGGAGAGAATATTTACAATGGACCTATATAAGTCACTGATACCTTTGATCCGGATTACAGATGTAGTATAACTCTTTTTCCCTAGTAGACCTAGGTTAATCAAATCCTCGGGAAGCAAAAAGCGTAGTGAAGTTACTTTAACGGACCTTCGGGAGTTTTAGAATTCTTTTTGTGTTTTATTGGACCAAGAGTTTGCTGTCTTTTGTTGTTGTCGATGATGGAGAGAGAGGGCCTAGCCCTTACGGTTTCACCTGTAGCTATGCAAAACATCTGATGGAAATAAAAGATAATAATAAGGTATGCATGTAATTTTTAGAGCAAGATAAATTATATGTGGGCAGTGCATCCATAATTGTTATAGCCTCCGCAACCACTTATAGCAATAACCTACTAGTCTCATCCATAGAAGAAAGAGAACTAATGATATGCATAGTGACGTCACCGTTAATCCCAAGTAAATCCCTCACATACAGCCATACTATCCCTTCTATCACTGGGGTTCCCAACCTGCATATTAGTCATTACTCATAATCCCTATACCTGGCTCAATCCTCGGGATCTTGGGTACCTGACAAGTCCTTAGATTAAGGCAAGAGAGGATACAATATGTCATACAAATAATACATGATCTCATCTATGATAAATAACACGCACAAAAGCTACATGGCTAGGCCATATAGGGGCCCCTTCATGAAAGTTGTTCTGTTTGACCTAGCTGTGTTGATGGCAACTATACGACCGGAACTATACGGTCGAAATTTTATTCCCGCCATATAGTTGGTCGTTAAAGCGTCTGTCTCCACTTCACGACTACTGGTTTCTTCGGGTTGTTGGAAATATCGTATCTTTGACTTTAATGTTGTGATTTCCATCATCAAACGTCATTATTTGCACAGGGAAAAATACAAAGAAAGGATTGCATACCCCTTTGATCATTAGGCATTAGTGCTAGGGTTTAGAGAGATATTTCATAAAAAATATGAATAATATCCTGTTTAAATATGGACGTAGATGGCTATATTTGACAACCATCAACCTCCCCAAGCTTAAACTTGATCGTCCTTGAGCAAGAAAACAAAAATCAAAAAGGAACTCAGCATTTAAACTGAAATAACAAGATGGGGATCTTACTCATGATTGGCAGTCTCAAGTTTCCTCCACTTTATAAATCTGAAAAACTTCAGCATAGATAGAGTAATGGCAAGCATATCATACGGGTTTTTATGCATCCTTATAGCGCAGCAAAATTATTGGTAACATGGATGATTCAAATGAGTAAACCTTATTCCATGTCATGTAATCAACTCATAGGCTTTCCTTTGAAAAATAAAGTATAATCATATAAAATTAAGAGTGTGAGAGTTTGTCATGAAAAACATATACACTAGAGTATCTCAATTCTCCCACATCAATAAATCACGACTCTTCAAGCACTACTTTTCTATTCATTGTCCTTCAAGAATTTCAATTCTTAAGTAACTGAGAGCATTCCAAAGATTTTAATTAGTTTATTGGGTTATGATGGACACTTGTGGCATCACCAAGGTTGTGTTCCTTTTGTACAATGATTACTCATAACAGCCAGATGAGTGATTCCATCATGAACACAGCTACCCAGGAATACCAAGAATCTTACCCATTATAGAATTGCTGCTACATATGTTTAATCAACTCATAGCCTAAATCTAGGAGTTTCCTCCATGAAGATTGTTTGTAGGCTAGCGGAGTTGTTGGCATCCCATGAAGTTTGACACGCGTAAAGCCATATCATTCTTATGATTCATAAGTAAAACTTTGGAATGCTCACAAAAACCGCTAAACATTAATTCAATTGAACAAATCCTTTTAAAGAGAGCTATCAAGTCAATCATTATTTTCTGTGGTGTTGAGTGTCTCTAGAAATAAGCCTTCAAGATTAAACACTACAATACCCAAGCCTTCAATTGTGAGAATTTTTCTTATTGCAATTTTTAAAAAAAAATTTAGACAAGACTTGGTTAACTATAGGAGTTGAAACAAAACGTACTCAACTAAATACCCATGCAAACAAAATTTTACTACAATACAAAGACTCACTCCACCAATATAACATCTTATCATTTACTACTTCTCTCTTCCCTTTTGATTTGCTTCTTGAAAACTCGAAGTCGATCACTCTTCTACAAATGTGTGAAAGCCACAAAGAGAATAAAAAAGAAGGAAGAGGGAAAATAAAGATAAATGGAAAAATCTTTTTGTTGTTTTTAAGAGAGGGAATTAAAGAATAGAAAATTTACGGCAAAGCTCAGCTATAAAATCTCGAAAACAAATAAAAGTAACTAAAGATAAAGTGTTGGGGAAACCAACATGAGTGCTTATAAACTCGAATTAAAAACATAACCTCAAAATAAATAGAAACAAATGAACGCCAAATAAAGATAATGAGGAAAACCTCCCCAAGATTAGGCTTTTGCAAGCCCTTCAAATCATTGTGGTGGCGGGAAAAAGTTTTAACTCCAGTTCGCAAATTGAGTTGATAAATTACTAGTTGTTTCTCGGAGGTTCAAGGAGAGGTTTTACATTCTCTCCACAGTTCCTCTAAGTTCTTGAAAGTCTTGGTATGTAGCGAACCGGGTTGATGGCTGCTCCTCTTCTTGGTCCTCATCCTCATCTGGAATCTCCTCCTCGGGTTGGTGTTACTCAACCTGCAAGTCATCTAGCAAACGTCCTTACTCGATAGAGAAAAGACCATTAGACAAAGGAGAGGGGTAGAGACGCCCAGCTCCAGCAATATGCAAGTAATAAACACCACCTCTCCTAGTGAGCATTCCACAAGCTTTTAAACTAGAGAAACCAACACGTCGCTCACCTAGCACTGGTTGCAACTCACATAGGTTGATGCCTAGGGAAATGGCAAGCACGGTGATGACGCCTCCACCTGTGACTGGTCCTTGGCTTTGGGAGGATTGGTACTCCAAGTAGAACATAAGAATTGCACCCAAGCTGAGTGAAAGTTGGTGTTGTTGAAAGCACCTTTTGCAAGGACTAAGATTTCATCCTCATTGAGTCTCGTGAGCTCATTTCGTGCCTGCAAAGTGTTAGCAATAACATAGAACAAATAGCGAATTGCAGGATGTTGAATATTCTTCCCCTTGCTTACTCTAGAAGTGAAAATCATTCCATTATAATATTCTTCTGGGGAAGGGTCTAAGCCACTAAAGGATGCGCGTAAGTCACTATCATTATTGTTTGGAAAATTAAAACATGCACACTATTCATCTAGTGATAAATCATAATTGTTGTTCATAAGTTGGAAATAAATCATGTCCTCTCTATTCCACGCTTTAACAGTGCTTTGCAAAGAACTTAGGAATTCAATAGTTAACCGCCGATAAGTAGGCGCATCATTGAATACAAAGTTTTCCAGGCCAACCCTATTGCAAAGTAAATTGAAGTCATTAGAAATACCGAGTTGATTCAATATAATGGGGCAAGCCTACTTGGTTGCCTTCACTTCTTGGTTCTTGATCCTTTGAAGCGATCATGTTGGAGGTCATCCTTGAACCATATCCCCATGCATTCTTGAGCTGCAGCTCGAGAAGCACTAGCAGCGGCACGAGCACGAGTTTGGCTCCTTGTGTTCATCATCTAAAATAATAAGAAAAGAAGAAATAAAACTTTTTGATCCATCAATAATAAGCATAACATATTCCTCATAATAGCACATTAAAGAATCCCCTCAAAATAATAATCTAGGCAAGATAATCATGGCAATTAGTTCATAGTAGGTCTCACCCTAGATTAATAATGACAACGGATCATAGATGAATTTGCAAAAAGTAATTGGAGGATCAGAGGAGAAACATACTATAGATCACTAGTATGCGAGAAAATCAAACGAAATTGAGTAGAGATATAGATTTCTTGAGGCTTTGAGAGAGTTTGGACGTAGAAGAGTGAAAAAGGATTAAAGTTTTCGGATTGGAGCTACCTCCCGTGGCAATTTTGTAGTCTGATGCAATTATACGGCCGAACAATTTATTCCTGCCATATAGTTGGTCTGCTGTCAAAAATTTAGGGTTTCCACCTAGCGGCGTGGCTATACGGCCATAACTATACGGCCGGGATTTTTCTTCCTTGCCGTATAGTTGGTCGTCTAACTTTCTGTACCTGGAAAATAAATTTTACTATGGAAAAGATATCTATACGGCCAAACTATACGGTTGGAATTTTTATTTCCGTCATATATTTGGTTGTTAAACCTTCTGTAGTCATCAAAAAAATTATGTTTCTTTAAGAATTAGTTCTTATCCTAAAACTCAGAAAAACACCTTGCTTTTGACTGAAAAAAATATGCATGTTCAAATAAACTAGAAAGTCCAAAAGTAATTTCCCTGCCAATCAACCTATAGACTGCACAGAGTACATCACTCTAGATCTAGTCAAAGCTAATCAGACAAGCCTAAGCAAGTCGACCTCTAAAGATAATACTGTGAATAGAGAATAGATTGATTACAACCACCAAAACAGAGGTAGAGTGATGCATATTTATATATTGCAAGTCGAAGTATGTTATAACTCTATCAAAACATGGCAACGAGGCATTCATGCTAACAGATAAAATCCTATAGTCATTACTCTCTTGTAGTTAAAAAAGCTTCCATATTTTGAATGGAGAAACCTTCACGTAATAAATCTCTGACCAAAGCAAACCCGTGAGTGGGTCTTGGAGATAATATGTACCTTGTGAGCTAAAGTAGATAATGGCGCTGAGACAGTAAAAATTGTCGACCAACAACAGCATGTATAAAGTAGGATTTTTAGTACTACCTAACTTTTTCTCCTCAACTAGAGCTTTCTAGCACTCTTTATTAAACATAAAACTTAAACTAAAACTTAAAAACTTTACTCAAACCTTTATTTCACATGTGTTGCCTCCCATGAAGCACTCTTTTATGGCCAATAGCTTGACCTTGATTTTTTTCACTCAGGCCAGATGAGTGGAACACCCACTCCAAAATAGTTGGCCTTCAAAGTGATGGCCTCCTTTTGATTATGCTTGGCTTTCTTCTTCCTGGGAAAACGAATAACAAAAGGATCCCACGAAGGCAATTAAAGCTTCACGTTCCCTTCATGTATATTAATCAAAGCCTTAATAGTTCTTAAGAATGGACGATCTAATATAATAGGAACAATAGCATCTTCAGGCATGTCAATAATAACAAAATCATTAAGAGCAGGACAACCTTTAATGTATACTAAAGTATTTTCTTTAATCCCTACAGCATGTTTGTAGGAAGAATCTACTAGATGCAATTTTAACTCGGTGATTTCAAAAGAGCCAACATTTAACTTATTAAAAATACTTTTTGGAATTGTTGAAACGCTTGTACCTAGATCACAAAGTGCAGCTATCTCATTGGTCCCAATTTTAATCTTAATAGTAGGCTCAAATATATCACCAAGCTTCATAGGTATTTTTTTAGCAATTTTCTTATATTCTTCCTCAAGCTCACGTTCCTTTATTGCTACCTGATTAATGAAGTGTTGATACATAGCTTCATCATTTCCTTCACTTACCGGAATCTTGATATTGATCCTTTTTACAAGATCTTCAACGGTGTAACTTGGTGAAGGAGCATTACTATAATCAAGTTCTTCAGGCTCCTCCCTTTGTATTCTCATCATCTTGAGGTCTTCAACAGGATTGGGCTCAGCTTTACCTACAAATTTATCTAAAATGAGAGTTTGACTCTCGGTTATCTTACCTAGATGTGCCTCAACAATCCTTATTCTTTCTTGGAGGGCCTGCAAATCATTCCTCAAACTTACAGCTTGGTTAGATAATTTACCAAGGATAGCATCATGGTTCTCCGTTATTTTAACAAGGATATTGTTTTTCTCATTTTGTGAGTCTATAAAGGACTTAAGTGTTTCTTGGAGACTACCATTACTTGTTCCCATACTATTATTAGAGTTACCTGCAGGACTAGAATAGTGTTTCTGAAAATTAGGATTATAATTCTTCTTCCAAGCAGGGTTATAATCATTATGAGCTATGACGTCTATTTCTTCAATATTTGATTCTGGGATAGCTCTTACCTTGTTTTATTTACCTTTTATAACTAATATGAGATCATCCAGCTTAGCATTGAGTTCTTCATTTTCTTGTGGTAAGACGGAGTTCACCTTATTCGTGTTTGATCTATCCACATGCCACTGGGCATGATTGTCTTGCATATTGTCTAGCACCTGCTTCCGTAATATGTTTGCCCATAAATGTTTCTCCTGCTGCAGTATCAAGCATAGACTTATACACAGGGTTAAGAGCATTATAAAAAATGGAGGATTAACCAATCTTCCATCCCATGACTGGGACAGTTTCTCATGCATTGTTTCATCCTCTCCCATGCAAGCACTAGTGGCTCAAACTCTTCCTGTCTAAAACTAATAATATTAGATCTTAGTTGCATAGTCTTTGCAGGTGGGAAAAATTTAGTCATAAATAAAGAAGTACACTCCACCCATGATGCAATAGTATTTCTAGGCAAAGATAGCAATCATTCTTTTGCTCTTCCTCTAAGAGAGAAAGGAAATAAGCGCAATTCGACCGCATCGGGGTCAACATCTTTTATGCGCATCATATCACATATTTCAGTGAAAGTATTCAAGTGCATACCTGCGTACTCAATATCAGAGCCTCCAAATTGATTCTGTTGAACCAAACCTAAATAATGGGGCTTAATCATCAGTAGCAATTGCTCGCTGAGTAATAGGAGTACACAAATAATCATTGTTGGGAGATGCAAACTCCCCAAGCTTCTTTTCAGCCATATTTCCTATGTTTTTGGTTTTCTTAAACAAAGACTTATGATAGTAAAAACAAGAAATTAAAGACTAACTAATTTTTTTGGTTTTTCAAATAAATACTGAAAGCAAACTAACAAAATTAAAAACAAGAATTAAAACTATCAAGGTTCCTGCTAACCTCACCAGGGTAGCTATTGCTTCCCCGGCAACGGAGCCAGAAAAAGGGTTTATACCTTTGATCCGAATTACGGATGTAGTATAGCTCTTTTTCCCTAGTAGACCTAGGTTAATCGAATCCTCGAGAAGCAGAAAGCTTAGTGAAGTTACTTTAACAAACCTTCGGGAGTTTTAGAATTCTTTTTGTGTTTTACCAGACCAAGAGTTTACTGTCTTTTGTCGTTGTCGATGATGGAGAGAGGGCCTAGGGCTTTCGGTTTCACTTGTAGCTGTTCAAAACAACTGATGGGAATAAAAGATAATAATAAAGCATGCATGTAATTGTTAGAGCAAGATAAATTATATGTGGGAAGTGCATCCATAATTGCTATTGCCTCCACAACCGCTTATAGAAATAACCTACTAGTCTCATCCATAGAAGAAATAGAACTAATGATATGCATAGTGACGTCACCGTTAATCCAAAGTAAATCCCTCACATACAGGCGTACTATCCCTTCTGTCACTGGGGTTCCCAACCTGGAGATTAGTCATAACTCATACTCCCTATACCTGGCTCAATCCTCGGGGTCTTGGGGTACCTGACAAGTCTATAGATTGAGGCAAGAGAGGATACAATAATCATCATGTCATACAAACTAATAAATGATCCCATCTATGATAAATAACATGCACAAAAGCTACATGGCTAGGCTGAAGCCCTTAGCCCAAAGAGAATTACTCACACATAGAGATGAAATCAACGATCATAAATATTGTAATGGAAATCATGAGATTGATAACAAATAGTCTTACAATGTCGCCAATCGAAAATGAGATCTACTATTACAAGTTGTGGAATATGGCTATGGTGGTGGAGAAGGGTTTGGAGATTAGGTCTAAGTCTATTCCTCCGGCGGCTCTTCGGTATTGTGGATGGAGTTCTAGGGGCGGCTGGTGATCAAAAAGAGCTCTTGTTTGTCGTCGCCCGAGGCCTTTTTATATAGGGGTCCCTTCACAAAAGTTGTTCTGTTTGACCTAGCGGTGTCGATGACAACTATACGACCGGAACTATACAACCAAAATTTTATTCCTGCTGTATAGTTGGTTGTTAAAGCGCCTGTCTCCACTTCACGACTCCTGGTTTCTTTGGGTTGTTGGAAAAAATAGAAAGAAAGGATTGCATACCCCTTTGATCATTAGGCATTAGTGGTAGGGTTTAGAGAGATACTGCATCAAAAATATGAATAATATCCAGTTTAAATGTGGATGTAGATGGCTATTTCACAGCCATAAGTCACCTAAACTTATAAACAACAATTTCAGAGAACTCAAATCCAAGAAAAAACATAGACTAAGTACAGCTGCCCTATGAATACATAAGCAATCCCGAATCATTATTACTCTGCCCTCTCTAAACATATTATGCACATTTCTGAGAGTGAAGGAGATACCAAGCTATGCTTGGAAGCAAAATCATAAAGATTTTTTCTAAGAAACTGATATTAAAAAGGATGCACACAGCACAATGATTGGGAAAGATTGCAGCCACAACACCGATGGAAGATTAAAAGTACCACCTGACCAAACCTATACCAATGTTCCTTGGAATAGTTGAACCAGGTCTAGCAGCACCCTTTACTGCACTACGCAAGCACAAGATCAGCATTAGATCTATATTAATCAACAAACTTAAGTATGTAACCAATAGTAGGGAATAACTACACTCTTGGGAGTCTGGATGAACATAATATAAGGGTATAAAAACTATTTTTTATTTGAAGGAGCACAATAATATACAACCTTAAGGACGTGAAAGATAACATGGATCCAAATAAAATATAGACCTGGAGAACTTCTAAGTTCTAACCATATGAGAAGTGCAAGAATTTTTTCATACATGCTTCTTCATAAGAACATGGATACAAATGTAAAATAGATTCGGGAAACTTCTAACCAAATGTAAGAAGAACAAATACTATCAATTATAAAAAGGGTTCGAATGGGTACGGATAAGGTTCGTGTCATCGACCCACATGTCACTTTTTTTGCAGAGAATTACACACAAAGATTCACCCGGGTAACACTTTTTTAAAGATAATTACACGTCTGAAGTAATAGTCGATGTGTTGTCAATCATTCTTTCTGGTTGGTACTACCATGAGTGAAGGTGATGTAACCACACACAAGTACTAAATTCATGTAAGTTAGTAGGTGCCAAAGATATAGAACAAAATTAGACCATATGTGTCAATACCATAAACAATAATTTGGGAAAATCCATACTGTCAGAGGCAATGCAAACGATCTCCTTGGCGGAACCGAAGCCAACAAGCTCTATAGATGACCAAGTTAAAAAAAGCTCCATAGATGACCAAATAATGAGTGTAAATGTTTGCTGAGAGACAAACAAGAGAACATGCTGATACAAGCTAAATTAGATACAACTGTACAATTAGACAATTAGCAATGATGGCTAATAAGTATAAAGTAAGAGTTTGCATTTGTTACCCGATGGATGTGAAATATAGCCATCTACGTACACATTTAAACTGCATATTATTCATATTTTTGATGAAAGAATGCATGAGAAACTGTCCCAGTCATGGGATGGAAGATTGGTTAGTCTTCCATTTATTTTATAATGCTCTTAACCTTGTGTCTAAGTCTATGCTTGATACTGCAACTAGAGGAACATTTATGGGCAAACATATTACCGAAGAAAAGCAGCTGCTAGACAATATGCAACACAATCATGCCAGTGGCATGTGGATATATCAAACACGAAGAAGGTGAACTCCGTCTCACCACAAGAAAATGAAGAACTCAATGCTAAGCTGGATGAGCTCATATTAGTTGTAAAAGGTAAATAAAACTAGGTAAGGGCTATCCCAGAATCAAATATTGAAGAAATAGACTTCATAGCTCATAATAATAATAATCCTGCTTGGAAGAAGAATTATAATCCTAACTTTTAGAAACACTATTCTAGTCCTACAGGTAACTCTAATAATAATATGGGATCAAGTAATGGTAGTCTCTAGGAAACACTTAAGTCCTTTATAGACTCACAAAATGAGCAAAACAATATCCATATTAAAATAATGGAGAACCATGATGCTATGCTTGGTAAATTATCTGACCAAGATGTAAGTTTGAGGAATGATTTGCAAGCCCTCCAAGAAAGAACGAGGATTGTTGAGGCACAACTAGGTAAGATAACCGAGAGTCAAATTCTCATTCTAGCTAAATTTACAGGTAAAGCTGAGCCCAATCCTGTTGAAGACCTCAAGATGATGAGAATCCAAAGGGAGGAGCCAGAAGAACTTGATTATAGTAATGCTCATTCACCAAGTTACACCGCTGAAGATCTTGTAAAAAGGATCAACATGAAGATTCCGGTATGTGAAGGAAATGATGTGTATCAACACTTCATTAACCATGCAACAATAAAGGTACGTGAGCTTGAGGAAGAATATAAGAAAATTGCTAAAAAATTACCTGTAAAGGTTGATGTTATATTTGAGCCTACTATTAAGATTAAAATTGGGACCAATGTGATAGCTGCACTTTGTGATCTAGGTGCAAGCATTTCAACCATTCTGAAAAGTCTTTTTAATAAGTTAAATCTTGGATTTTTTGAAATCCCCGAGTTAAAATTACATCTTGCAGATTCTACCTACAAACAAGCTGTAGGAATTGAAGAAAATGCTTTAGTATACATTAAAGGTTGTCCTTCTCTTATTGATTTTGTTATTATTGACATGCCTAAAGATGCTATAGCTCTTGTTATATTAGGCCATCCATTCTTAGGAACTATTAAGGCTTTGATTAATCTACATGAAGGGAACGCGAAGCTTCAATTGCCTTCGCGAGATCCTTTTGTTATTCATTTTCCTAGGAAGAAGAAATCCAAGCATGATGAAAAGGAGGCCATCACTTTGAAGGCCAACTATTTTGGAGTGGGTGTTCCATTCATCTGGCCTAAGTGAGCAACATCAAGGTCAAGCTATTGACCATAAAAGAGCGCTGCATGGGAGGCAACCCATGTGAAATAAAGGTTTGTGTAAAAGTTTTTAAGTTTTATGTTTAATAAAGAGTGCTAGAAAGCTCCAGTTGAGGATAAGAAGTTTGGTAGTACTAGAAATCCTGCTTTATACATGCTGATGTTGGTCGACAATTTTTACTGTCATTTTTCTATCAAAAACAAGGGGTTTCGCTAAGTTTCAGGATAAGAAATAATTCTTGAAGAAACGGAATTTTTTTGATGACTACGAATGGTTTAACGACCAACTATACGGCTAGAATAAAAATTACGGCTGTATAGTTTGGCCATATAGATATCTTTGACAATGACAAGTTTTCTTTCCCAGGTACTGAAGGTTTAATGATCAACTATACGGCGGGAATAAAAATTTTGGTCGTATAATTCCGGCCGTATAGATATTGATGCCTTCGTAATTTTTTCCAGGTATAGAAAGTTTGACGACCAACTACGCGGCGGGGATGAAAAATCCTAGCCGTATAGTTATAGCCGTATAGCTGCACCGCCAAATGGAAACCCTAACTTTTTAACAGCAAACCAACTATACGGCGGGAACAAATTATTCCGGCCGTATAGTTTGGTCGTATAGTTGCGTCCAGCCACAAAATCGCCATGGGAAGGTAGCTCCAACCCCAAAACTTCACTCCTTTTTCTCTCTTCTACCTCCAAACTCTCTCAAAACCTCAAGAGATCTTCATGTCTACTCAATTTCATTCGATTTCCTCACACACAAGTGATCTACGGTATGTTTCTCCTCTGATCCTCCAATTACTTTTTGCAAATTCATCTTCGACCTATTGTCATTATCAATCTAGGGTGAGACCTACTATGAGCTATTGCCATGATTCTCTTGCCTAGATTGTTACTTTGAGGGGATTCTTTAGTGTGCTATGATGAGGAATATGTTATGCTTATTACTGCTGGATAAAAAAGTTTTATTTTTATCTTTCCTTGTTATTTTAGATGATGAACACAAGGTGCCAAACTCGTGCCACCGCTAGTGCTTCTCGAGCTGCCGCTCAAGAACGCATGGGGATACGGTTCAAGGATGAGCTCCAACGTGATCGCTTCAGCACGATCAAGAACCAAGAAATGAAGGCAACCAAGTGGGCTTTCCCCATTATATTGAATGAACTCGGTATTTTTAATGACTTTAATTTACTTTGCAATAGGGCTGGCTTGCAAAACCTTGTATTCAATGATGTGCCTACTTATTGCTGGTTAACTCTTGAATTTATAAGTTCTTTGCAAAGCACCGTTAAAGTATGGAGTGGAGAGGACATGATTTCTTTCTGACTTATGAACAACAATTATGCTTTATCACTAGATGAATGGTGTGCATGTTTTAATTTTCCAAACAATAATGATAATGACTTGCACACATTCTTTACTGGCTTAGACCCTTCCCCGAAGCAATATTATAATGGAATGAGTTTCACTTCTAGAGTAAGCAAGGGGAAGAATATTCAACATCCTGCAATTCGCTATTTGTTTGATGTTATTTCTAACACTTTTCAGGCACGAAATGAGTTCACGAGACTCAATGAGGAGGACATCTTAGTCCTCGCAAAAGCTGCTTTCAACAACACCAACTTTTCACTCAACTTGGGAGCAATTCTTGTGCGCTACTTGGAGTACCCATCCTCCCAAAGCCAAGGACCAGTCCCAAGTGGAGGCGTCATCACCGTGCTTTCCATTGCCCTAGGCATCAACCTAGGTGAGTTGCAACCAGTGCTAGGTGAGCGACGTGTTGGTTTCTCTACTTTAAAAGCTCGTAGAATGCTCACAAGCAGAGGTGGTGTTTATTACTTGCATATTGCTGGAGCTGGGCGTCTCTACCCCGCTCCTTTGCCTAATGGTCTTTTCTCTATCAAGGAAGGATGTTTGCTATATGTGTTGGGGTTCGCAGCATAGAAAACAATAAATTCCTATGATGGGAACTATATGCCAAGATCTATCTACTAAATACAAGCAACGGGTGGATATACATCCATAGAGAAGTTACCGTCGAAGACAACAAAGCTTTGTAAACGAGTTGGAACTCATGGATGATGTAGTCGTACACTTGCCGATCTCAAGATCGTGATGAAGTCCAGCAGGTCCGGCTCCAGCACGTCCATCAGATCTAGCTCCAGCAAGTCCAGCACCACCAAGTCCAGCACCGCAAAGCAGCGGTGCCTCCGTACGGTACCCCGACAACCTCCGTCCCTCGCTCCAGCAAAGCAGCGGAAGCAGCAACTCCTTTCCAGATAAAGCCACCGGGAACATGTATCTCGCTAATCCGAGACCATGGGGGAATAATACTAGAGGGGGAGAGAGATCCTTCACGAGGAGGTGTGAGTATGAAGGTGTGAGAGGGGGGCCTTTTATAGGAGGAGGGGAGGGTACCCCTCCCATGGCCGGCCCCCATGGAGGGTGTCCTTCACCTCCCCCATTCATGTGGTGGTAACCCCCTCCACATTAAAATGCCCCTTCACATTCTCTTTTAAAGGCTCAACTTTAAATGCATTAAATTTCTCCAAATTTAATGCTCTCTCATTTAATAAAACTATTTTATTAATTTTATTCAGAATTTTGTTAATTACTTTAATTAACAAACATTCACATAAAACCCCCTGCAATATTTTAATATTACATGCAGAACCAATTTCAGCAATTTCACCCGAAACAGTTTCGGTGTCTATTGAAATAATTCCAGCGCTTTCTTAAATCTTTATCAGAAACATATTTGCTCCAAATGGTGTCGGTATCTCTTAAGTGTGTCACCTACAGTTCGCGAATAATGCAGACATGATCAAGACCCCTCTCAGATCAATAATCAGAAGCGGGACCTGGAGATCCATACTGACTCCTACACATTCAATGATGACTTCTGTGATCGTGAGAACCTTTAATGCTAGTAACTAAATCCCTTTGTATCATGATATAATACATGTCCGAGATTTGATCATCAATATCCAAATACCTAGTTTGATCTTGTTGCCGACATGCACTCTTTTCTCGTTCCCGTGATATAACATTCTAGTGATCACATCACTTGCTTGCAAGCTATCTTAATGTGATATCACCGAGAGGGCCCAGAGTATATCTATCAGTCATCAGGATTGAAAAATTCCACTCTTGATCCATGAGCCTCAACATAACACCTTCGTAGTACTGAACCCACCTTTATAGTCACCCTGTTACAGTGTGATGTTTGATGTTATCAAGATACTCTTCCGGTGTTAGCAATTAACATGATTTCATGGTCTAAGGACTAAGATTACTTTGTATGATGTTATAGCAATATAAACATAATGACTTTGATCGCACTGCTATACTTCGAATGAATGTTCATCACATCATTCCACTAATGTTGTGACCTCATTATTAACAACATCCAATGTCCATGATCAGGAAACATTGATCATCTTGTTAATCAACGAGCTAGTTTATATGAGAGGCATTACTAGGAACTTTGTATTTTGTTTATTAAACACACATGTATTAACGTTTCCAATTAATACAATTATAGCATGCAAAATAAACATTTATCATAAACATGGAATAAGATAATAACCACTTTATTATTGCCTCTCAGGCATATTCCCTTCAGTCTCCCACTTGCACTAGAGTCAATAATATAGTTTGAAAAACTTTGCGTATTGAACACCTATGGCTTTCTGGTGTTGCATATACGCTATTGCTAGTGGTTAACATAATCTCCGAATCTGACAGTTTCAGGTCCGTGTGTATTTGCATGTCTTTGCGTCTCTACGCATCACTCATTCTCAAATGAGATGGCATTGTATAAATTTGGTCCTCTGGTGAGACCTTTTAGTTTGTTCGGGTTTAAATATGTTGATATTATTGGCATACAATATATCTTCATAGTATTAGCCCACTTTGAACCACACCTAGTTTGGTAGCAAACTTCTTAACACAAATGCCCTCCTTTGCTGCTACTATAGCAGTCATATACTTAGCCTTTTGTTGTAGTATCCGTCACAATGTTTCAACTTTAGAACTTATCCAAATCCATCATGGAACATCCTTTACATTACATTGTGCCACCCATAGTCTAAATTGAGATAAATTTAATTTGTATCTTGTGACAAAACTAGTATCAATGTAACACTTTACAATGAACTACCTTTAACTATTTGTCACTTATACATGATATATTCTTAGTTCTTCTAAAGCTCATAAGAATATCTTTACTATCATCCAATGATCATCTTATGAATCATTCTGGTATGTGCTCATAACATTTAGAGCATAGGACATTCTGGATATATACATATCACGGTATAATCGATCAAAATCTTCATGTGATTTTACTCACCAAGTGTTGAAATACTTGAATTTTGATACAATCCTTTCCATGCAGCAAGAACCTTTCTTGTTGTTTCCATATTGAACCCTTTCAATATCTCATATATGTATGTCTAGCACAACTATATTAGCGCCTTAATCTATCCATATAGACATTGATGCCAAATATTCCGGTTTTGCCCAAGTCTTTCATCGAAATCTTATTTTAATGAAATTCTTAACTTGTGTCAATACAAGATACATCATTTCCAATCAACAATATGTTCTCTACATAATGTATTAGAAATATGTCTCAGCGCTCCCACTTAATTTCTTGCAAATGCAAGCATCTTCATCATCTCCGATGAATTTAAACTCTTTTAACAGTTTCATCATGGTGAAGATTCCAACTCCGCTATGCTTACTTCAACTATTGAAGTTTGCATGCCCTTTTAGCACCCTTTGAATTAACAAAACCCTTCGGACCGTGTCTTGTACACGTCCTAGGTAACCATTCTATTAGAAGAACATTGTTTTGTTTGTTCAACTACCATACATCAAATTATATGTAGTGGTTGCTACATTAATCCGTCAAGACTAAATATCGCTATGAAAGATCACATCTTGTCATAGTCAACTCCTTGAACATTGCCGTAAACTTCTTTCTGACATGTCGACTATTTCATAGATGTTAAACATTGATGGCTCAATGCACGACGCCCAGAAAAGTGCTGGTGCGTGGTTGATGTAGAGCTCGTTGGGAACCCCAAGAGGAAGGTATGATGAGCACATCAGCAAGTTTCCCTCAGTTATGAAACCAAGGTTTAATCGAACCAGTAGGAGCAAGGAAACACCCCAAAGGTGTTACTAGCTGAGCTTTGGCAGGGCGCACTACCGATGCTAGTAGCAATGTGGAGACCTGCACAACACAACCACAAAACTTTGTCCCCAACTTGCGATGAGGTTGTCAATCTCACCGTGTTTTGCTGAAAACAAAGGATTAAACGTATCGAATGGAAAGAAGTAATAGTTTGCCGAAAGTAAACACAAAGAACTAAACAGTTTGTAGATTGTATGTAAAAGAAAAAGGACCGGGATCCATAGTTCACTAGAGGTGGCTCTCCTTAAGATACATAACATGCTAGGTGAACAAATTACAGCGAGGCAATTGACAAACATCGAGAAAACAATACATGCATATACTAATCATCTTGACTCCTCTGAGACTTGATTGGGCATTACAACATTATACATAGACCTCCATCCAACTGCATCTATGACTAATAATCCACCTTTAGGTTATCATCCGAACTCCCTCCAGTATTAAGTTGCAAGCAACAGATTATTGCTTTACGAACTGCGTGTAAAGTAAACAATACGATTGTTCTATGAACAAAGGATTGTTGTTTTCTCCCTAGTAGCAATAGCACATCTAGTACCTTAGAGATTTCAGTCACTTCCCCAGATTACCAGAGGCATGAACCCACTATCGAGCATAAATACTAACTCTTGGAGTTGCTAGCATCTACTTGGCTAAGATAGCTACTAACAATGGAAAGCATGCAAGATCACAAATAACAAAGACATGATAGAATCAATAATCAATCTGAAATAGCATCTCAATATCCATCGGATCCCCGCAAACACAACATGCAGAATTACAAATAGATGATCTTGATCATGAACGGAGCTCACAAGATCGAGACATGAAAGCACAAAGGAGGAGAACCAGCCATCTAGCTACTACATGGATCCGTAGTCCAAGGATGAACTACTCACGCATCACACCGGAGCCTTGCATGGTGATGAAGAAGTCCTCCAGGGTGAATTCCCCTCTCCGGCAGGGTGCCGGGAAGACCTTCAGACCCCTCCCGATCTGGAGATGGAGATGACGCCGGCTACAGACTCTTTCGTGGATTTTTGATTGGGTACTTAGGGTTTACGTCCCGAGGGCATCTTATAGTCGAAAGGGGAGGCCGAGGGGGTGCCTGGGCTGGCCACACCACCCCCTGGCGCGGGCCAAGCCTGGCCGCGTGGCCAGGTGGTGTGGCCGGCCTCTGGCCCTTCTCCGTCTCGTATTCTGGCACTTGATGACTTCCGGAAAAATAGGCACTTTGGCTTTTGTCCCGTCCGATTCCGAGAATATTTATTTTCTGACTTTCCTGGAACCAAAAACAGTAGAAAACAGGCAGCTGGCACTTTGGCTCTTGTTAATAGGTTAGTCCAAGAAATCATATGAAAAGTACTCCAAAGTTGGAACAAAACACAAGAAAGTGGATAAAACTAAGCATGGAACATCAAAAATTATAGATGCATTTGGAATGTATCAAAATCCCCAAGCTTAACTCCTGCTCGTCCTCGAGTAGGTAAGCGATAAAAAGAAAGAATAATTTTTTGAGGTGACATGCACCATCAAAGCCTTGATCAAAGTATTTGTAAAACATTCAAAGCTGGGATCATAGTACTTCAATCATAACATGAAAGACAAAGTTCTAGCAATAAGCAAAGAAACTATGTTGCAACATGAAAAGGCACAAACAAAAGATTCATGAATAACAATGCTTTGCAAGACGTTTGTTTGTTTCACATAAAGAAAACATAGCATAATAGTATTCAACTTGTCCCTCATTGAGTAGCAAATATAAATGCATAGGACACCTTCAAAGTTCATAAGAGTGACTAGATACAATAGTTTAAAACAAGCAATATCAAAGTATGCATCAATCAACTAGTCTTGGGACAATGCACATAGAACTAAGAATGGCCACTATGCTCTCAAAGTAGGTGCATCAAGATAGAAGGTGGAGACTCAATATAATGGTTGAAGAAAGGCCTTTATAAAAGGAAGTAGGGATTCAAGTCTCATAAAGAGCTTCCAAAAATTATGGTACTTATAGCTTTCAGCTCTCATTGCCCCTATCATAAGCATCTTGAAGTGATTAAGGTTAAAGTGAACAAACTATGGCGTACATGCTTGAAGAAGTATAAGTCAGAAATCTCATGTCCCTTGTATACGAGGGCCGCTCCTCATGCTACTCAAGTTTAGTCACCGGTAAGTTCTTGTCATCGTAGGTACATGTGTATCATAGAGAACTGCCAACGGGGTACCCCTTGCCCGATGATACGGAAGAATCCCCATATCAAAATGACAAGACAAGCAGACAACGAGCATCTCAGCAATCTTCTTATTTACCATGGGAATATGGTGCTTTTTTCTCTCTTTTCTCTTTTCATAATCTCTTTTTTTTCTTTTCTCTTTTTTTCTCAATATAGGACTCTTTTTTATAAGAAGAATGCTTCATATATAGCTCATTATGGTTACGCTACAGGTTTCCACCATGTCAGCATGGATTAGACCAGCGGCCTAGTCGTTTCTCTAACACATATACATAACTCCATGTACTTACAAGCTCCCCTTTCATTTCACACCGACGACATCCATATACAAAAGAGCATGATATCAACTAGGTACAAGTACCAAGTGTAATGTTGAAAGCGTTCCCCATGAAAGCATGGTTCTGATAATTCCTAACAAATAAGTGCAAGCATATACAACATAGATGACACAATGGTTCAAGTTTATTAAGGGCAAGAAAAGTAAAGTGTGCCATCAAGTTCATGAGAGCTTTAATCACTACTTTTCTCCTAACAAGTTTAATTTGGAAGGTAAACAAAAGCATGAATATACTTGGAATAGCATAAGCTAGTAGGTAGGTATGGTGTACTCTTTGGAATAACTTGGTTTAAGGAGTTGAATGCATGAGTGGAACTCATACTTGGTGGTGGAGGCTAGCAAAAGACTGGGAGCGACAAACTAAGAGAGCAATAATGGCCATAATCATGCAAAGCGACAAAACATCATTGATCAAAGCATAAAGTGATACTACAAGTTGAAAACTAAAGAATCATAAAGGCTATGGTGATTTGAGATAGTCATAACATGGTGTGAGCATGTGCCAAGTCAACCCAAATAAAGCATCAAAGGAGAATACCACTATAGTATGCTTTAATATGCTAAAACAACGCATGATTCATCCAAGGCACATTAAGCAATCTCAATTGTTTATAAAAAGTCATGCTACAGCAAAGAATACTAAGCATAAAGCCAAAACAGTATCAAGCATGGCATGACAAAGCATAGCCACAGTCAAAAACGAGCTCTTTTACCACATAAGTATGAACTTTCCTACTCTTTTCCAAACCAAACCAAACTATTTGCAAACCAATGTATGAAAGAGGGGGTCCAAACAATTTATTCAGAAAACTAAGCAAATCAAAGCAAACGAAAAACCAAAACAAAAACAAAAAAGAAGACTCTCCAAGAAAAACACAACTGTGCATGAAACAATAAAAATGAAGCGTTTGGAAGAAACCTGGGATTTTTATTGATGAAGAAGGGGATGCCTTGGGCATCCCCAAGCTTTGACGCTTGTACTTCTTGGATATTTCTTGGGATGACAGGTGTGGCATCCCCAAGCTTGAGCTTTAGTCCATCCTTTATCTCATTACTCATTCCTTCTATACACCTGAAATGTTTCCTTCATACAAAACTTCACACAATCCTTATTAGCAACATTAGTGCACTCAAGCTAAATAAGTCTTAAGGTTTAGTTCTAATACCAAATAAACTTCCATTAGAACACTAGCTACTGTAGAACTTCCCTCAAAAAGCTCAATGCCCCAAAAGGACTCAAGAAGGAACCAACAAGAAGCAAATGCAGAAAATGGCAGAAATGTGTCAAAACAGACCAGCAGGTAAAGACGAATTTTTTCGAAGACCTTCTGTTGCTCAAATCAAAAAGTGCTGAACTAACGAAAGTTAGATAACAGCCTGGGGAATAAGCACAAAAATTCACGCCACAAAAATAAGTTCAGAGATTTTACACGAAATTTTACGGTGAAGCACAGAAATCTGTTTCGGGACAGCAACTTTCCCAGTCATTACTTCTCTCTCATTAGAAGTTACTTTTGTCACAAAAAGCAAATAAAAAGGATAAGGAGAGGTTATTACAGAGGTAATAACTTCCAAGACTAATCTAAAACTTTTGGGTTATCTCCCAATAAGTACTTTTACGCCTTTAAGTTAGGCATAAGAAGCAAGAAAGAATCAAGTGTTCTCAAATGAAGAAGCATTAAAACCGAATTTTGTTTTCATATGAGAAGCAAAAGAAATATTTTCTCTATTTCTAGGGAAGTTTTCTATACCTTTATTGAGTGGGAGTTGATATTTAATGTTGCCTTATTTTATATCAATGATGACACTAATAGTTCTAAGAAAAGGTCTTCCCAAAGTAATATGACAAGAAGCATTGCATTCGACATCCAAAACATAGAAATCAACGGGGACATAGGCATTGTTAACCATAATAAGAACATCATTAAGACTCCCCATGAGTTTCTTTTTAGCATTATCATCAAGTGGGACATTCAAATAACAATCTTCAAGTGGAGGCAAATCAAGCATATCATAAATCCTTCTAGGCATAATAGAAACACTACTATCAAGATCACATAAAGCTTTGAAATCAAAGTCATTCACTTTCATATTAATGATGGGTTCCCAACCATCTTCTTGTTTTTTAGGAATAGAAGCTTTATGTTTCATCTTTTCTTCTTTAATCTTTATGAGAGCATTAGTAATGTGTTTTGTAAAGGCCATGTTCATTGCACTAGCATTAGGACTTTTAGCAAGCTTTTGTAGGAACTTAATAACTTCAGAGATATTGAAACCATCAAGATCAAAATCAAATTTATCATCTAGAGTAGTAGAAATATTACTAGCCTCAACACTAGTGGTGGTAATAGTAGAAACACTAATGTTTCTAGCAATTTCATCTTCTCTTTCCCACTTAGCACGTAATTCAGCTAATAGTCTAACATTTTCATCAATTCTTACTTGTATGGCATTAGTAGCTACAAAGGGATTCTCATTAGTTTCAGGTTTAGCAGCCATTTTATTCAAAGTAGTTTGAGCTTCAGCTAAAGATGCTATATTTCTTTCAGCATTAGAGAGTTTTTCCTCAATAGTTTTATTGAAAGCAGTTTGTTTACTAATAAACTCTTTAAGCATAATTTCAAGTTCAGAGGGAGCACTCCTATTACTGTTGTAAGAATTTCCATAAGCATTACCATTGTTGGGAGGATATGGCTTATAATTGTTGTTACCAAAATTGTTCCTATAAGCATTATTACCATAGGCATTGTTGCCAAAATTGTTATTTCTTATGAAGTTCACATCAACTTGCTCTTCTTGAGCAACCAAAGAGGCTAAAGGAACATTATTTGGATCAATATGGGCTTTCCCATTAACAAGCATAGACATAATAATATCAATCTTATCACTCAAGGAGGAGGTTTCCCCAACAGAATTTACCTTCTTACCTTGTGGAGCTCTCTCAGCATGCCATTCAGAATAATTAACCATCATATTGTCCAGAAGTTTTGTTGCAGCACCCAAAGTGATGGTCATAAAGGTACCTCCAGCCGCAGAATCCAATAGGTTCCTTGAAGAATAGTTCTATCCTGCATAAAAAGTTTGGATGATCATCCAAGCAGTCAGTCCATGAGTGGGACAATTGTTTACCAAAGATTTCATTCTTTCCCAAGCTTGAGCAACATGCTCATTATAAAGTTTTTTAAACTTCATTATTTCACTTCTCATGGATATAATCTTAGCAGGAGGATAGTATTAAGCATATTTGCATTTAGTCCAAGAATCAATACTATTCCTAGTTAAGGAATTCAACCATTCTTTAGCTTTTCCTCTCAGAGAGAAAGGAAACAATTTCAGCTTAATAATATCACCATCTATATCCCTATGCTTTTGCATCTCACAAAGTTCAACAAAGTTATTTAGATGGGAAGCAACATCTTTATTACCAATACTAGAAAATTGTTCTCTCATAACAAGATTGAGTAAAGCAGGTTTTATCTCAAAGAAAGTATCTTCAGGCACATGTGGAGCAATAGGTGTGCTCATAAAATCATTGTTGTTGGTGCTAGTGAAGTCACACAACTTAGTGTTTTCAAGAGTAGTCATTTTTGTGTGTTTTCAAATAAGAAAGCAAACTTGTAAAACTAATTTTTTGTGTTTTTGATAAAGAAACAAGCAAACAAAGCAAAAAGAAACTAAGAAAAAAAAATAACAAAGTAAAGAGATTGGTTATGAGGGGCTCCCCTAGTGAAGATGTCCTTGACTCCCCGGCAACGGCGCCAGAAAAATGTTTGATGGCCCAATGCACGGTGCCCAGAAAAGTGCTAGTGCGTGGTTGATGTAGAGCTCGTTGGGAACCCTAAGAGGAAGGTATGATGAGCACAGCAGCAAGTTTCCCTCAGTTATGAAACAAAAGTTTAATCGAACCAGTAGGAGCAAGGAAAAACCCCAAAGGTGTTACTAGCTGAGCTTTGACAGGGCGCACTACCGGGGCTAGTAGCAACGTGGAGATCTGCACAACAAAACCACAGAACTTTGTCCCCAACTTGCGATGAGCTTGTCAATCTCACCGTGTTTTGCTGAAAACAAAGGATTAAACGTATCGAATGGAAAGAAGTAATAGTTTGCAGAAAGTATACACAAAGAAGTAAACAATTTGTAGATTGTATGTAAAAGAAAAAGGACCGGGATCCATAGTTCACTAGAGGTGGCTCTCCTTAAGATAGATAACATGCTGGGTAAACAAATTACATCGGGGCAATTGAAAAACATCGACAAAACAATACATGCATATACTAATCATCTTGACTCCTTTGAGACTTGATTGGGCATTACAACATTATACATAGACCACCATCCAACTGCATCTATGACTACCAATCCACCTTCAGGTTATCATCCGAACCCCCTCTAGTATTAAGTTGCAAGCAATAGATTATTGCTTTACGAACTGCGTGTAAAGTAAACAATACGATTGTTCTATGAACAAAGGATTGTTGTTTTCTACCTAGTAGCAACAACACATCTAGTACCTTAGATATTTCAGTCACTTCCCCAGATTACCAGAGGCATGAACCCACTATTGAGCATAAATACTAACTCTTGGAGTTGCTAGCATCTACTTGGCCAAGATAGCTACTAACAACGGAAAGCATGCAAGATCACAAATAACAAAGACATGATAGAATCAATAATCAATCTGAAATAGCATCTCAATATCCATCGGATCCCCGCAAACACAACATGCAGAATTACAAATAGATGATCTTGATCATGAACGGAGCTCACAAGATCTAGACATGAAAGCACAAAGGAGGAGAACCAGCCATCTAGCTACTACATGGATCCGTAGTCCAAGGATGAACTACTCACACATCACACCGGAGGCTTGCATGGTGATGAAGAAGGCCTCCAGGGTGAATTCCCCTCTCCGGCAGGGTGCCAGGAAGAGCTTCAGAACACTCCCGATCTAGAGATGGAGATGACGGCAGCTATAGTCTCTTTCGTGGATTTTTGATTAGGTACTTAGGATTTACGTCTCGAGGGCATCTTATAGTCAGAAGAGGAGGCCGATGGGGTGCCTGGGCTGGCCACACCACCCCCTGGCGCGGGCCAAGCCTGGCCGCGCGGCCAGGTGGTGTCGACGGCCTCTGGCCCTTCTCCGTCTCGTATTCTGGGACTTGATGACTTCCAGAAAAATAGGCACTTTGGCTTTTGTCCCATCCGATTCCGAGAATATTCATTTTCTGACTTTCTTGGAACCAAAAACAGCAGAAAACAGGCCACTGGCACTGTGGCTCTTGTTAATAGGTTAGTCCAAGAAATCATATGAAAAGTACTCCAAAGTTGGAACAAAACACAAGAAAGTGGATAAAACTAAGCCTGGAACATCAAAAATTATAGATACATTTGCAATGTATCAACATCCCCAAGCTTAACTCCTGCTCGTCCTCGAGTAGGTAAGTGATAAAAAGAAAGAATAATTTTTTGAGGTGACATGCACCATCAAAGACTTGATCAAAGTATTTGTAAAACATTCAAAGCTGGGATCATAGTACTTCAATCATAACATGAAAGACAAAGTTCTAGCAATAAGCAAAGAAACTATGTTGCAACATGAAAAGGCATAAACAAAAGATTCATGAATAACAATGCTTTGCAAGACGTTTGTTTGTTTCACATAAAGAAGACATAGCATAATAGTATTCAACTTGTCCCTCATTGAGTAGCAAATATAAATGCATAGGGCACCTTTAAAGTTCATAAGAGTGACTAGATACAATAGTTTAAAACAAGCAATATCAAAGTATGCATCAATCAACTAGTCTTGGGACAATGCACATAGAACTAAGAATGGCCACTATGCTCTCAAAGTAGGTGCATAAAGATAGAAGGTGGAGACTCAATATAATGGTGGAAGAAAGGCCTTTATAAAAGGAAGTAGGGATTCAAGTGTCATAAAGAGCTTCCAAAAATTATGGTACTTATAGCTTTCAGCTCTCATTGCCCCTATCATAAGCATCTTGAAGTGATTAAGGTTAAAGTGAATAAACTATGGCGTCCATGCTTGACGAAGTATAAGTCAGAAATCTCATGTCCCTTGTATACGAGGGTCGCTCGTCATGCTACTCAAGTTTAGTCACCGGTAAGTTCTTGTCATCGTAAGTACATGTGTATCATAGAGAACTGCCAACGGGGTACCCCTTGCACGATGATACAGAAGAATCCCCATATCAAAATGACAAGACAAGCAGACAACGAGCATCTCAGCAATCTTCTTATTTACCATGGGAATATGGTGCTTTTTTCTCTCTTTTCGCTTTTCATAATCTCTTTTTTCTCTTTTCTCTTTTTTTCTCAATATAGGACTCTTTTTTATAAGAAGAATGCTTCATATATAGCTCATTATGGTTACGCTGGAGGTTTCCACCATGTCAGCATGGATTAGACCAGCGGCCCAATCGTTTCTCTAACACATATACATAACTCCATGTACTTACAAGCTCCCCTTTCATTTCACACCGACGACATCCATATACAAAAGATCATGATATCAACTAGGTACAAGTACCAAGTGCAATGTTGAAAGCGTTCCCCATGAAAGCATGGTTCTGATAATTCCCAACAAATAAGTGCAAGCATATACAACATAGACGACACAATGGTTCAAGTTTATTAAGGGCAAGAAAAGTAAAGTGTGCCATCAAATTCATGAGAGCTTTAATCACTAGTTTTCTCATAACAAGTTTAATTTGGAAGGTAAACAAAAGCATGAATATACTTGGAATAGCATAAGCTAGTAGGTAGGTATGGTGGACTTTTTGGAATAACTTGGTTTAAGGAGTTGGATGCATGAGTGGAACTCATACTTGGTGGTGGAGGCTAGCAAAAGACTGGGAGCGACAAACTAAGAGAGCAATAATGACCATAATCATGCAGAGCGACAAAACATCATTGATCAAAGCATCAAGTGATACTACAAGTTGAAAACTAAAGGATCATAAAGGCTATGGTGACTTGAGATAGTCATAACATGGTGTGAGCATGTGCCAAGTCAACCCAAATAAAGCATCAAAGGAGAATACCACTATACTATGCTTTAATATGCTAAAACAACGCATGATTCATCCAAGGCACATTAAGCAATCTCAATTGTTTATAAAAGTCATGCTACAACAAAGAATACTAAGCATAAAGCCAAAACAATATCAAGCATGGCACGATAAAGCATAGCCACAGTCAAAAACGAGCTCTTTTTACCACATAAGTATGAACTTTCCTACTCTTTTCCAAACCAAACCAAACTATTTGCAAACCAATGTATGAAAGAGGGGGTCCAACAAATTTATTCAGAAAACTAAGCAAACCAAAGCAAACGAAAAACTAAAACAAAAACGAAAAAGAAGACGCTCCAAGAAAAACACAACTGTGCGTAAAACAATAAAAATGAAGCGTTTGGAAGAAACCTGGAATTTTTATTGATGAAGAAGGGGATGCCTTGGGCATCCCCAAGCTTTGACGCTTTTACTTCTTAGATATTTCTTGGGGTGACACGCGTGGCATCCCCAAGCTTGAGCTTTAGTCCATCCTTCATCTCATTACTCATTCCTTCCATATACCTGAAATGTTTCCTTCATACAAAACTTCACACAATCCTTATTAGCAACATTAGTGCACTCAAGATAAAAAAGTCTTAAGGTTCAGTTCTAACACCAAATAAACTTCCATTAGAACACTAGCTACTGTAGCACTTCCCTCAAAAAGCTCTATGCCCCAAAAGGACTCAAGAAGGAACCAACAAGAAGCAAATGCAGCAAATGGCAGAAATCTGTCAAAACAGATCAGCAGGTAAAGACTAATTTGTTCGAAGATCTTCTGTTGCTCAAATCAAAAAGTGTTAAACTAACGAAAGTTAGATAACAACCTGGGGCCGAAGCACAAAAAGTCACGCCTCAAAAAGACGTTCAGAGATTGTACACGAAAGTTTACGGTGAAGCCCAAAAATCTGTCTCGGGACAGCAACTTTCCCAGTCATTACTTCTCTCTCATTAGAGGTTACTCTTGGCACAAAAAGCAAATAAAAAGGATAAGGAGAGGTTATTGCAGAGGTAATAACTTCCAAGACTCATCTAAAACTTTTGGGTTATCTCCCAATACGTACTTTTCTTTAACGCGTTTAAGTTAGGCATAAGAAGGAAGAAAGAATCAAGTGTTCTCAAATGAAGAAGCATTAAGACCAAATTTTGTTTTCATAGGAGACACAAAAGAAATATTTTCTCTCTTTTTAGAGAAGTGTTCTATACCTTACTTGAGTGGGAGTTGATATTTAATGTTGCCTTCTTTCATATCAATGATGGCACTAACAGTTCTAAGAAAAGGTCTTCCCAAAGTAATAGGACAAGAAGCATTACATTCGACATCCAAAACATAGAAATCAACGGGGAAATATGCATTGTTAACCATAATAAGAACATCATTAAGACTCCCCATGAGTTTCTTTTTAGCATTATCATCAAGTGGGACATTCAAATAACAATCTTCAAGTGGAGGCAAATCAAGCATATCATAAATCCTTCTAGGCATAATAGAAACACTGCTATCAAGATCACATAAATCTTTGAAATCAAAGTCATTCACTTTCATATTAATGATGGGTTCCCAACCATCTTCTTGTTTTATAGGAATAGAAGCTTTATGTTTCATCTTTTCTTCTTTAATCTTTATGAGAGCATTAGTAATGTGTTTTGTAAAGGCCATGTTCATTGCACTAGCATTAGGACTTTTAGCAAGCTTTTGTAGGAACTTAATAACTTCAGAGATATTGCAACCATCAAGATCAAAATCAAATTTATCATCTAGAGTAGTAGAACTATTACTAGCCTCAACACTAGTTGTGGTAATAGTAGAAACACTAATGTTTCTAGCAATTTCATCTTCTCTTTCCCACTTAGCACGTAATTCAGCTAATAGTCTAACATTTTCATCAATTCTTACTTGTATGGCATTAGTAGCTACAAAGGGATTCTCATTAGTTTCAGGTTTAGTAACCATTTTATTCAAAGTAGTTTGAGCTTCAGCTAAAGATGCTATATTTCTTTCAGCATTAGAGAGTTTTTCCTCAATAGTTTTATTGAAAGCAGTTTGTTTACTAATAAACTCTTTAAGCATAACTTCAAGTTCAGAGGGAGCACTCCTATTACTGTTGTAAGAATTTCCATAAGCATTACCATTGTTGGGAGGATATGGCTTATAGTTGTTGTTACCAAAATTGTTCCTATAAGCATTATTACCATAGGCATCGTTGCCAAAATTGTTATTTCTTCTGAAGTTCACATCAACTTGCTCTTCTTGAGCAACCAAAGAGGCTAAAGGAACATTATTTGGATCAATATGGGCTTTCCCATTAACAAGCATATACATAATAATATCAATCTTATCACTCAAGGAGGAGGTTTCCCCAACAGAATTTACCTTCTTACCTTGTGGAGCTCTCTCAGTATGCCATTCAGAATAATTAACCATCATATTGTCCAGAAGTTTTGTTGCAGCACCCAAAGTGATGGTCATAAAGGTACCTCCAGCAGCAGAATCCAATAGGTTCCTTGAAGAATCGTTCCATCCTGCATAAAAAGTTTGGATGATCATCCAAGCAGTCAGTCCATGAGTGGGACAATTCTTTACCAAAGATTTCATTCTTTCCCAAGCTTGAGCAACATGCTCATTATAAAGTTGTTTAAACTTCATTATTTCAATTCTCATGGATATAATCTTAGCAGGAGGGGAGTATTTTCCATTAAAAGCATCTTTGCATTTAGTCCAATAATCAATACTATTCCTAGTTAAGGAATTCAACCATTCTTTAGCTTTTCCACTCAAAGAGAAAGGAAACAATTTCAGCTTAATAATATCACCATCTATATCCCTATGCTTTTGCATCTCACAAAGTTCAACAAAGTTATTTAGGTGGGAAGCAGCATCTTCATTACCATTATTAGAAAATTGTTCTCTCATAACAAGATTGAGTAAAGTAGGTTTTATCTCAAAGAAAGTATCTTCAGGCACAGGTGGAGCAATAGGTGTGCTCATAAAATCATTGTTGTTGGTGCTAGTGAAGTCACACAACTTAGTGTTTTCAAGAGTAGTCATTGTTGTGTGTTTTTAAATAAGAAAGCAAACTTGTAAAACTAATTTTTTGTGTTTTTTATAAAGAAACAAGCAAACAAAGAAAAAAGAAACTAAGCAAAACAAAAATAACAAAGTAAAGAGATTGGTTATGAGGGACTCCCCTAGTGAAGATGTCCTTGACTCCCCGGCAAAGGCGCCAGAAAAATGCTTCATGGCTCAATGCACGGCGCCCAGAAAAGTGCTAGTGCATGGTTGATGTAGAGCTTGTTGGGAACCCCAAGAGGAAGGTATGATGATCACAGCAGCAAGTTTCCCTCAGTTATAAAACCAAGGTTTAATCAAACCAGTAGGAGCAAGCAAACACCCCAAAGGTGTTACTAGATGAGCTTTGGCAGGGCGCACTACCGGTGCTAGTAGCAACCTGGAGACCTGCACAACACAACCACAGAACTTTGTCCCCAACTTGCGATGAGGTTGTCAATCTCACCGCGTTTTGCTGAAAACAAAGGATTAAACGTATCGAATGGAAATAAGTAATAGTTTGCAGAAAGTAAACACAAAGAAGTAAACAGCTTGTAGAATGTATGTAAAAGAAAAAGGACCGGGATCCATAGTTCACTAGAGGTGGCTCTCCTTAAGATAGATAACATGCTGGGTGAACAAATTACAGCGGGGCAATTGACAAACATCGAGAAAGCAATACATGCATATACTACTCATCTTGACTCCTTTGAGACTTGATTGGGGATTACAACATTATACATAGACCGCCATCCAACTGCATCTATGACTAATAATCCACCTTCAGATTATCATCCGAACCCCCTCTCGTATTAAGTTGCAAGCAACAGATTAATGCTTTACGAAATGCGTGTAAAGTAAACAATATGATTGTTCTATGAACAAATGATTGTTGTTTTCTCCCTAGTAGCAACATCACATCTAGTACCTTAGAGATTTCTGTCACTTTCCCATATTACCAGAGGCATGAACCCACTATTGAGCATAAATACTAACTCTTGGAGTTGCTAGCATCTATTTGGCCAAGATAGCTACTAACAACGGAAAGCATGCAAGATCACAAATAACAAAGACATGATAGAATCAATAATCAATCTGAAATATTATCTGAATATCCATCGGATCCCAGCAAACACAACATGCAGAATTACAAATAGATAATCTTGATCATGAACGTAGCTCACAAGATCTAGACATGAAAGCACAAAGGAGGAGAACCAGCCATCTAGCTACTACATGGATCCGTAGTCCAAGGATGAGCTACTCACGCATCACACTGGAGGCTTGCATGGTGATGAAGAAGGCCTCCAGGCTGAATTCCCCTCTCCGGTAGGGTGTCGGGAAGAGCTTCAGATCGCTCCTGATCTAGGGATGGAGATGACGGCGGCTACAGACTCTTTCGTGGATTTTTGATCGGGCCCTTAGGGTTTATGTCCCGAGGGCATCTTATAGTCGGAAGGGGAGGCCGAGGGGGTGCCTGGGCTGGCCACACCACCCCTTGGCGCAGGCCAAGCCTGGCCGCACGGCCAGGTGGTTTGGTGGCCCGCTGTACCCTCTCCGTCTCGTATTCTGGCACTTGATGACTTCCGGAAAATAGGCACTTTGGCTTTTGTCTCGTCCAATTCCGAGAATATTCATTTTCTGACTTTCCTGGAACCAAAAACAGCAGAAAACAGGCAGCTGGCACTGTGGCTCTTGTTAATAGGTTAGTCCAAGAAATCATATGAAAAGTACTCCAAAGTTGGAAAAAAACACAAGAAAGTGGATAAAACTAAGCATGGAACATCAAAAATTATAGATACATTTGCAATGTATCAAACATCCATGTCTATTTCTTTATAGATCCAAACACGTCCGATAGGCTTTACGCCTTTTCAGAGGGTCTTCCAAGTTCAGAAACTTGATTCTCGTCTATGGATACTATCACGGATTCTATGATTTCTAGTCATTTTATGGAGTCAGGGCTCATCATCGCTTCTTTGCATGTAGTCGGTTCATCATTGTCAAAACAATAATGACTTGTTTATCAAATATCACTATTTGATTCTTACCGATCCACATGGTTCAGTATGAACTCTAATCTCCGAGACTACAACCTTTGTAATCACGGGAGCCATGAGCATTGTGGCCACCACCGGGACACTTTCTGGCGCTGCGCTACTTAGCACATATAGCTAAGGTTCAACAACCTTATCAAAGTTCTATTGTCCTCCCACTTAACTTTTCGCGAAAATTACTTCTCAAGAAACTTGACGTTCCAAGTAACGAACTCTTTTGTCCTCGGCGTTATGGAGAAATTCCCAACAAATTCTTTGGGATAACCTACAAAGACGTGCTTATCCGACATTGGTTGTAAACATTTTACTTATGCATGGCATACCAAAATTTAAGAAAAGACAATTTGGGTTTTATCCCAAACCATAACTTATATGGTGTCATTTCAACGGATGATGATGGTGCTCTTTTTAGTGTAAAAGAGGTAGTCTCTAAAGCTTTAATCCTTAAAACATAATGGCAGTTTTATAAATGACACCTTTGATCTTACCATGTCAACATGGTTTGATTTCATCTCTCGAATATGCCATACTCCTATGGTTTACCGGAAAACACAAATCATGGAACAATTCCTCAAATCTTAGGTGTTTTGCTAAACATGTAACTCAAATATCTTTCTTTATGATCAAATCATAAACTCTTTTATTTTCTTGTTACAATGATTTTTCATTTCATCTTGAAAGTCTTTGAACAATTTTCAAATGTTTCATACTTCTTCCTTATTAAGTAAATATATAGATATATTCACTTAAATTTCTGGAGAAAGCATATGAAGCAAAAAGATCCATCGCATATGGCTACACATAATGGACTATATACATCAACATGCATAATATCCAATAAGTTAGTCATCCGTTCCTCTTTGGCCTATGGACGGAGTTTCAATTATCTCGAGGAAAGTCTCACAAGCGTCAATTGATCAAAATCAAAGACTCCAAAAATCCATCAACATGGATTTTCTTCATGTTTTCTTTCCAATATAAGTTAAACAGCGATGTCACTTCATAAGTTATCTTTCAATCATTTGTCTTGCGACATTTTAGCAATAGTGTTTATGGATGTGATTTCTGCCACCAGACTTGTAAAAGTTCATCCATACTTTATGGAATACGGTAATTATTTGAACAACCATTGTTCTCATAATACCGGAACAAAATAACAATTATTAAAACAAATCTTGAAGGCTAGGTTTGACGACAACGAAAAAACACAATAACACTTTATTTGTTTTCGATGAACATCATCACTTATTCTCTTGCTAGTTACTTAGGCCATTGCAGTTCATGAATTGTGTTGTCCTGTATGACACTTCATACCAACCAATTCGGTATCCAATACCGGTATCCAATACTTCAGAACCACATTGTTTAACAAGCAAGGAATACAGCCATAACACGTATATCTTCTATATACCTAAGTTGGACATCTCCAACCTTTTCTTTTCTGCCAAATATTTTATAGATTCTCTTTCAACAATTCCTTTTTCTTTTAAAAGAATCTATCAACATCAATAGTGGTGTCATTCACATGACACATAGTACAAAGCATGTATAGTCAGATACTAATACCTTTGGACTTGCACTTTGAAGTGGATCACCATCATGAAATGTTTGGCATTCTTTCAAAAATCCATTCTTTAGTAATCTTTTAGTGTAGTAAACATTTTACTTACATCTTCCATTCATCCTTATCATGACCACTTTCATGATCAAGCTACTATAGCCTATAAGGAAGAATGCCGAGCATAATTTTAGTTCCCGAAACCTTTTGGGAGATTCGGATGCCTAGCATCTCCATCCCTCACAAATTCTCATACAATATGAGAACATGTATTTTGCTAAATTATACTCTATCATAATGCAACCAAAAACATTGTTTCAGATATCACAATATCTTCCACACATGATGGTTTCTGAAACAATTTTTTAGCTCCTAGATAATCTTGATATTAAAACAACTTTTGAATATAAAAAATCATGGAGGCAAACATGATACTTTAGATACTAACATTGCAATTCTTACTCTTGATTTAATACTACTTATTAAACTTCATGGAGTAAATAGAGTTTGCTGAAAGTTTGCAATAGGAATTCTAAACTTTAAATTGACATTCAAAACAATACGATACCAGTTCGTAAAGTAAATATCCAGAATTCTATAGTTCTGTTATCTCAATTAAAACTAAGTATAAGGTAGTGAACAGACGCCAATGACTACAAGAAATTATGCAAATTCACTTCGATTTAGTTTATGACAAATTGAGTTCGACTAATCCAAATTAGAAATGAACTTCCACTCAAAAACGACATACCTCGTGCCTTTTTGGTGATTACATGAACCAAATCCACTACACCAAGTACGATCATTACGTGAGTCGGTGTAGCTTCAAAGGCGAGCATCAATATGGGCATCATATCAACTATATGACTCATGCTTAACCTTTCGGTCCGTGTTCTGAGGCCATGTCTGTACATGCTAGGCTCGCCAAGTAAGAACCTAGTATTCGCGTGTGTAAAACTGTCTTACACCCGTTATATGAAAGCGTAGAGTCGAGTACACCCGATCATCATGTGATGTCTCGAAACACGGTCCACAAAACGGTGCATACTTAAGGAAGAACACATTTTATCTTGATATCTAAATGAGGGATCATCTTAAAATGCTACTAAAACGCCAAACTAGTAATATAAGATGCGAACATCATATGTGTAAAGTGGAATGATATGGTCCAAGTTATTAGCAACTCGTTGTAAATCAGATATTGAGTATAGTAGGAGAGACATACACCCGCCAGCCACTTATGCAAACCAAGTTGCATGTCAGTCGTGGAACCGGTCTCATGTACGATGACATGTAAGGTTGGTCCGGGCCGTTTCATCCCACTATGCCACCAATATCCAAAATACATAGAAGATGTAATAACATGATCATCATCGCCCGCATATAAACATATGTGTACTATCCGTGCAAAGCACATATGCATAGATCAGGCTCTGATACCACCGTTGGGGTTCGCAGCATAGAAAACAAAAAATTTCCTATGATGGGAACTATACGCCAAGATCTATCTATTAGATACAAGCAACGGGTGGATATACATCCATAGAGAACTTACCCTCGAATACAACAAAGATTTGTTAACGAGTTGGAACTCGTGGATGATGTAGTCGTACACTTGCCGATCTCAAGATCGTGATGAAGTCCAGCACGTCCATCAGATCCAGCTCCAGCAAGTCCAGCACCACCAAGTCCAGCACCGCAAAGCAGCGGTGCATCCGTGATCGCACACACGTCCGGTACCCCGACAACCTCCGTCCCTCGCTCCAGCAAAGCAGCGGAAGCAGCAACTCCTTTCTAGATAAAGCCAACGGGAACATGTATCTCGCTAATCCGAGACCATGGGGGAATAATACTAGAGGGGGAGAGAGATCCTTCATGAGGAGGTGTGAGTATGAAGGTGTGAGAGGGGAGCCTTTTATAGGAGGAGGGGAGGGTACCCCTCCCATGGCCGGCGCCCATGGAGGGTGTCCCTTCACCTCCCCCATTCATGTGGTGGTAACCCCCTCCACATTAAAATGCCCCTTCACATTCTCTTTAAAGTCTCAACTTTAAATGCATTAAATTTCTCCAAATTTAATGCTCTCTCATTTAATAAAACCGTTTTATTAATTTTATTCAGAATTTTGTTAATTACTTTAATTAACAAATATTCACATAAAACCCCTTGCAACATTTCAATATTACATGCAGAACCAATTTCAGCAATTTCACCCGAAACAATTTCGGTGTCTATTGAAATAATTTCAGCACTTTCTTAAATCTTTATCTGAAACATATTTGCTCCAAATAGTGTCGGTATCCCTTAAGTGTGTCACCCTATCGTTCGTGAATAATGCAGACATGATCGAGACCCCTCTCAGATCAATAATTAGAAGCGGGACCTAGAGGTCCATACTGACTCCTACACATTCAACGATGACTTCTGTGATCGTGAGAACCTTTAACGCTAATAACTAAATCCCTTTGTCTCATGATATGATACATGCCCGATATTTTAATCATCAGTATCCAAATACCTAGTTTGATCTCGTTACCGACATGCACTCTTTTCTCGTTCCTGTGATATAATATTCTAGTGATCACATCACTTGCTTGCAAGCTATCTTAATGTGATATCACTGAGAGGGCCTGGAGTATATCTATCCGTCATTGGGATTGACAAATTCCACTCTTGATCCATGAGCCTCAACATAACACCTTCGTAGTACTGAACCCACCTTTATAGTCACCCTGTTACGTCACTATCCTTCATCGAGATTGACAAATTCCACTCTTGATCCATGAGCCTCAACATAACACCTTTGTAGTACTGAACCCACCTTTATAGTCACCCTGTTACAGTGTGACGTTTGATGTTATCAAGATAATCTTTCGGTGTTAGCAATTAACATGATCTCATGGTCTAAGGACTAAGATTACTTCGTATGATGTTATAGCAATATAAACATAATGAATTTGATCGTAATGCTATACTTCGGATGAATGTTCATCACATCATTCCACCAATTTTGTGACCTCGTTATTAACAACATCCAATGTCCATGATCAGGAAACCTTGATCATCTTCTTAATCAACAAGCTAGTTTATATGAGAGGCATTACTAGGACTTTGTATTTTGTTTATTAAACACACATGTATTAACATTTCCAATTAATACAATTATAGCATGCAAAATAAACATTTATCATAAACATGTAATAAGATAATAACCACTTTATTATTGCCTCTCGGGCATATTCCCTTCAATATGACTTGCATGTTGAGAAAGACCAACCCGAGGAGGAGATTCCCGATGAGGATGAGGACCAAGAAGAGGAGTAGCCACCAACCCAGTTTTCTACATATTAAGACTTCCAAGAACTTGGAGGAACCGTGGAGAGAATGCAAAACCTCTCCTTGAACCTCCGAGAAACAACTAGTAATTTATCAAGTCAATTTGCGAACTGGAGTTACAACTTTTTCCCGCCACCACAGTGATTTGAAGGGCTTGCAAAATCCTAAGCTTGGGGAAGTTTCCTCATTATCTTTATTTGGCATTCATTTGTTTTTATTTATTTCAAGGTCATGTTTTTAAGTCGAGTTTATAAGCACTCATGTTGGTTTCCCCAACACTTTATCTTTAGTTACTTTTATTTGTTTTCAATATTTTCTAGGCGAGCTTTGCAGCCAATTTTCTATACTTTAATTCCTTCTCTTAAAAACAACAAAAAGATTTTTTCCATTTATCTTTATTTTCCCTCTTCCTTCTTTTCTATTCTCCTTGTTTCTTTCACACATTTGCAGGAGAGTGATCGACTTCGAGTTTCCAAGAAGCAAATCAAAAGGGAAGAGAGAAGTGGAACCAATCATGAGAGTATGCCTTAAGACTCCCCACTTTTGAAGTTTGAGAAACCCATGCTAGTTAGTAGTAAATGATAAGATGTTATATTGGTGGAGTGAGTCTTTGTACTGTAGTAATTTTTTTTTGCATGGGTATTTAGTTGAGTATGTTTTGTTCCAGCTCCTGTAGTTAACCAAGTCTTGCCTAAAAATTTGCTAAACAATTGCAATAAGAAAAAGTCTCACAATTGAAGGCTTAGGTGTTGTAGTGTTTAGTCTTGAAGGCTTATTTCTAGAGACACTCAACACCATAGAAAATAATGATTGACTTGATAACTCTCTTTAAAAGGATTTGTTCAACTGAATTAATGCTTAGAGGTTTTTGCGAGCATGCCAGAGTTTGAATTGTGAATCATAAGAATGATATAGCTTTATCCGTGTCAAACTTCATGGGATGCCAACAACTCCGCTAGCCTACGAATGATCTTCATGGAGGAAACTCCTAGATTTCGGCTATGAGTTGATTAAACATATGTAGCAGTAATGCTATAATGGGTAAGATTCTTGGTATTCCTAGGTAGCTATGTTCATGATGGAATCACTCCTCTGGCTGTTATGAGTTTTCATTATACAAAAGGACAAAACCTTGGTGATGCCATGAGTGTCCATCACAGCCCGATAAACTAATTAAAATCTTTGGCATGGTGTCAATTACTTAAGAACTGAAATTCTTGAAGGACAATGAATAGAAAAGTAGTGCTTGAAGAGTCTTGATTTATTGATGTGGGAGAATTGAGATACTCTAGTCTATATGTTTTTCATGACAAACTCTCACACTCTTAATTTTACATGATTATACTTTATTGTTCAAAGGCAAGCCTATGAGTTGATTACATGACATGGAATAAGGCTTACTCATTTGAATAATCCATGTTAACAATAATTTTTCTGCGCTATAAGGATGCATAAAAACCTGTATGATATGCTTGCCATTACTCTATCTATGCTGAAGTTTTTCAGATTTATAAAGTGGAGGAAACTTGAGACTACCGATCATGAGTAAGATCAACATCTCATTATTTCCGTTTAAATGTTGAGTTCCTTTTTAATTTTGGTTTTGTTGCTAGAGGACGATCAAGTTTAAGCTTGGGGAGGTTGATGGTTGTGAAATATAGCCATCTACATCCACATTTAAACTAGATATTATTCATATTTTTGATGAAATATCTCTCTAAACCCTGCCACTAATGCCTAATGATCAAAGGGGTATGCAATCATTTCTTTCTATTTTTCCCGCGTAGATAATGACGTTTGATGATGGGAATCACAACATTAAAGTCAAAGATACGAGATTTTCAACAACCCGAAGAAACCAGGAGTCGTGAAGTGGAGACCGATACATTGCAAATGTATCTATAATTTTTGATGTTCCATGCTTGGTTTAATCTACTTTCTTGTGTTTTGTCCACACTTTGGAGTACTTTTCATATGATTTCTTGGACTAACCTATTAACAAGAGCCACAGTGCCAGCTGCCTGTTTTCTGTTGTTTTTGGTTCCAGGAAAGTCAGAAAATGAATATTCTCGGAATTGGACGGGACAAAAGCCAAAAATCCTATTTCACCAGAAGACTCCCGGAGCTAGAATATGAGACGGAGTGGGGCTGGGGCCCAGCCACACCACCTGGTCGCGCGGGCTGGGCCTGGCCGCACGGGCTGGGCCTGGCCGCGCCAGGGGGTGCGCTGGCCGCCCCAGACTCCCCCTCGGTTTCCCTCTTCGCCTATAAGTGGCCTTCTGACCTAAAAACTCAGGGGGTTCGACGTTTTTCCAGAAGGAGTTCCGCTCCGCCGCCACTACCAGATTCCACGAAGCAGCACCAGAAACTCCGTTTTGGCACCCTGCCGGGACGGGGAATTAGAGGAGATCATCACCATCACCATCACCATCGCTTCTCCATCGACCATCCATGTTTCCCCCATCTATGAGTGAGTAATCCCCCGTTGTAGGCTATGGGGATGGTAGGGATTGGATGAGATCGTTCATGTAATGGCATCAGATTGTTAGGGCATGGTGCCTAGTATCTTTTATTAGTGCTTTATGACTTTTTTGCAACTTGTTGTGCTTAATGCTTGTCACTAGGGCCTGAGTGCCATGATTTCAGATCTGAACATGTTATTGATTCATTATGATAGTATTGTTTATGGTCTTATCTGCAAGTTGTATACACACGTTGTTGTCCGGAACCAATGGCCTCGAAGTGACAGAAATCGGGATAACCGGAGGGAATGGCTTTGATGTGAGGATCACATGTGTTCACGGAGTGTTAATGCTTTGCTCCGGTGCTCTATTAAAAGGAGCACCTTAATTGCCAGTAGTTCCCTTGAGGCCCCGCTGCAAAGGGCTGGTAGGACAAAAGATGTTGTGCAAGTTCTCGTTGCGAGCATGTATGACTATATATGGAACACATGCCTAGGATTATCTAGTACTTGGATGCTTTATCTTATTTATCTGCAATTGCTCTATGTTCTGATTGCTATGTGAATTTTCTTGTCCATGCAACGCCCGTCCATCCATCCCTATGCCTACCGCGCTCGAATCCTACTATTTACTGCTATTGTTTCTTCTGTCTTTACTTTGCTGCTGCCGCTACTTTACTATTTCTACTACAAAACTGTTGCTACTAATAAATTGCTGTGAGCAAGATTGTTTCCAGGTGCAGCTGAATTGACAACTCAGTTGTTAAGGCTTATAAATATTCTTTTGCTCCCCTTGTGTCGAATCAATAAATTGGGTTTCACTTCCCTCGAAAATACTGCGATACACCCCCTATACTTGTGGGTCATCAAGACTATTTTTTGGCGCCGTTGCCGGGGAGCATAGCTTTATTTATCAAGTTCACTTGGATTCTCTATTGTTCGCTGCTATCTATCCATCATGGGTAAGTCTCGTGATGGCAAGTTTCCTATTTTACCATCCACTACAAGAAGAGGTACGGTTCTGAACACCTCTGCTGCTCTTGATTCACCATCTGTTATAAGTAAGCTCGTTACACCACCACATACACATGCTACACACACTGCTACTACTGCTGAATCTGAAACTTCTGATGCTTATGATGCTGCTTCTACTGTGCTTGATAAAAGTGGTTCATTAGGTCCTTTCCTAGATGCTACGATTGCTAGAACTATAGCTGGAAATACTGAAACTCCTAATGAAGACACTACCACACCTGTTAGTTCACCTGAGTCTAGTGAAAGTTATGATATTGAAGATGGTTATGTTGAGATGATCGATGAATTTATTAAAGAATGTAAAAACACCCATGATAGGAGCGCTGCTAAGAGTCTCCTTGAGAGGCGTACTATTAGACCCAAATTGTCTCCTATTGCTAAGTTTGCTGCTTCTCCCATAAACATTATAGATGAAGATTATGATTTCTCTCTCGATCTATCTTACATAGCTATTGTCGAGAAATAAACTTTTTGTGGGACTAAGAATGAAAGTGCGGTAGCACATATGAATGAACTTTCTACCATGAGTGGCTTGTTTTCTGATGATATTAAGATCCGTACTTACTTTGTTGCTAAGATTTTCCCCTTTTCACTGAAAGGAGAAGCTAAAACTTGGCTTAGTAATTTACCTCCTGGATCTATTGATAGCCCTGATTGCTTGATTAGTACTTTCCTGCAGAAATATTTTCCTCCTAGTGCTGGACATGCTATTTTGCAGGAACTTTTTGATTTTAAACAAAGAGAAAAAGAGGTATTGCGCGAATCTTGGGCAAGGTTTTGTGCTTTGATTCATGCACAAGCTGGAAGTCCATTACCTAAGAATGAGCTTCTTGATATATTTTATAATGGACTAACCGAAGAATCTAGGACATACCTAGATAGTTGTGCTGATTGTGTTTTCAGGAATAGGACTCCTAAGGAAGCTGAGGAATTAATGGCTAAAATAAGTAAGAACTATGAAGATTGGACTCCTCCTGAACAAGCTATACCTAAAGTAATTGTACCTGAACCTACTATACCAGTGCCTATTCCAACATCAAAGAAGAGGGGAGTTATTGAATTAAATGATGATGTGATGAAGGAAGCTAAGAAATGTCTTAAGGAGAAGGGAATTAAAGCTGCAGATGTCAGGAATTTACCTCCTATAGAAGAATTATGTAAGCCTATCCCCTACTCATCCAGTATTGAGGTACACTCTCTTCAACACTTTGATGAAGGTGATATCCCTTACTCTAAACCTACTGATCAATGCTTAGAAGAATTCGACATCTTTATTGTTAAGCAAGATAATTTTAATAAAAGGGTGCAAAATCATCTAATGGAAAACACTAGAGCTATTGTTGAGTTGAAAGATATTGTGGAAAGAACCTTAATGATGTTAAAATGATTGTTAAACACTTTCAAATGGTTTAAACTCAAATAGATCAACTCGTTAAAGTGCAAAAAGACTTGCTAGTTAATGCTGCTAAAGAAAAACATGCCTATGAAATTAGAACTAGAAGTGGTGCTGCTACCCAGGATCCTCTATATCCTGAGGGGTATCCCAAAAGAATTGAGCAAGATTCTCAACAAGCTGAAAATAGTGGCTCTACTCGTAATAAAAGGAAAAAGAAACATAAAACTGTTGTAGAACCCTCTGAACCTGCTATAGATCCTAATAGTATATCCATCTCTGATGCTGAAACTGAAAGTAGTAATGAAGAAAATGAAGTTCGTAATGAAGAAAAAGTTGAAGAAGAACCTGAAAACCACACTAAGAATACTGAATACACTAAAGAAGATTTTATTGCTAAGAAACATGGTAGTGAAAGAGAACCTTGGGTCCAAAAACCTATGCCTTTCCTTAATAAGAAACACAAGTCAAAGGAAGATGAACACTATAATAAGTTTTGTGAGTGGATGAAACCTCTATTCCTGCAAATTCCTTTGACAGATGCTATTAAATTGCCACCTTACTCAAAGTATATGAAGTATATTGTCTCGAATAAAAGGAAGATCCCTAATGAAGAAATTTCTACCTTGCTTGCTAATTATTCCTTTAATGATAAGGTTCCAAAGAAACTTGCAGACCCAGGGATTCCAACTATCCCTTGCTCTATTAAAAATAGTTATGTTAGAACTGCTTTGTGTGCTTTGGGAGCTGGAGTTAGTGTTATGCGTTTCTCTCTCTATAAGAGACTTCAACTGGAAAAATTAATACCAACTAATATATCTTTGCAAATGGCCGATAAATCTACCATTATTCCTGTTGGTATATGTGAGGATGTACCTATTCAAGTGGCTCATAATTGCTTGATATTAACTGATTTTGTTGTGCTTGAAATGCCTGAAGATGATAATATGTCTATTATTCTTGGGAGACCTTTTCTTAATACTGCAGGAGCTGTTATTAATTGTAATCAAGGAAAGGTGACTTTCAATGTTAATGACAAGGAACATACTGTCTATTTCCCCAAGAAGATTTAAAGGACTTATGGTTTGAATTCAATTGAACATGTTGAGGGCATTCAAGTTAGAGAAATATATTGTCCCATACCAAGAGAAAAATTTGAAACTATTATGATTGGGACCATTGCTATCAAGGTTGAGGTAACATAATCACTAGTGGAATACAAAGTTTTGTCTCATATGAAATTGTTTTGGTAACGAGATCTGATCAACCTTGTTAACAAAAGGATTTCATTGAACGAAACAATGTTTTCACCATGATTATCTCCGCTTACTTCTACTCTATCCATTTTAGTTTTTGCTTATGCCTAACATAAAGGCGTTAAAGAAAAGTACTTATTAGGAGATAGCCTAAAAGTTTTAGATGAGTCTTGGAAGTTATTACTTCATTAATAACTGCTCCTTATCTTTTTTTTGCTTTTTGTGCCAAGAGTAACCTTTAATGAGAGAGAAGTAATGATTGGGAAAGTTGTTGTCCTGAAACAGATTTCTGCGCTTCACCGTAAAAATTCGTGTAAAATCTATGAACGTCTTTTTGAGACGTGAATTTTTGTGCTTCTGCCCGAGGTTGTTATCTAACGTTCGTTAGTTCAACACTTTTTAATTTGAGCAACAGAAGGTCTTCGAAAAAATTCGTTTTACCTTCTGGTCTGTTTTGACAGATTTCGGTCATTTTCTGCATTTGCTTCTTGTTGTTTCCTTTTTGAGTTCTTTTGGGGAATTGAGATTTTTGAGGGAAGTTCTACAGTAGATTGTGTTTTAATGAAAGTTTTATTCGTTTTGTAACAGAACCTAAAGACTTATTATCTTGAGTGCACTAATGTTGCTAATAAATATTGTGTGAAGTTTTGTATGAAGGAAAATTTTCAGTGTATGGAACGAATAAGTAATGAGATGAAGGATGGACTAAAGCTCAAGCTTGGGGATACCACGCATGTCACCCCAAGAAATGTCCAAGAAGTACAAGCGTCAAAGCTTGGGGATGCCCAAGGCATCCCCTTCTTCATCAATAAAAATCCCAGGTTTCTTCCAAACGCTTCATTTTTATTGTTTCATGCATAGTTGTGTTGTTCTTGGAGCGGCTTCTTTTTAGTTTTCATTTTGGTTTTTGTTTTCTTTGTTTGCTTAGTTTGATGAATAAATTGGTTGGACCCCCTCTTTCTTACATTGGTGTTCAAATAGTTTGGTTTGGTTTGGAAAAGAGTAGGAAAGCTCATGCTTAAGTGGTAAAGAGAGCTTGTTTTTGACTGTGGCCTATGCTTTGTCATGCCATGCTTGATATTGTTTTGGCTTTATGCTTAGTATTATTTGCTATAGCATGACTTGTTATAAACAATTGAGATTGCTTAATGTGCCTTGGATGAATCATCCGTTGTTTTAGCATATTAAAGCATAGTATAGTGGTATTCTCCTTTGATGCTTTATTTGGGTTGACTTGGCACATGCTCACACCATGTTATGACTATCTCAAGTCACCATAAGCCTTTATGATCCTTTAGTTTTCAACTTGTAGTATCACTTTCTGATTTGATCAATGATGTTTTGTCGCTCTGCATGATTATGGCCATTATTGCTCTCTTAGTTTGTCGCTCCCAGTCTTTTGCTAGCCTCCACAACCAAGTATGAGTTACACTCATGCATCCAACTCCCTAAACCAAGTTATTCCAAAGATTTCACCATACCTACCTATTAGCTTATTCTATTCCAAGTATTTTCATGCTTTTGTTTATCTTCCAAATTAAACTTGTTATGACAAAACTAGCGATTAAAGCTCTCACGAACTTGATGGCACACTTTACTTTTTTGCAGCTAATAAACTTGAACCATTGGGTCCTTCTTTGTGGCGTATATTCTTGCGCTTTATAAGTTGAAGTTAGCAGAACCATGCATCATTGGGAACGCTTTCAACATTGCACCTGTACTTTGTGCCCCATTGATATCATGTTCTTTTTCTTATGGATCCCGGCGGTGTGAAATAAAAGTGGAACTTGTAAGATCATGGAGTTTGTATGTGTGTTAGAGAAACGCCTGGGACGCTAGCCTTATCCATGCCTAATCATGGTGGAAACTTGCAGCATCACCATAATGAGCACTCTATGAAGCATCCTCAAGAAAAACCTATGCAAATAGCAAATAAAAAGATCGTTGAGATGCTCATTGTCTGCTTGCCTTGTCCTTTTGATTATGGGATAGCTCCTGTATCATGTGCAAGGGGTACCCCGTTGGCGGTTCTTTATGATACATATGTACTTACAATGACAAGAGCTTACCTGTGACTAAAGTTGAGTAGCATGAGGTTCGGTCTTCGTAATTAAGGGGCATGAGATTTCGGCTTATAACTTGTCAAGCATATCCTCTTAGTTGTGTCACTTTAACCTTAATCACCTTCAAGATGCTTATGATAGGGGCAATGAGAGCTGAAAGCTATAAGTACCATAATTTTTGGAAGCTCTTTATGAGACTTGAATCCCTACTTCCTTCTATGAAGGACCTTTCTTCCACCATTATATTGAGTCTCCACCTTCTACCTTTATGCACCTACTTTGAGAGCATAGTGGCCATTCTTAGTTCTATGTGCATTGTCCCAAGACTTGTTGATTGATGCATAACTTGATATTGCTTTTTTTAAACTATTTGTATCTAGTCACTCTTATGAACTTTGAAGGTGTCCTATGCATTTATGTTTGCTACTCTATGAGGGACAAGCTGAATGCCACTATGCTATGTTTTCCTTATGTGAAACAAACAAACGTCTTGCAAAGCATTGTTATTCGTGAATCATTTCTTTTTGCCTTGTCATGTTGCAACATAGTTTCTTTGTCTTATTTCTAGAACTTTGTCTTTCATGTTATGATTGAAGTACTATGATCCTACCTTTGAATGTTTTACAAATACTTTTATCAAGTTTATGATGGTGCATGTCACCTCAAAAATTATTCTTTCTTTTTATCACTTACCTACTCGAGGACGAGCAGGAGTTAAGCTTGGGGATGTTGATACATTGTCAATGTATCTATAATTTTTGATGTTCCATGCTTGGTTTTATCTACTTTCTTGTGTTGTGTCCACACTTTGGAGTACTTTTCATATGATTTCTTGGACTAACCTATTAACAAGAGCCACAGTGCCAGCTGCCTATTTTCTGCTGTTTTTGGTTCCAGGAAAGTCAGAAAATGAATTTTCTCGGAATTGGATGGGACAAAAGCCAAAAATCCTATTTCACCAGAAGACTCCCGAAGCGAGAATATGAGACGGAGTGGGGCTGGGGCCCAGCCACACCACCTGGCCGCGCCAGGGGGTGGTCTGGCCGCCCCAAACTCCCCCTCGGTCTCCCTCTTCGCCTATAAGTTGCCTTCTGACCTAAAAACTCAAGGGGGTTCGACGTTTTTCCAGAAGGAGTTCCGCTCCGCCACCACCACCAGATTCTACGAAATAGCACCAGAAACTCCGTTCTGGCACCCTGCCGGGACGGGGAATTGGAGGAGATCATCGCCATCATCATCACCATCGCTTCTCCATCGACCATCCATGTTTCCCCCATCTATGAGTGAGTAATCCCCCACTGTAGGCTATGCGAATGGTAGGGATTGGATGAGATCATTCATGTAATGGCATCAGATCGTTAGGGCATGGTTCCTAGTATCTTTTATTAGTGCTTTATGACTTTGTTGCGACTTGTTGTGCTTAATGCTTGTCACTAGGTCCCGGGTGCCATGATTTCAGATCTGAACATGTTATTGATTCAGATAGTATTGTTTATGGTCTTATCTAGAAGTTGTATACACACGTTGTTGTCCGGAACCAATGGCCCCGAAGTGACAGAAATCGGGATAACCGGAGGGAATGGCTTTGATGCGAGGATCACATGTGTTCACGGAGTGTTAATGCTTTGCTCTGGTGCTCTATTAAAAGGAGCACCTTAATTGCCAGTAGTTCCGTTAAGGCCCTGCTGCAAACATGCTGGCAGGACAAAAGATGTTGTGCAAGTTCTCATTGCGAGCACGTATGACTATATATGGAACACATGCCTAGGATTATCTAGTACTTGGATGCTTTATCTTATTTATCTGCAATTGCTCTATGTTCTGATTGCTATGTGAATTGTCTTGTCCATGCAATGCCCGTCCATCCATCCCTATGCCTACAGCGCTCGAATCCTACTATTTACTGCTATTGTTACTGCTGTCTTTACTTTACTGCTGCCGCTACTTTACTATTTCTACTACAAAACTGTTGCTACTGATAAACTGATGTCAGTAAGATTGTTTCCAGGTGCAGCTGAATTGACAACTCAGTTGTTAAGGCTTATAAATATTCTTTGGCTCCCCTTGTGTCGAATCAATAAATTAGGTTTCACTTCCCTCGAAAATACTGCGATACACCCCCTATACTTGTGGGTCATCAGAGATAGATGCTTTAACGACCACTATATGGGAGGAATAAAATTCCGACCGTATAGTTCCGGTAGTATAGTTGCCATCGACACCGCTAGGTCAAAGAAAATAACTTTCGTGAAGGGACCCCTATATAAAGAGGCCTCGGGGAACGAGAAATAGCCTCGCCCCACGCCAACAAGAGCTCTTTTGGATCACCAGCCGCCCCCAAAACTCCATCCACAACACCAAATAGCCACTGGAGGAATAGACTTAGATCTAATCTCCAAAACCTTCTCCATCACCATAGCCATATTCCACCACTTGTTATAGTAGATCTCATCTTCGATTGGCGACATTGTAAGACTATTTGCTGTCAATATCATGATTTCCATTACAAATGTTTACGATCGTTGATTTCATCTGTATGTGTGAGTAATTCTCTTTGGGCTAAGGGCTTCGGCTTAGCCATGTAGCTTTTGTGCATGTTATTTATCATAGATGGGATCATGTATTAGTCTGTATGACATGATGATTATTGTATCCTCTCTTGCCTCAATCTAAGGACTTGTCAGGTACCCAAGACCCCGAGGATTGAGCCAGGTATGGGGAGTATGAGTAATGAATAATCTACAGGTTGGGAACCCAAGTGACAGAAGGGGTAGTACGGTTGTATGTGAGGGATTTACTTGGGATTAACGGTGATGTCACTATGCATATCATTAGTTCTCTTTCTTCTATGGATGAGACTAGTAGGTTATTGCTATAAGCAGTGATGTCTACACACTTCTATTCTTGTAGACAGTTGTTGGGCCTCCAAGTGCAGAGGTTTGTAGAACAGCAGCAAGTTTTCCCTTAAGTGGATCACCGAAGGTTTATCGAACTCAAGGAGGAAGTGGTCAAAGGTATTCCCTCTCAAGCAACCCTGCAATCAAGATACAAGTCTCTTGTGTCCCCAACACACCAAATACACTTGTCAGGTGTATAGGTGCACTAGTTCGGCGAAGAGATAGTGAAATACAAGTGGTATGGATAATTATAAGTGGTAACGGTGATAGAAAATAACTTGATGGCATGGAAAAGACTAAAGTAAAACTGAAATAAAGATGACAGGAAGCAAACATGTAACAGATCTAGTAGCAAACGGTGTTTCAGTTCTTAGAAACAAGGCCTAGGGAGCATACTTTCACTAGTGAACACTCTCATATAAATATATCATCTTCATGATACTACTCTTAACTACTCTCCGGTTGGACACTCTAATCGATGGTAGGGCTATAACAACACTCCTCAAAGTAAGTCTTTCCCATCTAGAAAACCCCACACTGTCACCTTGAGTACTAGATGAGTCCAACAAACACCACAATTTCATAAAGACATCCAACTCCAAATATAACTCATAACAAGTATTTGTAATCTCTAGCCTAAGTGCCACCATGATGAGCACGCTGTCACTTTCACACACATGGGGAGAGCAGAGATCTATTAAGAACTTGAGTAGCAAGGTAGATCTACTAGATTACAAAGCTCATGATCACTTTCCGAGAATATTGATTTTTTGACTTTCCTGGAACCAAAAACAGCAGAAAACAGGCAGCTGGCACTGTGGCTCTTGTTAATAGGTTAGTCCAAGAAATCATATGAAAAGTACTCCAAAGTGTGGACAAAACATAAGAAAGTAGATAAAACCAAGTATGGAACATCAAAAATTATAGATACATTTGCAATGTATCAAGCGGCTGCAGAGGCAATATCAGTTATGGATGCACTTTCCACATATAATTTATCTTTCTCTAACAATTACATGCATACTTTATTATTATATTTTATTCCACTAAGATGTTTGATGTCTACGCACTTCTATTCTTGTAGACAGTTGTTGGGCCTCCAAGTTTAGAGGTTTGTAGAACAGCAACATGTTTTCCCTTAAGTGGATCACCCAAGGTTTATCGAACTCAGGGAGGAAGTGGTCAAAGGTACTCCCTCTCAAGCAACCCTGCAATGAAGATACAAGAAGTCTCTTGTGTCCCCAACACACCCAATACACTGGTCAGGTGTATAGGTGCACTAGTTCGGCGAAGAGATAGTGAAACACAAGTGGGATGGATAAATATATGTGGTAACGGTGATAGAAAATAACTTGATGGCGTGGAAGAGACTAAAGGCAAACTGAAATAAAGATGGAAGAAAACAAACATGTAATAGATCTAATAGCAAACGGTGTTTCGGTGCTAAGAAACAAGGCCTAGGGATCATACTTTCACTAGTGAACACTCTCATATAAATATCTTCTCTTTATGATACTACTCTTAACTACTCTCCGGTTGGACACTCTAATCAACGGTAGGGCTATAACATCACACCTCAAAGTCCATATTTCCCATCTAGAAAACCCCACATTGTCACGTTGAGTTCTAGATGAGTCCCACAAACACCACAATTTCATAAAGACATCCAACTCCAAATATAACTCATAACAAGTATTTGTAATCTCTAGCCTAAGTGCCACCATGGTGAGCACGCTGTCACTTTCACACACATGGGGAGAGCAGAGATCTATTAAAGCACTTGAGTAGCAAGGTAGATCTACTTGATTACAAAGCTCATGATCACAATATGATCACGCATAGAGAGAGATGAACACATAGCTACCGGTAGAACCCTTAGCCTCGAGAGAGAACTACTCCCTCCTCATCATGGGAATCAGCAATGGTGATGGAGATGGTGGTGGAGATTGATGGAGATGGCTCCGGGGGCACTTCCCCGTCCCGGCAGGGTGCCGGAACAAATACTTTCTGTCCCCCGAATCTCCCGTTCGGTGGCTGCGGCGCTGCGGAACTTTTCGTGGATTTTTGATTGATGATTTAGGGTTTATGCCTCGGGTGGCTTCTTATAGGCCAGAGGGCAAGGTCGATGGGCGGCCAGGGGGCCTACACCATGCCCTGGCGCGGCCTAGGTGGACCCGCGCCTAGGGGTGGTGTGGCCACCCTATGGCCCCTCTCCGACTCTCCTTCTGGCTCCTTGAGTCTTCCGGGAAAATAGTAACTTTGGCTTTTTTCCCGTCCAATTTCGAGAATATTCATTTTCTGACTTTCTTGGAACCAAAAACAGCAGAAAACAGGCAACTGACACTCTGGCATCTTGTTAATAGGTTAGTCCAAGAAATCATATGAAAAGTACTCCAAAGTGTGGACAAAACATAAGAAAGTAGATTAAACCAAGCATGGAACATCAAAAATTATAGATACATTTGCAATGTATCAACATCCCCAAGCAAGTGATAAAAAGAAAGAATAATTTTTGAGGTGACATGCACCATCATAAACTTGATCAAAGTATTTGTAAAACATTCAAAGCTGGGATCATAGTACTTCAATCATAACATGAAAGACAAAGTTCTAGCAATAAGCAAAGAAACTATGATGCAACATGAAAAGACACAAACAAAAGATTCATGAATAACAATGCTTTGCAAGACGTTTGTTTGTTTCACATAAAGAAAACATAACATAATAGTATTCAGCTTGTCCCTCATAGAGTAGCAAATATAAACTCATAGGACACCTTCAAAGTTCATAAGAGTGACTAGATACAATAGTTTAAAACAAGCAATAACAAGTTATGCATCAATCAACTAGTCTTGGGACAATGCACATAGAACTAAGAATGGCCACTATGCTCTCAAAGTAGGTGCATAAAGGTAGAAGGTGGAGACTCAATATAATGGTGGAAGAAAGGCCTTTGTAAAAGGAAGTAGGGATTCAGGTCTCATAAAGAGCTTCCAAAAATTATGGTACTTTTAGCTTTTAGCTCTCATTGCCCCTATCATAAGCATATTGAAGGTGATTAAGGTTAAAGTGACACAACTAAGAGGATATGCTTGAGAAGTTATAAACCGAAATCTAATGCCCCTTACTTATGAAGACCAATCCTCATGCTACTCAACTTCAGTCACGAGTAAGCTCTTGTCATTGTAAGTACATGTGTATCATTAAGAACCGCCAACGGGGTACCCCTTTCACATGATACAGGCGCTTTCCCATAATCAAAATGACAAGGCAAGCAGACAATGAGCATCTCAGCAATCTTTTTATTTGCTATTTGCATAGGTTTTTATTGAGGATGCTTCATAGAGTGCTCATTATGGTGATGCTGCAAGTTTCCACCATGATTAGGCATGGCTTAGGCTAGCGGCCCAGGCGTTTCTCTAACACACATACAAACTCCATGATCTTACAAGTTCCACTTTTATTTCACACCGCCGGGATCCGTAAGCAAAAGAACATGATATCAACGGCGTACAAAGTACAAGTGCAATGTTGAAAACATTCCCCATGAAGCATGGTTCTGCTAATTTCAACTTATAAAACGCAAGCATATACGCAACAAAGAAGGACCCAATGGTTCAAGTTTATTAGAGGCAAGAAAAGTAAAGTGTGCCATCAAGTTCGTGAGAGCTTTAATCACTAGTTTTCTCATAACAAGTTTAATTTGGAAGGTAGACAAAAGCATGAATATACTTGGAATAGCATAAGCTAGTAGGTAGGTATGGTGTACTCTTTGGAATAACTTGGTTTAGGGAGTTGGATGCATGAGTGGAACTCATACTTTGTTGTGGAGGCTAGCAAAAGACTGGGAGCGACAAACTAAGAGAGCAATAATGGCCATAATCATGCAGAGCGACAAAACATCATTGATCAAAGCATAAAGTGATACTACAAGTTGAAAACTAAAGAATCATAAAGGCTATGGTGACTTGAGATAGTCATAACATGGTGTGAGCATGCGCCAAGTCAACCCACATAAAGCATCAAAGGAGAATACCACTATACTAGGCTTTAATATGCTAAAACAACGCATGATTCATCCAAGGCACATTAAGCAATCTCAATTGTTTATAACATGTCATGCTACAGCAAAGAATACTAAGCATAAATCCAAAACAATATCAAGCATGGCATGACAAAGCATAGGTCACAGTCAAAAACAAGCTCTCTTTACCACTTAAGCATGAGCTTTCCTACTCTTTTCCAAACCAAAACAAACTATTTGAAAACCAATTCATGAAAGAGGGGTCCAACCATTTTATTCAGAAAACTAAGCAAACGAAAAACCAAAATTAAAACGAAAAAGAAGACGCCCCAAGAACAACACAACTGTGCATGAAACAATAAAAATTAAGCGTTTGGAAGAAACCTGGGATTTTTATTGATGAAGAAGGGGATGCCTTGGGCATCCCCAAGCTTTGACGCTTGTACTTCATAGATATTTCTTGGAGTGACACGTGTGGTATCCCCAAGCTTAAGCTTTCGTCCATCCTTCATCTCATTACTCATTCCTTCCATACACCTGAAATTTTTCTTTCATACAAAACTTGACACAATCTCATTAGCAACATTAGTGCACTTAATATAAATAAGTCTTAAGGTTCACTTCTAACACCAAATAAACTTCCACTAGAACACTAGCTACTGTAGCACTTCCCTCAAAAATCTCAATTCCCCAAAAGAACTCAAGAAGGAACCAACAAGAAGCAAATGCAGAAAATGGCAGAAATCTGTCAAAACCGACCAGCAGGTAAAGACGAAACTTTTCGAAGCCCTTATGTTGCTCAAATAAAAAAGTGTTGAACTAACGTAAGTTATATAACAACCTGGGGAAGACGCACAACAAATTACAGATCAATTCGACATACGGAGCTCTCTCTCGAATTTTTACGGTGAAGCACAGAAATCTGTTTTGGGACAGTAACTTTCCCAATCATTACTTCACTCTCATTAGAGGTTACTCTTGGCACAAAAAGCAAATAAAAAGGATAAGGAGTGGTTATTACAGAGGTAATAACTTGCAAGATTCATCTAAAACTTTTGGGTTATCTCCCAATAAGTACTTTTCTTTAACGCCTTTAAGTTAGGCATGATAGTTTGAGAAGATGCTCACATAAGACATATAAATTGAAGTAAAAGAGAGCATCAAGAAGCAAATTCAAAGCACATTTAAGTCTCACCCACTTCCTATGCATAGGAATCTTGTAAAGAAACAAGTCATGAAAGCACAAAGCAACAAGCATAGGAAAGCAAAACAAGTGCAACTTCAAAATTTTCAACATAAAGAGGGGAAACTTAATATTTTTGAGACACATAAAACCATGTTTTCCTCTCTCATAATAAATTTCAGTAGCATCATTAATAAAATTAACAATATAACTATCACATAAAACATTCTTATCATGAGACACATGCATATAATCATTATTACTCTCCACATAAGCATAGTCATTCTTATTAATTGTAGTGAGAGCAAATTCAACAAAATAGCTATCATTATTATTCTCAGCACCATAATCATCAAATATAGGAGGCATATTATAGTCATAATTAATTTCCTTCTCAATAGTAGGTGGACTGAGAATATCATATTCATCATTGTAATCATCATATATTGGAGGTTTAGTATCATCATAAGCAATAGAATAGCTATCTTCCAAAGCTGGGGAACTAAAAAGATCATTTTCATAAAAACCATCTTCCCCAAGCTTAGACTTTTCCATAGCATTAGCAATAATGGTGTCCAAAGAATTCATACTAACAACATTGCTATTAGCATGCAAATAAAGTTCCATAGGTTTTTTAATTTTCTCTTTAAACACTTCATGTCCTAACTCAAGATAAATACTATAAAGCTCTCTAATTTTGTTGTTGTTTTCCATTAAGCCTAACTAGTGAAAACAAGAAACAAAAAGACAAAATTGCAGAATCTAAAGGAAATAACTTCGCTCACTCACACCGGAGGATGTGAGTACCTTTTACCTTACCTCCTCGGCAACGGGGCCAGAAAATAGGCGTTTGCCGTGGGAGGTTCTTCTTCTTTAATCCTCCGGTGTGAATACCTTTTACCTTACCTCCCCGACAACGGCGCCAGAAAAATAGCTTGATGTCTACGCACTTCTATTCTTGTAGACAGTTGTTGGGCCTCCAAGTGCAGAGGTTTGTAGAATAGGAGCAAGTTTTCCCTTAAGTGGATCACCCAAGGTGTATCGAACTCAGGTAGGAAGTGGTCAAAGGTATCCCCTCTCAAGCAACCCTGCAATCAAGATACAAGAAGTCTCTTGTATCCCCAACACACCCAATAAGCTTGTCAGGTGTATAGGTGCACTAGTTCGGCGAAGAGATAGTGAAATACAAGTGGTATGGATGATTATAAGTGGTAACGGTGATAGAAGATAGCTTGATGGCGTGGAAAAGACTAAAGTAATACTGAAATAAAGAAGGAAGCAAGCAAACATGTAACAGATCTAATTGCAAACGGTGTATCAATGCTAAGAAACAAGGCCTAGGGATCATACTTTCACTAGTGAACACTCTCATATAAATATATTCTTCTTTATGATACTACTCTTAACTACTCTCCGGTTGGACACTCTAATCGATGGTAGGGCTATAACAACACACCTCAAAGTAAGCCTTTCCCATCTAGAAAACCCCACACTGTCACCTTGAGTACTAGATGAGTCCAACAAACACCACAATTTCATAAAGACATCCAACTCCAAATATAACTCATAACAAGTATTTGTATTCTCTAGCCTAAGTGCCACCATGGTGAGCACGTTGTCACTTTCACACACATGGGGAGAGCAGAGATTCATTAAAGCACTTGAGTAGCAAGGTAGATATATAGATTACAAGCTCATGATCTCAATAAGATCATGCATAGAGAGAGAGATGAACAGATAGCTACCGGTAGAACCCTTAGCCTCGAGAGAGAACTACTCCCTCCTCATCATGGGAATCAACAACGGTGATGGAGATGGTGGTGGAAATCGATGGAGATGGCTCCGGGGCACTTCCCCGTCCCGACAGGGTGCCGAAACAGAGACTTTCTATCCCTCGAATCTCCACTTCGGTGGCGGCGGCGTTGTAGAACTTTTCGTGACTGGAGGCTTGATCCTTTAGGGTTTATGCATCGGGAGGCTCTTATAGGCCAGAGGGCAAGGTCGGTGGAGTGCCAGGGAGCCCACAACACCTGGTGGCCCGGCCAGGGCTAGCCCGCGCCACCATATGGTGTGGCCAGGCCCTGGCCCTCCTACGTCTCTGCTCTGGGCTCCGTGAGTCTTCCGGTAAAATAGGAACTTTGGCTTTTGTCCCGTCCAATTCCGAGAATATTGATTTTCTGACTTTCCTGGAACCAAAAACAGCAGAAAACAGGCAACTGGCACTGTGGCTCTTGTTAATAGCTTAGTCCAAGAAATCATATGAAAAGTACTCCAAAGTGTGGACAAAACATAAGAAGGTAGATAAAACCAAGCATGGAACATCAAAAATTATAGATACATTTGCAATGTATCAGCGCTGCAGGGCGTTTCATACATTTTTCCAGTGTCATTTTCTTGTGGACCAAAGTAAGGGTTCGGCCCACTTGCGTTGCTATATAGGCATCCCCGTGGTAACAAGCAACCATGCTTGCCAGGATGAATGAAGGATCCAAGTAACTCGATTCTGTGGTCCAATTGATAATAACACTTGCGTTGCAAGTGGCCTGAGGATCTTGGTCTTTAACCGTTGCAACTTAGCGGAATACCTAGGCATGACTCAGGGGCACCTACCTAAAAAGAATTACAAAGAAGAAATGATTAAATATCGAAAACACATTACAAATAAGCATGTCACATCCCAAATTCTAGATTTGGTACTGCATACATATATGGCATTGCATCATGTTCATCTTTGAGAAATTTCAGTTTTGAAAGGTTTTTGCAAAAACACCACACAAATGCCTATTCTTCCCTTATAGGTGACTACTAGGGTTTTTGTCTAGCATCTGTTTGGTTGATGCCAAAAAGTCAACCTAGATGCTTAGATGCATAGAGTTTTCAATTACAAACCTGTAGGTTTTTGTTTCACCCAATTTGGAGCCCTAAATCAAGAGTTATGGCCAAATTTCAGAAACTGCAGAAAAATTCAGAAAACACAGACATGTTCAGTTACAACACAGTTCAAAAAAAGAAAAAAAAGAAAAAAAAAGAGAAAACGAGCAGCCCAGCCAGGCGGCAGCCAGCGGCCCACCCGGGGCCCAGCTTGCAACGCAGCGCATAGCCGGCTGCCAAGCGGCCCAACAGCAGCCCGCGCAGCCCGCTTTTCCCCTTTCCCTTTTTCTTTTTCTTTTCTCTTTTTCCTTTGTTTTTTTCTAACCGATGGGGCCCGCCTGTGAGCCCCTAGACGTGTTCGTCCTCGACAGGGAGACGACCTGCAACCGTACGTCGCGAGGAATCCACGATTTCGTTCGGAATCGAACGCCCCCCCTCAGTCGATCCCTGCCCCTTATAGCCCACCTTTCCCTCGTTGTTTTCCCCCTCCTAGCCCTAGCTATTGCGCCGCCACCTCGCCGGAATCACTCGCCGGAGTTGGAGCCTCCGCCGCCGCCATTGAAGCTCGGTAAGGGCCGAGCCGACCCTGTCCCTCCTTCTTTTTACTGCAAATCGAACCGCCGCCTCGCGCCACGCTTCCCTGACCGCTTTCCCTTTCGCAGAGGCCACGGAGACGCCTAAGAGCACTGCCGGGGACCGCGCCGACCGTCGCTCCAGCCGCGCGACACCGTCGCCCCAAGGAGCCCCCGTCCGTGCCGACCTTGCCCCTGTGACCGCCGCACGCCGCCCCGCACCATAGAGCGCCCCGCCGCCGCCAAGACTCACCGGAGCAGCCGCCGCCATGCCAACCAGAGCCGTCGCCGCCGTCGGACAAGGTGAGCGTCAGCTCACGTTCTTTTCCCGCCATCAGATCGTGGGTGGATGGCCCAGATTGGCCGTTGACCGCCCAGTGGACCGCTGACTAGTCCAGTCAGCGCCACGTTGGGTTGACCAGTCCGCGGGAATATTCCCTCGGAAATTCCAGGAATTAATTTTTTTACAGAAAATATGTATAACTTCAAAAATTCGTAGAAAAATATCTACTGGGCCAAAAATTACAAATAAGATATCGTTGGAATCACAAAAATGCGTAGAATTTTATTCTGTAATAATATTTCAGTTTTACTGTATGTATTGTCCTGAGATTATAAAAAGGCTTAAAGTAGTATAAAAATCACAGAAAAAGTTCTGTAAATATTTTTGGAGTAAATCCTTTTGGTCTAGGCTCTATTTTGAACTATCTATCCAGTAGTATTTTTTTCACACTTGAACAACACTGTTTACAAAAATGGTTCAATGGTTTGAGTAAAAGCCTATTAACTAGTCCTCTTTTATACTTAAATTGTTTTCTTTGCCTTAAAGGTTTTTCCATGCATCATTCAGTAGTAGCATTGATCAGGGAACATAACTAAACTACTGAAGCTTTATTAAAGTGCCATGCATGCATTGTGTTGCATTTGTTGATCTCTATGTGTGGATTGTTTATTGGTTGAATTGCTTTCGTGTAGATTGTGAGGATTGTAACCCGTGTGATTGTCCGGACTATGCTTTTTACTCCGACAACTACCAAGGCAATTGGAGCTTCATAAAAGTTATATTTACTTTCTTTATGCATTGTAGCTTGTTTTGTTTTTACAAGTTATATCTATGGCTATGCAATATCCTATTATGTCGTAGCCATTCTTGTTAGGTGAGCCGCCATAAGTAGTTGTGCTTAGTTTGCTTATGTAGACGAGGGTGGGATGCACCATGATAAAGATTGTTTTGAAAAAATGTGTTTGGAAAGTTTGAAAACAACTTAATTAATGAACTCTCTGGGTGGATTGGTAATTTCTTGGTTCGTGAATGCCGGACCCATGTCTATGGTTTACACGAGTAGCTCACTTGTGGATGGCCACACAGGTTTCAGAGAAATAATTAGTCTCTTGATTTTGTAGCTTAGGTGTACAACCATATGCCAGTGAGTTATGGGTGGCTGGATAGACTTAGTAGGTCGTGGCGACCCGAGCTCTTCCTATCCAGAGATGTAGTGAATGTGATAGGTTGGTACGGTGCATGGATGGGCATGGGGAGCTACTTCCCGAATTGTCTCTTCTTGGAATTCTCCCTATCCTGACTCAATATGCGAGTCATGGTACGAGCGGGTCGACCAAGTCATATGGGTAAAGTGTGCAACCCCTGCAGGGTGTAAAACTAAGTGCTTTGCCGTGTATCTGGTAATGGGCGATTGAGTTGCTGAATTATGGGTGCTATGACATGTTCTCATTCATTCTAACTTTTAATTGCTAAAACTTGTGGTTGAAACATAATTGGGTTGTGTGATGAAGATTAAATACTTTACAAATGGTAGGATAAAATATTTTGCTGTTGCTACTAAGCCTGAACCCCACAAGCCAGATATGCATATAGCTATTAGTCTTGTTGTTTCTTTCATTGTTCCACTTTCCAGTATATTCCAAGTATTGACCCTTCGGGGCTGTTACGTTTCATGTTGCAGGTTACTCCTCCGGTTACTCCGAGTAGTAGTGTTGGTTGCGACCCTCCATTCAACATTTTGTTCGCCTGTGGCGTCTAATGGAGACTGGAGCTACTTTATTTATGCTATCTTTTTGCTACTTGTTTATTTGTTCAAGCGTTATGCTTTGCAAACTTTGTAATAAATACAATATTCTGGATCATATCGTTATAATAATGATGCATTGTTAATTCTTTGATGTCTATCAATTCTATGTATGCCAATGAAGCGATCCATGGATTGGCGTGATACATAGAGGTGCTACCCTACCGGGTCGTACCGTTTCAAAGTATTCTATAAACAAATAAGTTGGGAATAACTAGGCACTAAAGGAGTCAAAAAAATATGCCCCTCACATGGCCCCCAAATTCAATTTAGTTGTACCAGATTTTTGACCTGAGAGACTCGGATTGGTTACAAACTGTTGCCCACCTGTTAAACAACACTAACAACAATCCAAAAGGCCATCAACTAAAAAGTAGTAGTAGTGTCTAACTTACATATAATATAATAAAAAATAAAACCTGACTGTCAAATCGAAAGCTTGGCAGCTTAACACCACGATACATGTTACATGATTGTAACTGATTTTCGTAACTGAAACATAACCGAAACATGTGAATAAGCCGCAAATTAAGTCAAATGACTTTCCAACACAGCTCTGCAAATTTTATATAACCATTAAGTGTCATATCTAAAGTATCTGTTACCTATAAAGCATCCTAAAATTACAAAACCTAAGATCCAGGCATATGGTATCTAAATTGGAGAAGAGAAAAAAAGTGAAAACCCAAGACATCTATTGATTAACCATGAGAGATATCTCATCGAGCCTTGAAAGAAAAAATGGTGCCTAAGATCCAAATGTAGTTGCATTAAAAACTAAACCTATTTAGCATTGGTTCACATAAATATAGGGAAAAGACATTAGCCACGCACTGAGCAACGTATTCCTGAGAAAGATGAAGCATTTCATAATTAAAAAATAAGGTAATGGAGATTGAATTAGTAAATGAATAAATTGTACTACTATGCAGAATTTAAAATGGATACATAGCATTTCCAATGTACAATAGAGAACTAAAATATCAGTATTTATATCTAATGACCTGAAAGCTACACTGCAATAGGTGACAACCCGTTGAAATAGAGCCAATTCAGGATTTTCATTTATACAAACGTAGTTGAAATGCCATGCTAATTTATCTCTTGACATACTAATGAGAAAATTCAGAAAAATGAGAAATAACGTCAAGCCACATCGTCTTAATTGCAAGCTTATATGCATACTTTTCTCTAAGCAACATAGCAATAACTGAAACAAATGCATCACGTATATTGCAGTTTTTTAATAGAGAACACTAAGTTGCAGATCATACATATGGTATCATACCTATATTTGCACATCATCTCTTTTCAGCAACATATCCTTACAACGGATCTGCAACAATCATGTAGAACTCCTCCCCTTACAACTAATCTGCAACAATCATGTAGACCTATACTTGTACCTCCCCTTTTTGCATACGTATCAACCACCTCCCCTTTTGCATATGTAGAAATCGTCAACTGAAAAGGTGAAAGGCTAACATACTAACATCAAGAAAATTGGACAATCATTGAGCATAAACAAAATAGTGGACTGCATACAAGGGGACTGGCTAGGAACGGCCATGTCACCAGCAAGGACAACCACTTTGGCCAAGGAAACCCTCCCCCACGCGCTTCAGAGATCTGTGCGACCGCCACGAGCATGCTCGATAGGGTGAACACCCTCGATCTCCATTGGTGGCTACTCCCACACCGCTACAAGGTTCTTCCCTACTAGAAATGCACGAACTGAACCCCCAAAACCAGATAGGAATCCTCAGCTGCTGCCATCCAAAGGAGAGGAGAAGCAGTGGTGGCCACCATATCCTATTCCTTAACACAACCTCTTCGTACCGGTTCAAGGCGATGGGGAGGGCAGCAAGTCTTGGCTCCGGCGACACCCTTGTACACTGCCTTGCTCGATTCCCGGCATCCAGATGCGACACGGTTGATGGCCCAAATATATCGAGCTCGCTGGGGAACCCCAAGAGGAAGGTATGAGCACAGCAACAAATTTTCCCTCAGTAAGAAACCAAGGTTATCAATCCCAGTAGGAGCAAGGAAACACCCCAAAGGTGTAGCAAGCTGAACGTTGGCAGGGCGCACTACCTGTGCCAGCAGCAACGTGGAAAACCTGCACAACACAACCACAGAACTTTTCCCCCAACTTGCGATGAGGTTGTCAATCTCACCGGTTTTGCTGAAAACAAAGGATTAAACGTATCGAATGGAAGGAAGTAATAGTTTTTAGAAAGTAAACACAAAGCAGTAAACAGTTTGTAGATTGTATGTAAAAGAAAGGACCGAGGTGCATAGTTCACTAGAGGTGGCTCTACTTAAGATAGATAACATGCTGGGTGAACAAATTACAGCGAGGCAATTGACAAACATCGAGAAAACAATACATGCATATACTAATCATCTTGACTCCTCTGAGACTTGATTGGGCATTACAACATTATACATAGACCTCCATCCAACTGCATTTATGACTAATAATCCACCTTTAGGTTATCATCCGAACCCCCTCCAGTATTAAGTTGCAAGCAACAAATTATTTCTTTATGAACTGCGTGTAAAGTAAACAATACGATTGTTCTATGAACAAAGGATTGTTGTTTTCTCCCTAGTAGCAATAGCACATCTAGTACCTTAGAGATTTCAGTCACTTCCCCAGATTACCAGAGGCATGAACCCACTATCGAGCATAAATACTAACTCTTGGAGTTGCTAGCATCTACTTGGCTAAGATAGCTACTAACAATGGAAAGCGTGCAAGATCACAAATAACGAAGACATGATAGAATGAATAATCCTGAAATAGCATCTCAATATCCATTGGATCCCCGCAAACACAACATGTATGGATTACAAATAGATGATCTTGATCATGAACGGAGCTCACAAGATCTAGACATGAAAGCACAAAGGAGGAGAACCAGCCATCTAGCTACTACATGGACCCGTAGTCCAGAGGTGAACTACTCACGCATCACACCGGAGGCTTGCATGATCATGAAGAAGGCCTCCAGGGTGAATTCCCCTCTCCGGCAGGGTGCCGGGAAGAGCTTCAGATCCCTCCGGATCTAGGGATGGAGATGACGGCAGCTACAGACTCTTTCGTGGATTTTTGATCGGGTACTTTGGGTTTTGGTATCGGAGGCATCTTATAGGCAGAAGGAGAGGCCGAGGGGGTGCTGGGGTCGGCCAGGCCACCCCCTAGCGCGGGCCAGGCCTGGCCGCGTGGCAAGGTTGTGTGGCTGGCCCCCAGCCGTTCTCCGTCTCGTATTCTGGCATCAGATGTCTTCCGAAAAATAGGCACTTTGGCTTTTGTCCCGTCCAATTCCGAGAATATTCATTTTCTGACTTTCCTGGAACCAAAAACAGCGAAAAACAGGCAGCTGACACTTTGGCTCTTGTTAATAGGTTAGTCCAAGAAACCATATGAAAAGTACTCCAAAGTGTGGACAAAACACAAGAAAGTAGATAAAACCAAGCACGGAACATCAAAAATTATAGATACATCTGCAATGTATCAACATCCCCAAGCTTAACTCCTGCTCGTCCTCGAGTAGGTAAGTGATAAAAAGAAAGAATAATTTTTGAGGAGACATGCACCATCATAAACTTGGTGAAAGTATTTGTAAAACATTCAAAGCTGGGATCATAGTACTTCAATCATAACATGAAAGAAAAAGTTCTAGTAATAAGACAAAGAAACTATGTTGCAATGTGAAAAGGCACAAACAAAAGATTCATGAATAACAATGCTTTGCAAGACGTTTGTTTGTTTCACATAAAGAAAACATAGCATAATAGTATTCAGCGTGTCCCTCATAGAGTAGCAAATATAAATTCATAGGACACCTTCAAGGTTCATAAGAGTGACTAGATACAAATAGTTTAAAACAAGCAGTATCAAGTTATGCATCAATCAACTAGTCTTGGGACAATGCACATAGAACAAAGAATGGCCACTATGCTCTCAAAGTAGGTGCATAAAGGTAGAAGGTGGAGACTCAATATAATGGTGGAAGCAAGGACTTCATTGCCCCTATCATAAGCATCTTTAAGGTGATTAAGGTTAAAGTGACACAACTAAGAGGATATGCTTGACAAGTTATAAACCGAAATCTCATGCCCCTTACTTACGAAGACCGAACCTCATGCTACTCAACTTTAGTCACGAGTAAGCTCTTGTCATTGTAAGTACATATGTATCATAAAGAACTGCCAACGGGTACCCCTTGCACATGATACAGGAGTTATCCCATAATCAAAATGACAAGGCAAGTAGACAATGAGCATCTCAGCGATCTTTTTATTTGCTATTTGCATAGGTTTTTATTGAGGATGCTTCATAGAGTGCTCATTATGGTGATGCTGCAAGTTTCCACCATGATTAGGCATGGCTTAGGCTAGCTGCCCAGGCATTTCTCTAACACACATACAAACTCCATGATCTTACAAGTTCTACTTTTATTTCACACCGCCGGGATCCATAAGGAAAAGAACATGATATCAACGGGGTACAAAGTACAAGTGCAATGTTGAAAGCGTTCCCCATGATACATGGTTCTGCTAATTTCAACTTATAAATCGCAAGCATATACGCAACAAAGAAGGACCAATGGTTCAAGTTTATTAAATGCAGAAAGTAAAGTGTGCCATCAAGTTCGTGAGAGCTTTAATCACTAGTTTTCTCATAACAAGTTTAATTTGGAAGGTAAACAAAAACATGAATATACTTGGAATAGCATAAGCTAGTAGGTAGGTATGGTGGACTCTTTGGAATAACTTGGTTTAAGGAGTTGGATGCATGAGTGGAACTCATACTTGGTTGTGGAGGCTAGCAAAAGACTGGGAGCGACAAACTAAGAGAGCAATAATGGCCATAATCATGCAGAGCGACAAAACATCATTGATCAAAGCATAAAGTGATACTACAAGTTGAAAACTAAAGGATCATAAAGGCTATGGTGACTTGAGATAGTCATAACATGGTGTGAGCATGCGCCAAGTCATCCCAAATAAAGAATCAAAGGAGAATACCACTATACTATGCTTTAATATGCTAAAACAATGCATGATTCATCCAAGGCACATTAAGCAATCTCAATTGTTTATAACATGTCATGCTACATCAAATAATACTAAGCATAGTGCCAAAACAATATCAAGCATGGCATGACAAAGCATAGGCCACAGTCAAAAACAAGCTCTCTTTACCACTTAAGCATGAGCTTTCCTACTCTTTTCCAAACCAAACCAAACTATTTGAAAACCAATGTATAAAAGAGGGGGTCCAACCAATTTATTCAGAAAACTAAGAAAACGAAAAACCAAAATGAAAACAAAAATGAAAAAGAAGACGCTCCAAGAACAACACAACTGTGCATGAAACAATAAAAATGAAGCGTTTGGAAGAAACCTAGGATTTTTATTGATGAAGAAGGGGATGCCTTGGGCATCCCCAAGCTTTGACGCTTGTACTTCTTGGATATTTCTTGGGGTGACACGCGTGGCATCCCCAAGCTTGACCTTTAGTCCATCCTTCATCTTATTACTCATTCCTTCCATACACCTAAAATTTTTCCTTCATACAAAACTTCACACAATCTTTATTAGTAATATTAGTGCATTCAAGATAGTAAGTCTTTAGGTTCAGTTCTAACAATAATAAACTTCTATTAGAACACTAGCTACTGTAGCACTTCCCTCAAAAAGCTCAATTCCCCAAAAGAACTCAAAAGGAACCAACAAGAAGCAAATGTAGAAAATGGCAAAAATCTGTCAAAACAGACCAGCAGGTAAAGTCGAATTTTTTCGAAGACCTTCTGTTGCTCAAATCAAAAAGTGTTGAACTAACGAAATTATATAACAACCTGAGGCAGAAGCACAAAAAGTTACGCCTCAAAAGTGCGTACAGAGATTTTACACGAATTTTTACGGTGAAGCACAGAAATCTGTTTTGGGACATCAACTTTCCCAATAATTACTTCTCTCTCATTAGAGGTTACTCTTGGCACAAAAAGCAAAATAAAAAGGATAAGGAGCGGTTATTAATGAGGTATTAATTTACAAGACTCATCTAAAACTTTTGGGTTATCTCCTAATAAGTACTTTTCTTTAACGCCTTTAAGTTAGGCATAAGAAGAAAGAAAAAGAATCAAGTGTTCTCAAATGAAGAAGCATTAAGAGCAAATTTTGTTTTCATAGGAGAGGAAAAATAAATCTCTCTCTTCTTAGGTAAATGTTCTATACCTTTCTTGAGTGGGAGTTGATATTTAATGGTTCCTTCTTGCATATCAATAATGGCACCAACAGTTCTAAGAAAAGGTCTTCCCAGAGTAATAGGACAAGAAGCATTGTATTCAACATCCAAAACATAGAAATCAACAGGGACATAGGCATTGTTAACCATAATAAGAACATCATTAATACTCCCCATGAGTTTCTTTTTAGCATTATCATCAAGTGGGACATTCAAATAACAATCTTCAAGTGGAGGCAAATCAAGCATATCATAAATCCTTCTAGGCATAATAGAAACACTACTATCAAGATCACATAAAGCTTTGAAATCAAAGTCATTCACTTTCATATTAATGATGGGTTCCCAACCATCTTGTTGTTTTATAGGAATAGAAGCTTTATGTCTCATCTTTTCTTCTTTAATCTTTATGAGAGCATCAGTAATGTGTTTTGTAAAGGCCATGTTCATAGCACTAGCATTAGGACTTTTAGCAAGCTTTTGTAGGAACTTAATAACTTCAGAGATATTACAACCATCAAGATCAAAATGAAAATTATCATCTAAAGTAGTAGAACTATTACTAGCCTCAACACTAGTTGTGGTGATAGTAGAAACACTAATGTTTCTAGCAATTTCTGAAGGAAATATGTCCTGAGAGGCAATAATAAAGTTGTTATTATATATTCCTTATATATGATAGATGTTTATTTTACATGCTAGAATTGTATTGATCGGAAACATCAATACATGTGTGTTTCATAAACAAAAAGGGTTCCTAGTTATGCCTCTCTTATAGACTAGCTTGTTGATTAACAAGATGATCAAGGTTTCCTGATCATGGACATTGGATGTTGTTAATAACAAGGTCACACCATTGTTAGAATGATGTGATGAACATTCATCCGAAGTATAGCATTACGATCAATTAATTATGTTTATATTGCTATAACATCATACGAAGTAATCTTTATCCTTAGACCATGAGATCATGTTAATTGCTAACACCAGAAGAGTATCTTGATAACATCAAACGTCACACCGTAACAGGGTGACTATAAAGATGGGTTCAGTACTACGAAGGTGTTATGTTGAGGCTCATGGATCAAGAGTGGAATTTGTCAATCTAGATGACGGATAGATATACTCTGGGCCCTCTCGGTGATATCACATTAAGATAGCTTGCAAGCAAGTGATGTGATCACTAGAATGTTATATTACGGGAACGAGAAAAGAGTGCATGTCGGTAACGAGATCAAACTAGGTATGGAGATACCGATGATAGAATCTCGGACATGTAATATATCGAGAGACAAAGGGATTTAGTTACAAACGTTAAAGGTTCTCACGATCATAGAAGTCATCGTTGAATGTGTAGGAGTCAGTACGGATCTCCAGGTCCTGCTGCTGATTATTGATCGGAGAAGGGTCTCGATCATGTCTGCATTATTCGCGAACCGTAGGGTGGCACACTTAAGAGTTATCGGACACCATTTTGGAGCACATATGTTTTAGACGAAAGAATTGCAAAGCGCGGGAATTGTTTCAATAGAAACCGGAAATTGTTTTTGGTGAAATTGCAGAAAGTGGTTCTGCATGTGATATTGAAATGTTGCAAGGGGCTATATGTGAATGTTTGTTAATTAAAGTAATTAACAAAATTCTGAATAAATTTAATAAAAAGAGTTTTATTAAATGAGAGAGCATTAAATTTGGAGAAATTTAATGCATTTAAAGTGGAGACTTTAAAAGGGAATGTGAAGAGGCATTTAAATGTGGAGGGGTTACCACCACATGAATGGGGGAGGTGAGGGGTCACCCCCCCATGCGCCAGCCATGGAGAGAGGGGGCACCCCCCTCCTCCTATAAAAGGCCACCCATTCCCTCCTTCATCAGCACACCTCCTTGTGAAGGATCTCTCTCCCCCTCTAGAATTATTCTCCCATGGTCTCGGATTAGCGAGATACATGTTCCTGGTGGCATTTCCTCTGGAAGGAGTTGCTGCTTCCGCTGGATCGCTGGAGCGAGGAGGTGGAGGTTGCCCGGTGGCTTGAACGTGTGTGCGAGTGCGGATGCGCTGCTGAGTTGCGACGCTCGGACTTCCTCGCGATCTTGAGATCGGCAAGTGTACGACTATATCAACCATGAGTTCCTACTCATTAACAAAACTCGTTGTCTTCGAGGGTTAGTTCTCGTTGGATGTATGTCCACCGGTTGCTTTGTACCTAGTAGATAGATCTTGGTGTGTAGTTCACACCGTAGGAAATTTTTTGCTTTCTATGCTGCGGACCCAACAGTGGTATTTGAGCCAGGTTTATGCGTAGGTGCTTTGCATGGGTAGTACACATATGTTTATATGTGGGCAATGATGATCATGTTATTGCATCTTCTATGTATTTTGGATATTGGTGGCATAGTGGGATGAAGCGGCCCGGACCAACCTTACATGTCATCGTACATGAGACCGGTTCCACGACTGACATGCAACTTGTTTTGCATAAGTGGCTGGCGGGTGTTTGTCTCTCCTACTGTAGTCAATATCTGATTTACAACGAGTTGCTAATAACTTAGTTATCCTCATTGTGGTTCATGTTCGTAGGTGAGAACGGTTCTATCTCCGAAAGCCCTAAGCCACGTAAAACTTGCAATTGATAAATTCGAGGCGTCTAGTTTAGATCGTTGCTGGGCTAGTGTATTGATATGGTATTGTTGTAAGTAGATGTATGATAGATATTCTTACAGCACACTCAACGTGTAAGTTCCATAGACCTTGGCCTTACACACAAAGGAATGATAGAGATCATACCACGATGCAAGTGATAGAGATCAAATGCATGGACCATATCATCTCACTTTACACATTAGATGTTAGCATCTTATACTGCTAGTTTGGCGCTTTTGGTAGCATTATAAGATGATCCCTCATTTAGATATCAAGATAAAAATGTGTTCTTCCTTAAGTATGCACTGTTCTGTGGATCGTGTTTCGGGACATCACGTGATGATCAGGTGTACTCGAATCTACACTTTCATAGGAACGGGTGTAAGACAGTTTTACACACGCGAATACTAAGGTTCTTACTTGGCAAGCCTAGCATGTACAGACATGGCCTCGGAACACGGACCGAAAGGTTAAGCATGAGACATATAGTTGATATGATGCCCATATAGATGCTCGCCTTTGAAGCTACATCAACTCACGTGATGATCGGACTTGGTGTAGTGGATTTGGTTCATGTAATCACCAAAAAGACACGAGGGATGTCGTTTTTGAGTGGGAGTTCATTAGTAATTCGGATTAGTTGAACTCAATCTATCATAAACTTAGTCTAAATAAACTTTACAAATTATGTTGCAGATGGCACCACCTGCTTTTAATTTCAATGTGTTCATGGAGAAAGAGAAACTTGCTGCGAATGGTAGCAACTTCACCAATTGGCCTATGAATTTGAGGATTCTCCTCACTACTGCACAAAAGCAATATGTGCTAGATGCGCCGCTAGGCCCCCCACCAGCTCCTGATGCCCCTGACGAGGAAAAGAATGTCTATGTGACTCGTCAAAAGGACCACAACTTAGTTCATTGCGGCATACTCTATGGGCTAGAGCCAGAACTTTGAAAGCGTTTCGAAAATGGCAATGCCTTTGATACCATGGGAGAATTGAAAATGATTTTTGATACCCATGCTGCCGTAGAGAGTTATAATGCTACAGAAAAGTTATTTAGCTGCATGATGGAGGAAAACAGCTCCGTTAGTGAGCACATACTCAAAATGTCTGGGTACGCCGATAAGCTTGTGTCCTTGGGAATAACGATTCCCATTGACTTAGGCATACATCATGGTCTCCAACCTCTGCCACTTAGCTCCAAGAGCTTCGTGATGAACTATACTATGCAGGGCATGAAGAAGTCTCTTCCTGAGCTTCTGTCAATGCTTAAGACTGCAGAAGTGGAGATTAGGATAGAACATCAAGTGTTGATGATCAATAGGACCACCGGTTTCAAGAAAGACAAGAAAGGCAAGCACAAGGAAAGAAGGGTGACAAGTCTGTTGCCACGCCTGAAAATAAACCCCGAGCTGACCCTAAGTCTGACACCGAGTGCTACTATTGTAAGGGGACTGGCCATTGGAAGCGCAACTGCCCCAAGTATTTGGTGGACAAGAGGTCCGACAAGGCAAACAAAGGTATATGTGATATACATGTTATTGATGTGTACTTGACTAGTACTTGCATTAGCACCTGGGTATTTGATACGGGATCGGTTGCTAATATATGTAACTCGGTTCAAGGGCTACGGAACAAGCGACAACTAGCAAGGGATGAGGTCAGAAAGCGGGTCGGCAATGGATCAAAAGTTGATGTGATCGCCGTCGGGACGCTACCTTTCCATTTGCCATCGGGATTAGTTATAAACCTAAATAATTGTTATTTAGTGCCTGCACTGAGCATGAACATTGTATCTGGATCGTGTTTGATGCAAAGTGGTCATTTCTTTAAATCTGAAAACAATGGTTGTTCGATTTATAAGAATGATATCTTTTATGGTCATGCACCTATGTTGAATGGTTTATTTCTGTTGGATCTCGATAGTAATATTACACACATTCATAATGTTAATGATAAAAAGATTAAACTTGATGACGATATGTCTACATATATGTGGCACTGCCGTCTAGATCATATTGGCGTTAAACGCATGAAGAAACTCCATTCTGATGGACTTTTGGAATCACTTGATTTTGAATCATTTGATACATGTGAGCCATGCCTTATGGGCAACATGACTAGAACACCGTTTTCCGGTTCAATGGAACGGGCGACAGATCTATTGGAAATCATACATACTGATGTGTGTGGATCAATGAGTGTGTCGGTGCGAGATGGATATCGTTATTTTGTTACTTTCACGGATGATTTGAGTAGATATGGGTATATCTATTTGATGAAACACAAGTCTGAAACTTTTGAAAAGTTCAAGGAATTTCAGAATGAAGTGGAAAATCATCGTAATAGAAAGATCAAATTTCTATGGTCTGACCGTGGAGGAGAGTATCTAAGTTACAAGTTTAGCACACACATGAAAGAGTGTGGAATAGTTTCACAACTCACGCCTGCCGGAACACCACAACGTAATGGTGTGTCGGAACGTCGTAATCGTACCTTATTGGATATGGTTCGATCTATGATGTCTCTGACTGACTTGCCACTGTCATTTTGGGGTTATGCACTGGAAACAGCTGCATTCACTTTAAATCAGGCATCATCTAAATCCGTTGAAACGACACCATATGAATTATGGTTTGGAAACAAACCTAAGCTGTCATTTCTTAAAGTTTGGGGATGCGATGTTTATGTGAATAAACTTCAACCGGATAAACTCGAACCCAAAGCGGAAAAATGCGTCTTCATAGGATACCCTAAGGAAACAATTGGGTATACCTTTTATCACAGATCCGAGGGCAAGGTTTCTGTTGCCAAGAATGGATCGTTTCTTGAGAAGGAGTTTCTCGCGAAAGGTGTGAGTAGTCGGAAGGTAGAACTCGGAGAGGTTATTGAACCTTCTCTTCATGGAATGGCGAGTGGCGCAGCACCGGAAGTTGTTTCGGAGTTGACTTCACCTGATGAAGAGAGAGCTAATGATAATGATCATGAAACTCCGAAAGAGGACACTACCGAACCTCGCGGGTCAAGCAGGACACATGCAGCTCCTGAACTGTACGGCAATCCTGTTGTGAATTTCATGGTTGATGAAATGGATGACCCTGCGACGTATGAAGAAGTGATGATGATCCCGGATTCCAACAAATGGCTAGAAGCCATGAAATCCGAGATGGAATCCATGTACGAGAACCAAGTTTGGAACTTGGTGGACTTACCTCATGACCAAAAGGCCGTTGAGAATAAATGGATTTTCAAAAGAAAAACTGATGCTGATGGTAATGTGACCATCTATAAGGATCGACTTGTCGCCAAGGGGTTTCGACAAATTCAAGGAGTTGACTACGATGAGACATTCTCTCCCGTAGCGATGCTTAAGTCGGTTAGGATTATGTTAGCAATTGCTGCATATTTTGATTATGAAATATGGCAGATGGATGTCAAAACTGCGTTCCTTAATGGTAATATTGAAGGAGAGTTGTATATGATACAACCTAAGGGTTTTGTCGATCCTAAGGATACTAATAAGGTATGCAAACTTTAGCGATCCATCTATGGACTGAAGCAAGCATCCCGGAGTTGGAATCTCCGCTTTGATGAGGTGATCAAAGAGTTTGGATTTGTCCAAACTTATGGAGAGGCTTGTATTTACAAGAAAGTGAGTGGGAGCAATGTGGCATTTCTGATATTATATGTGGATGCCATATTATTGATTGGAAATGATATAGATCTTTTAAACAGTATTAAAATTTATCTAAACAGCAAATTTTCGATGAAAGACCTTGGTGGAGCATCAGATATATTAGGCATTAAAATCTACAGAGATAGATCAAGGCGCCTAATTGGGCTATCGCAGAGTACATACCTTGATAAGATATTAAAGAAGTTTAATATGGACGAAAGTAAGAAGGGGTTCTTACCTATGTTGCAAGGCAAGACATTGAGTAAGACTCAAAGTCCGGCTACGGCGGAAGAAAGAGAGATGATGGATAAGATCCCCTATGCCTCGGCCATAGGCTCTATTATGTATGCCATGCTATGTACAAGACTAGATGTGGCACATGCTATTAGTTTGACTAGTAGGTACCAATCTGATCCAGGTTCGGAACACTGGATAGCGGTAAAGAACATCCTCAATTACTAGAGAAGAACTAAGGATATGTTTCTTATATACAGAGGTGAAGAAGAGCTAGTCGCTAAGTGTTATGTCGATGCTAGCTTTGACACCGATCCGGATGACTCTAAGTCTCAATCCGGATACGTATTTCTCTTAAACAGAGCAGTAGTTAGTTGGAGGAGTTCCAAACAACCTGTGGTGGCTGGATCAACGACGGAGGCGGAATATGTTGCTGCTTCAGAAGCGACGCAGGAGGCGGTTTGGATGAAAGAGTTCATTACGGAACTAGGTGTGGTTCCCAGTGCGTTGGACTCAATGGTGATCTACTGTGACAATAATGGAGCCATAGCCAACACAAAGGAACCGAGGTCTCACAAGAATTCCAAGCATATTAAGCGCCGGTTTCACTCCATCCGCGAGCATGTCAAGGATGGAGATATAAAGATTTGTAAAGTACACATAGACCTAAATGTAGCAGATCCGTTGACTAAATTTCTCCCTAGGGAAAAACATGATCAACACTAGAACTCCATGGGTGTTAGATTTATCACTATATGAACTAGATTTTTGTCTCTAGTGCAAGTGGGAGACTGAAGGAAATATGCCCTGAGAGGCAATAATAAAGTTGTTATTATATATTCCTTATATATGATAGATGTTTATTTTACATGCTAGAATTGTATTGATCGGAAACATCAATACATGTGTGTTTAATAAACAAAAAGGGTTCCTAGTTATGCCTCTCTTATAGACTAGCTTGTTGATTAACAAGATGATCAAGGTTTCCTGATCATGGACATTGGATGTTGTTAATAACAAGGTCACACCATTGGTGGAATGATGTGATGAACATTCATCCGAAGTATAGCATTACGATCAAGTCATTATGTTTATATTGCTATAACATCATACGAAGTAATCTTTATCCTTAGACCATGAGATCATGTTAATTGCTAACACCGGAAGAGTATCTTGATAACATCAAACGTCACACCGTAACAGGGTGACTATAAAGATGGGTTCAGTACTACGAAGGTGTTATGTTGAGGCTCATGGATCAAGAGTGGAATTTGTCAATCCAGATGACGGATAGATATACTCTAGGCCCTCTCAGTGATATCACAGTAAGATAGCTTGCAAGCAAGTGATGTGATCACTAGAATGTTATATCACGGGAATGAGAAAAGAGTGCATGTCGGTAACGAGATCAAACTAGGTATGGAGATACCGATGATCGAATGTCAGACATTTAATATATCGAGAGACAAAGGGATTTAGTTACAAGCGTTAAAGGTTCTCAGGATCATAGAAGTCATCGTTGAATGTGTAGGAGTCAGTACGGATCTCCAGGTCCCGCTGCTGATTATTGATCGGAGAAGGGTCTCGATCATGTCTGCATTATTCGCGAACCGTAGGGTGGCACACTTAAGAGTTACCGGACACCATTTTGGAGCACATATGTTTTAGATGAAATAATTGCAAAGCGCAGGAATTGTTTCAATAGAAACCGGAAATTGTTTCGGGTGAAATTGCAGAAAGTGGTTCTGCCTGTGATATTGAAATATTGCAAGGGGCTATATGTGAATGTTTGTTAATTAAAGTAATTAACAAAATTCTGAATATATTTAATTAAAAGAGTTTTATTAAATGAGAGAGCATTAAATTTGGAGAAATTTAATGCATTTAAAGTGGAGACTTTAAAAGAGAATGTGAAGAGGCATTTTAATGTGGAGGGGTTACCACCACATGAATGGGGGAGGTGAGGGGTCACTTCCCCATGCGCCGGCCATGGAGAGAGGGGGCACCCCCCTCCTCCTATAAAAGGCCACCCATTCCCTCCTTCATCCACACACCTCCTTGTGAAGGATCTCTCTCCCCCTCTAGAATTATTCCCCCTTGGTCTCGGATTAGCGAGATACATGTTCCCGGTGGCATTTCGCCTGGAAGGAGTTGCTACTTCCGCTGGATCGCTGGAGCGAGGAGGTGGAGGTTGTCCGGTGGCTTGAACGTGTGTGCGAGTGCAGATGCGCTGCTGAGTTGCGGCGCTCGGACTTCCTCACGATCTTGAGATCGGCAAGTGTACGACTACATCAACCACGAGTTCCTACTCGTTAACAAAACTCGTTGTCTTCGAGGGTAAGTTCTCGTTGGATGTATGTCCACCCATTGCTTTGTACCTAGTAGATAGATCTTGGCGTGTAGTTCACACCGTAGGAAATTTTTTGTTTTCTATGCTGCAGACCCAACAATTTCATCTTCTCTTTCCCACTTAGCATGTAATTCAGCTAATAGTCTAATATTTTCATCAATTCTTACTTGTATGGTATTAGTAGCTGCAAAGGGATTATCATTAATTTCAGGTTTAGCAGCCATTTTATTCAAAGAAGATTGAGCTTCAGCCAAAGATGCTATATTTTTTTCAGCATTAGAGAATTTTTCCTCAATAGTTTTATTAAAAGCAGTTTGTTTACTAATAAAGTCTTTAAGCATAACTTCAAGTTCATAGGGAGCACTCCTATTATTGTTGTAAGAATTTCCATAAGCATTACCATTGTTGGGAGGATATGGCTTATAATTTTTGTTAGCAAAATTATTCCTGTAGGCATTGTTGCTAAAATTGCTATTTCTTATGAAGTTCACATCAACTTGCTCTTCTTGAGCAACCAAAGAAGCTAAAGGAAAATTATTTGGATCAATATGGGCTCTCCCATTCACAAGCATAGACATAATAACATCAATCTTATCACTCAAGGAGGAGGTTTCCTCAACAGAATTTACCTTCTTACCTTGTGGAGCTCTTTAAGTATGACATTCAGAGTAATTAACCATCATATTATCCAGAAGCTTTGTTGCAGCACCCAAAGTGATGGTCATAAAGGTACCTCCAGCAGCAGAATCCAATAGGTTCCTTGAAGAGTAGTTCAATCCTGCATAAAAAGTATGGATGATCATCCAAGCAGTCAGTCCATGAGTGGGACAATTCTTAACCAAAGATTTCATTCTTTCCCAAGCTTGAGCAACATGTTCATTATCAGATTGTTTAAACTTTATTATTTCACTTCTCATAGATATAATCTTAGCAGAAGGATAATATTTTCCAATTAAAGCATCTTGGCATTTAGTCCAAGAATCAATACTATTCCTAGTTAAGGAATTCAACCATTCTTTAGATTTTCCTCTCAAAGAGAAAGGAAACAATTTCAACTTAACAATATCACCATCTATATCCCTATGCTTTTGCATCTCACAAAGTTCAACAAAGTTATTTAGATGGGCAGCATCATCTTCATTACCAATACCAGAAAATTGTTCTCTCATAACAAGATTGAGTAAAGTAGGTTTTATCTCAAAGAAAGTAGCTCAGGAACATGTGGAGCAATAGGTGTGCTCATAAAATCATCATTGTTGGTGCTAGTGAAGTCACACAACTTAGTGTTTTCAAGAGTAGTCATTTTTTGTGTGTTTTTAATAAAGAAAGCAAACTAGTAAAACTATTTTTTTTGAGTTTTTTATAACAAAACAAGCAAACAAAGAAAAAGGAAACTAAGCAAACAAAAACAACAAAGTAAAGAGATTGGTTATGAGGGACTCCCCTTGTGAAGATGTCCTTGACTCCCCGGCAACGGCGCCAGAAAAAGTTTTTGATGGCGCGTTGTTGACGTGGGAGCTTCTTATTCTTCAAGTCCCCGGCAACGGCGCCAGAAAAAGTTGTTGATGGCCCAAATATATCGAGATCGTTGGGGAACTCCAAGAGGAAGGTATGATGAGCACGGCAGCAAGTTTTCCCTCAGTAAGAAACCAAGGTTATCAATCTAGTAGGAGCAAGGAAACACCCCAAAGGTGTAGCTAGCTGAACGTTGGTAGCGCGCACTACCGGTGCCAGCAGCAACGTGGAGACCTGCACAACACAACCACAGAACTTTGCCCCCATCTTGCGATGAGGTTGTTAATCTCACCGGTTTTGCTGAAAACAAAGGATTAAACGTATCAAATGGAAGGAAGTAATAGTTTGTAGAAAGTAAACACAAAGCAGTAAACAGTTTGTAGATTGTATGTAAAAGAAAGGATCGGGGTGCATAGTTCACTAGAGGTGCCTCTCCTTAAGATAGATAACATGCTGGGTGAACAAATTACATCAGGTAAATTGACAAACATCGAGAAAGCATACAAGAATATACTAATCATCTTGACTCCTTTGTAACTTGATTGGGCATTACAACATTATACATAGACTGCCATCCAACTGCATCTAGGACTAATAATCCAGCTTCAGGTTATCATCCGACCCCCCTCTAGTATTAAGTTGAAAGCAACAGATTATTGCTTTACGAATTGCGTGTAAAGTAAACAATACGATTGTTCTATGAACAAAGGATTATTGTTTTCTCCCTAGTAGAAACAACACATCTAGTACCTTAGAGATTTCTGTCACTTCCCCAGATTACCAGAGGCATGAACCCACTATCGAGCATAAATACTAACTCTTGGAGTTGGTAGCATCTACTTGGCCAAGATAGCTACTAACAACGGAAAGCATGCAAGATCACAAATAACAAAGACATGCTAGAATCAATAATCAATCTGAAATAGCATCTTAATATCCATCGGATCCCTGCAAACGCAACATGTATGGATTACAAATAGATGATCTTGATCATGAACGGAGCTCACAAGATCTAGACATGAAAGCACAAAGGAGGAGAACCAACCATCTAGCTACTACATGGACCCGTAGTCCAGAGATGAACTACTCACGCATCACACCGGAGGCTTGCATGGTGATGAAGAAGGCCTCCAGGGTGAATTCCCCTCTCCGGCAGGGTGCTGGGAAGAGCTTCAGATCCCTCCTGATCTAGGGATGGAGATGACGGCGGCTCCAGACTGTTTCGTGGATTTTTGATCGGGTACTTAGGATTTTGGTATCGGAGGCATCTTATAGGCGGAAGGAGAGGCCGAGGGGGTGCTGGGGTTGGCCAGACCACCCCCTAGAGCGGGCCAGGCCTGGCCGCGCGGCCATGTGGTGTGGCCAGCCCCCAGCCCTTCTCCGTCTCGTATTCTGGCATCAGATGTCTTCCGGAAAAATAGGCACTTTGGCTTTTGTCCTATCCAATTCCAAGAATATTCATTTTCTGACTTTCCTGCAACCAAAAACAGCTGAAAACAGGCAGCTAGCACTATAGCTCTTTTTAATAGGTTAGTCCAAGAAATCATATAAAAAGTACTCCAAAGTGTGGAGAAAACACAAGAAAGTAGATAAAACCAAGCATGGAACATCAAAAATTATAGATACATTTGCAATGTATCAGCTGTCGACACATATCTTCTCGAAAACCATGACTACAAGAGCCTCTTTGTCCCAGCCACCCTTCATGCTTCTCCCATGGACGAGGATGGGGTGGTTATGGTGGATGACCAGAGCTATGCCGGTGGTGGCCGAAAACCTTGGACGCAGAGAGATGGGAAGGCAGGAAAGTGACTGAGGAATTTGTGAGTGTGTTGACCAACGGCGACATGCGGGGAAGACGGTCCCATATGGCCTACAAGCAGCGTTACAAAAAGGCAGCGGGCTAGAACTAGTGGCACAGAGCACAACAGATGGCCTCAGCGCGCACGGTGACGACCACTCTTAAGGAATTAGATAATATTACTTGAGTTCCCTTTTCGATCTTGTACGTATGTCTTGTTTCCCAACTTAGGTAATTTCTTTCAGATTTACATCTAATAATTTGCAGTAGTCAATTTATAGTTATAAGTTGTACGATAGCGCTTCTAGTTAAGAAAAATCTTCTAAAATTAAGTCCCCACTTAGAGTTTGTTACACGCTAATAATTATTCAAACAACAACTACTGGATAAGATGAACTACAAAATGTATTCTATGGAAATCGACTAGCAGTGTCGATACTTGTATTCTGGGAGGAGAAACTGGACATGATGCACCATTAATATATAGTTTGAGCTAATTCATTAACTATCTTAATGTGAGCATGTGAGCGGCAGAGTCCAAGAAGAGAACCACCACCCCAGTTGTGGCGTCAGCTTGCAGGAGGCAAGGAGATACTCGAAGAAGTTGAAGAAGAAAAGCGAGGCAGAGTACCTTCAGGCCCATAGCAGGCAACTACACACAGAGGTTCTTGGCCATGGGCTGGCGGCGTTCCTGGGGACTGTGAAGGAGGCGCATCGGGGCAAGGGCACAACGAGGACGCGGGGGTGTAGGAGGAGATGCAGGTCTATGTGAAGCGAATCGGGGAGCCACACTAGCAATGTCGATGGCTAGCAAAAGCCACGCCGACGACCCTGTCCACATCTAGGGTTTGTTGCGAGAGTATCTACTAGGATGCAACCAATGATGGCGAAGGGTACGAGTGGAGAGACTAAGGAGCTGGCGGGGAGCTGCACCAGGAGGTGGCAGAGGGCCGGAGTTGGCGCCCCAGGCGGCGGCGATGTGGGTGGAAAGAGAGGTCATCGGGGAAATTAAAGAACCAGAGCTAGGAGCGATCATGCGTAGCCTTTTTTTCCTGATAGCGCATGCCTTTTTTTGTGGTATCTTTTTTCTTTGCACGTGCCTTGTTGGTAGGATAACAGAGGAAGTCAAGCCATAAGACACTCGCAGGTGCCTTCAAAACGGTCGCAACTCTTCAGGCTTAAGACTTTAAGTATTGTCAAGCTAATAAACAAGATGAGATAGGTGTTGTAAACTGTTGCTGAAGCAAGTTTCTGATATTTTCCCTAGAGCTAACAACAAAGGGAGAACACCGAGAAGGGAAACAGATGGGGACATAAATTATCTAGCTAACTGAATCAAGGTGTTGATATTTTCCCTAGAGCCCTAACATGTTTTTTATTTCCTATTGTTTTACTTATGCTAGATACTTGTTTCTTATATATTTAACTTCTATTTCTTAGCAATCAAATGTGTGTAATATTTTCTTTTTCTTTGTTTTACTCAAATATGTCACTAGAAGTAGTGATGTTTGTTGATGCTGTCCATTTACAAACTACAACAGGAAAATAAGACTATGATGGAAGGAATCTCCTCAGTCCAAATGAATTACTGTTTTTGTTAATAGAGAAACTCCTACAGCCATTCTTCTTGTATCACATATTGCTGTGTGAATTGCAACAGTTTATATATATAGCATTTATAAAATAGGGGCTCGGGAAAGGTTTACACATCTAGATTCGGGATATCTTGGATTCCGGGGGGTTCGGGGTCCGGTCTCGTGTGCCGGGATCTAGGGTGGACGGGGACGACGAGGTTCGGATACAAGATGGAGAACTTGTCATGTCGAGAAGGAGAACTTGGTTTCCCAGCGGTCGATCTTACCGTCGATGGCGAACTTGAATGGATCGGGTACCGGTGGACCAGCGATCTTCGGAATCCATGAAGTAGATCTTGTCGCACAGTGTCCGGGTAGGCGAACTTGTCAGTTCTGGGCTTCGATTGTCGGTGTCGCACTCGGGTCACTTGCCAACAAGGAGGCCTTGTCATTCCAAGACGGAGATCTTGGCGTGACGGGGTCTTCTAGTGGCACCATGTACATCCCTCGAACCCCGGCGTTGAGCCGGTCTTTTCGGTGGCCATCCCTGTACAAAGGTCTTGGTGTACCGGTTTCATTGACGATGGCGATCTTGGTTCAACATCATCGCGGTCTTCGGGTCCGTGTCACCGGTGCTCCGGGAAGGAGGCCTTGGAGTGCCGAGGGGTGCGTCCTTGGATTGTTCTTGTCGATGTTAAGAGCTTGACGTTAAAACTTGGGGGCGCTATGGTCATCGACTTGGACACGAGTCGCACCGAGGAAGTGAAGGTGGAAGGCACGGCGAGAAGTGGCAACACAGGACACGAGTACCAGTCAAAGGAACCAAACAGCCAAGGATCACTAGCCTCCTAGGCATGCAAGCAAACAGGTCATGTGCATGTCTTGACCTGCCTGGGCCGTGGCAGAGTCTCGACGTTGCCACAGAGGAGGTGGAAACCGGAGATCAGGTCGCCCGCGGGATCGGCGCAAGGGGACAAGGCCAGCGCGGGGGCGATGGTGGCAGCAGAGCTTTGGGCACAGCTACAGGAAAGGAAGCCAGGCGAGGTACCAAGAGGGCAACGTCGGCTCTGAGGCGGAGACATGCGTGCGCGGGGGCGACAGGCGACAGCTCTGTGCGGCTTGGGGGGTCACGGAGCAGAGGCCGGGGAGCGGCGGCATCGCTGCAGCGCTCGGGGGGAGGGGCGCCAGGAGAAGGCGGCCGGAGGCGAGGGAGGAACGGCACTGGGGAAGAGAGAAGGAGATGCTGGCGGCGTGCTAGGTACACGGTGCGGAGGGGACGTCGGCGACTTCGGTGGAGGGAGGAGAGGCGTCCACGGGGGCCTAGGAGGCTGCAGGAGGCGGGGGTGAACCGCGGCGGCGGCGGCCTCGACGGGGAGGAGGGGAATGGGCCCCAGGGCTGTGATGGCGGGGCGGGCCGAGGCAGCGAAGGTGGAGAGGAGCGGCGGAGCTCGGGCTCTTGGCAGGAGGCGGCGGAGGAGCAGGCGCGACGAAGGGGAGACGGGATAGAGGAGCGACGAGGTGGAAGGGAACGCGTTGACGCGTTCGTTCGTGTGTAGGACAGCGCGAGGGAGGAAGAAGGCCTCGCCGCCTCGCGGGGATGGGGGGTAGGTGGACCTAGGGAGGGGCAGGGTGACGAGATTGGTGCCAGGTGGGGCTGGGTGGGAATCCCGGGGTGGTGTGGGGCCAGGCGACAGGAGATTGTCGGGAGAGGGAGGGGCTCTCTCCCGGGTGGATAGGACATGGCGGGAGGTAGATGCGGGTTAGATGGAGTGGCGCGGTGTGGGGGTGAGGTGGCGAGACGGGATTGGCTCGGGTGAGGTGGCGGCTGGGAGGGAGTTGCTGGCGCAGGCGGGAAACGGCAGGGCGGGGTGGGGTTGGCCGCGTGGTGGATGGGGAGAGGGAGCGATTGGCGAGAGTGCGGCTGGGAGTGTGGGGTTAGGTAGGGTGGAGTCGGTCACAGGGGTTGGTGGGGATGTGAGGAGCGGGCCCAGGTGGTGGTGGGGCCCGGCTGTAGCAGCAGGAGCGAGAGCTGGCAGGGTGCGGCTGGGTGGAGGGAGCTGGGTCGGATTAGGGGTAGGTAGGATTAGGTAGCTAGTGTTAGGACTAGATTTTTATCTGGAGGTGGCCGGCCGGCTTTCGGGCCTGGCGGGCTGCCTCCTAAAAACAATTTTAAAATATTTTATTTATTTAAAACGGGGCTTTTATAAACCATTTTTAGACGAAACAAAATAATCCGGAAGACCGGTGTTTTAATTTGAATAAAGACGAGAATATTTAGAAAACAAAACTAGGCGTTTCAAAAATAGTTTAGACAAAAACCATGCATAAAGATGGCGATGCTCAAATGCAATGTAGCATGATGACATGAGCATGCAGTCATAATGATGCAATGCACAAAAACACAGTGATTTTCTAGTAGTGGTTTTAGCGAGGTGCTACATCTAGCCCGCCTCCACCACCGACGATCCGAGCAACTTGGAGGATGGCAGATCCTACTACCAAGGAAGAAGAAGTTCTGGCTACATGCGGGTGAGCTATCCTTCTCTTTGCTATTCGCACTAATTATAACTGCTAGCTGTCTACTGAACCTACCATTGTTTGTTAGCCCAATGCTGACAAACATATTTTGTCCACGGTTTTCTGTCAAGTGGGATCTCCGTGGACCACCCTTACCTGGTTACGGTAGTCCTCTTCAGGTACAACTTTAAATCAGCAAGCGTCAAGGGCAAGTGGTATGGACAATATTGTATCACAATGGAAGAAGCGCCTGTGCAGATCTGCACTATATCTGGTATGGTTGCTGCTCTGCATAATCATGATGAATTATGGCCAAAGCAGAATGCAAAGTTTAGCTTCATGGATGAACGTGGCATCATGGTTCCTCTAACGTGTGACAGTCAGCTAGTTGGGTTGATGAAAAGGTATGCTTTGGCTTGCATGTTTGAGCTGAATTGTGATGTACTAGATGTGGAAGCTGCTACAACTGGGAGTCGCCCTTCTATTCTTGGACAGGGTGGTCGCTCGAACCCAATTAGCTCATAGTAAGCAAAACTCTCTTGGGGTTCGCATGTTTGTGCTAAATTGTAATTTTTGTTTTATTTACTCTGTAGATATTCAGCAATTATGCAACAGTCCTATTTCTTTGACAAGAAGTGCCGCAAGGTTAGAAACATGATTGTCGGGTCAGTCATTTTGCTGCCCAAAGAAGGTAAAAACGAGTGGAAAGATGATGCTGGACACGATTCTGGTGCTGATTGTCCCGGTGATGCCGAGTACGTGAAACTAAGAAAATTGGTACCGAGGAAGAGGAAGAAGGCAGGAAATGAAGAAGCCAGTGGACGTGAAGGCTTGGCACCCAGGCTGCGGAAGAAGGCTGCTGGCAATGAAGATGCATAGTAATGTCTTGAACTTGAACCTATATAGGTAATTTGGTTAAATTCTGGAGCTCTGTGTGGAACTTTGCTGGGCGAAACAATCTACCCATGTTCTCTGAGTAAAATGTACCGTGACTTAGGGTTTGGAAATGCCCGATTCAGTAGTTGAATCCGAAAATTGTGATTGTGCCACTACTATCTGAAAACACGTAGCACCGGTTCCACGATTGTTGAGGGGCAGGATGTCTCCAAATTCGATGGAATGTAAGTGGCACAGAAATAAATTATTTAAGCTGCTACACTCTACGAAGCAACAACTTATTTCAGCTGCTGCACAACAACATGGCAACATAAACAGCAATGGCAACTGATAATGCCTAGATGAGGAGGAAATCGGTACCACTTTCTGGCCTAATCTTGAGCCCGTCTATCTCACCGCCTCCCTGCCCCTGCATCCCCTGCATCTGGCAAAGCTCCTGGATATCCAGTAACCGGGTGTACGTGCTTCCACTTTATAAAATTGTAGTTGTGCCATTGCCATGCGGCACAATCCACGTAGATTACGTTTAAAGAAACCACCAATGTCAGAATACCACCATGATCAGACAAAAGGAAGTAACGCAGGGTTAAGACAGATTAACAGGCGACCAACTTTTTTCCTCCTAGGACTCCGGGACCACTAGTTTAGACCGCTAGGTCAACAAGTACAACTATTACAACTTAAAAATGCACGGAGCTCAAGCTAAATAGAACTAGTTATTACACATCTCTTTGATCTTCCTAATCTTAGCCCGATGCACATCTTCATGTGAGAGCAAGGATCGAATCGTCTGCTCCTTCCTTTTAGCATCTTCCTTGGATAGCTTCAATTATTTCTGTAATACTACAGTACTGAAAAGACGGTAGCTTCTATAAAACATGCCAATCCCTGGATCGGTTCATTGGCTTACATAAAACATAGATGAAATAACAAAGAAATAATCCGTGTATCATAAATAATGAAGATCCAGAAGATTTAATTATTACAATATTCGCTTAGCTCGAAGGCTAGCTTACACAATTATTCAAATAGCAACATAAATAAAGATAACTAGTCCATCTTCAAATTGCCCACAAGGGAACAAGTGTCGAGTGGAGTACCACGACCTATTTCTATCACTCGGAATCGGAATAACCTGCAACATGAAACGTAGCAGCCCCGAAGGGTCAATACATGGAATGTATGGCAAGTAGCGCTAAGGTAAAAGAGACAATGCATCTAGCATCTACATGCTTATTTGGCTAGTGGAGCTTTGGCTAGCTTGCACTTTTCAAACACATTTATCCTACTTTCGTAAGCCATTTGATTCATAGTAACCCATTAAGTTCACCCATCAAGTTTTAGTAACTAGGAAATCAGGATGAGTGAGAATATGTCATAGCCTCAAGATCAAGCAACTCAATCGTCCGTCACCGGGGACACGGCTAAGTACTTAGTTTTTACACCCTGCGGGGGTTTGTACACTTTACCCATATGACCTGGCCAACCCAGCTCGTACCATCACACTCATATTGTGTGGTGGTAGGGAGAAGACCAAGATGATACCTTTCGGGAAGTAGATCTCCAAACCCCACTACGCACCGGTCCCACCTACCATAAACTACATCTCTGGCTACACTGGGTTCGGATCACCATGACCTACTAAGTCCAACCAGCCACCCATTTCTTACTGGCACATGGTTGCACACGTAAGATACTTTAACAAAGAGAACCAATCCTTCTCAGTACCCTGGGCGGCATTCCCCACCATTATCCACACTTCGTTGACAAACCAACCATTCCGCCCAGGTAGTTCATTAACATTAGTTGTTTTAGTTTTAAACAAGCACATACTTCACCATAATGTGATCCCGTTTCCCCGTCTTCACAGCAGGTCTATGCACATCTACTGAACGGGGCTCAACTACAAGGAATTCCTACCACAATATATAGGATATATCATAGCATAGTAATTCCTCTACAATATCTATAGAAATACACTACACATGCATAAGAGAAAAATAGTAGGACAAGGTATGAACAAAATAGTATCTACTTGCCTTAGCGGTAGGATTCGAGAGTACAATCCTCGCAGAAACAAGCGTTGCACTCATCACAATCTACATGATACAAATCAACACATAAAAAATCATACACAATCATAGAAAAGTGTACAAATGCATGCATGATAGCTTAATAAAGGTTTCAGTAACCTCTCGGTGTTCTCTAATGTTTATTATTGTTGCATGATGCATGGAAAAACCTTTAATGCAATGAAATCAAAACAATGCAATTTGTTAACCCATTTAATAGGCCTTTAAGCAAAACACTAAGCCTCTATAGCAAACAGGGTTGTAAAACCTGGGCAAAAAAAATACTACTGTGTGGACAAACCAAAATAAAGCCAGGGGCAATTGGAATCATGCAAAAAGGTGTTACAGATCTTTTTCTGCAATTTTTATAGTGCAAAAATCCTTTAATTAATCTCAAACATCTTCATACAGTAAAACTACAATTTTAATTCAAAAACAGGTTCTATACTTTCTTGTGATTCCATAGACACCTTATTTGTAATTTACTGAAAAGCAGTTATTTTCTTATGAATTTATTGCTCTAAAAAGGGTATTACTCTATTTAAATAACTATGGCAAAATCTTACAGTAATTACCTGAACCAATGACATGACAATAATCTACAGGGAAATAGCTTTCCAACGACCTATTAATTTCTATTTTTGGACTAGTAGATTAGTCTCTATGATTTTTACAAGTTATATCAATTTTATGCATTATAATCTGTTTTTCAGAGACTCTGGGGAATATTTCGAGGAATATTCCCGCTGACAGGTGGGGTCAAGCCAACGTGGCACTGACTGGACCATTGACCGGTCAGCGGTCAACTGCGACAGTTAAGGATGATCCAGGCCGTTGAAACTCGATCCAGGGGTAGGGAAGCAGAGCTTGAAGAGCTCACTGGCGCGTCGTCGGCGGTGGACGGCGGCGGCTCTCCGGCGTTCCCTGGTGACGGCGAGATGGCTCACGGGGTGCGGCAGGAGGCGGCGGTCTCGGGGGAGGGGTCGGCTCGGACTGGGGCATGCTCGGGTGGCGGTCCTTGGTGGCTGGAGCGGCGCGACGGCGAGGTCTCCGGCAAGCTCGTGGGTGATCCCGCGCGCGGTAGAGGAGACAGGGAGAGGTCAAAACGTTATAGCGGTGCGCTGCGGTACTCTCGCGAAAGGAAGAGGGCGCGGGGTCGGCTCCAAGCTTCTTACCGTGGTAATGGCGGTGGCGTCGGTGGGTTGCTCCGGCGAGCAATGGCGGAGGCTAGCGGCGGCGAGATGGGTTTTTGGGGAGGGGTTTTTGCGGAGGGGGCGATAGGCTTTATGAGGCATACTCGGTTGGGGCTGGGGCAAGGATTCCCGAACGGAATCGGGGTCTTCCCCGGAGGAATCGGCGGTGATGGACGAGCTCGTGTCGAGCACGGCCTGCACGACATGCAGAGGCTGACGGGTGGGCCCGCCTGTTGGCCGGGCGGGATGGGCTGCTGGCTGTTGGCGGGCCGGCGGCTGGCGTCTACGCGATGCGCCACGCGGTTCCTGCTACGCGCCGCTCGCTGGCGCTGGTGAGCCCCGGGTGGGCCGCTGTGGGCTGGCGGTCCGGCTGGCCAGCACGGTTATTTTTTTATTCGTTTTCTGAACCAGATGTTAACTGAACTGTCTGAACTACTACCTGAAACTGAATTTTCTGTGAAAACCCAAAACTGTCCTAACTTTTGATCTAGAGCTCCGATTTGGGCAAAACAAATTTCTACGGGTTCGTATTGAAAAACTCTACACACCTATGCATCTGGAATGTTCATAAAGTGCCATTCTAGCAGATGCAAGGCAAAAGTCCTAGTAATCTCCTATAAGAGAAGAAAAGGCAAATAAGTGGTGTTTTGGCCAAAGGCCTTTAAGACTGAATTTTTGCAATTATGATCATGATGCAATTCCAAGCATGATATACAGTACCAATTCTAATAATTGGGATGTGACAATTTCTCTATAGTTTTCCTCATGCACTTGTCAATACTCGTAGTTGTGAACTGCAGGACTTTGGCTTGGTGAAGATCATTCCTTGCTTGAGTCAGTTCTTGCTCTGCTTTAGCCTTCATGGCCAACACCACGCTCCTCTCCTTCTTGACTTTGATAACCTCGTCTTGCACCCTCCTGAGATCTCGGTTAAGCTTGGTTGTGTCATCTGGTTCCCATAGCTTCATCTCAACACTATCAAGAAGTGAGTTGAATACGGATTCATTCAACTCAACAGTCATTTCCAATAGTTTGTCCAACGTTTTCGCATCGATTTGGGCCACTCTAGATCTACCCATTTGACAACACTGCAACTTCCTCCTTGTATCATTGCACGATGTCCTTCGAACGCTACAAATTTAGGAGGCACATATCCATGTTTACATAGCAGAGGACTGTCTTCATCCGCTAAACCGTGATAGTCGAAGTCATATGTCGTCTGGTTGGCCTAACACATCATACGCGCATGAGTAAACATAGTAGATCTAGCTCAAAATAGATAACTGGCCACAGATGATTGAGATAGAGATGAGACGACTCACATCGAAATCACCGTCCCTGTCGTCACGACGCGTTTCCTCGCCGTCTCCCCTTGAACCCATGGCGAGAGGGGAGGGGTGGCTGCCGGAGAGGGGATTGGGATGGAGGCACCATCAGCTTGCGACTACGGCAGGATGGGAGTGAAGTGGGGTGGCTTCAAGGGGAAGGAAGAGAAGTACAGGGAGGAAGAGAAGTAATGGGGACGTGACACTGGAATATGGCCCACATAACTCGTGAGTCGTGACACTCGCAACAGGGGAGCGCCCGGTGTTCCCAGTTTGTCCAGAGCAAGGTTAGGGATCTCCTAAGGTTAGGATCCATATGTGGTTTATGAGAAGAACACACATGCAATGACACTGGTGATATGTGGTTTGTGAAAATAACACACATGCAATGACTCTAACTGTGGATTGTCACAAGAACAGACAATACAATTACTCTCGTGGATCCATGTGTGGTTTGTTAAAGAACATACATTCACTAACTCTAGTTGAAGTTCATGAAAAGAACACATGTGCAATGAATCTATATGTGCTTTATAAGCAGAACAGACATGTAATGACACTGGTGGATCCATATGTAGTTTGTGTAAAGAATAGACATGCAATGACTCTAGCTGTGGTTAATGAAAAGAACACACATGTAATGAACTCTGGTGGATCCATATGTGGTTTGTGAGAAGAACACACATGCAATGAACTCTGGTGAATCCATATGTGGTTTATGAAAGGAAAACACATGCAATGAACTCTAGTGGATCCATATGTGGTTTGTGAGAAGAACACCCATGCTCACGTGGTTTACGAAAAGAACACACATTCAATGACACTGGTGGATCCTTATGTGGTTTGTGAGAAGAACACACATGCAATCACACGGGTGGATCCATGTGTGGTTTGTGAAAAGAATAGACATGCAATGACTCTAGCCGTGGTTTGTGAAAAGAACACACATGCAGTGACATTGGTGGATACATATGTGGTTTGTAAAAATAACAGATATGCAATGACTCTAGCTGTGGTTTGTGAAAAGAACACACATCCAGTGACACTGGTGGATCCATATGTCGTTTGTGGAAAGAACATACATGCAATGACACTAGCTGTGGTTTGTGAACAGAACACACATGCAATCACACTAGTGTATCCATATGTGGTTTGTGGAAAGAACAGACATGCAATGACTCTATATGTGTTTAATGAAAAGAACAAACATGTAATGACACTGGTGGATCCATATGTGGTTTGTGGAAAGAATATACATGCAATGAATCTTTTTGTGGTTAATGAAAAGAACATACATGCAATGTACTGGTGGATCCATGTGTGGTTTGTGAGAAGAACACACATGCAATGACACTAGGTGTGGTTCATGAAAATAAAACACATGCAATGACACTGGTGTACCCTTATGTGGTTTGTGAAAAAACACACATGTCATGACACTAGGTGTGGTTCATGAAAAGAACACACATCCAATGACACTGGTGGATCCTTATGTGGTTTGTGAAAAAGAACACACATGCAATGACTCTAGTTGTGGTTTGTGAAAAGAACACACATGCAATGACACTGGTGGATCCATGTGTGGTTTGTGAAAAGAATAGACATGCAATGACTCTAGCTATGGTTCATGAAAAGAACACACATGCAATCACACTGGTGGATCCATGTGTGGTTTGTGGAAAGAACATACATGCAATGACACTTGGTGTGGTTTATGAAAAGAACACACATCCAATGACACTGGTGGATCCTTATGTGGTTTGCGAAAAGAACACACATGCAATGACTCTAGCTGTGGTTCATGAAAAGAACACACATCCAATAACACTGGTGGATCCATATGTGGTTTGTGGAAAGAACAGACATGCAATGACTCTAGTTGTGGTTTGTGAAAAGAACAGACATGCAATGACTCTAGTTGTGGTTTGTGAAAAAAACAGACATCTAGTGACACTGGTGGGTCCATGTGTGGTTTGTGAAAAGAACAGACATGCAATGACTCTAGCTGTGGTTTGTGAAAAGAACACACATCCAGTGACACTGGTGGATCCATAGTTGGTTTGTGGAAAGAACAGACATGCAATGGCACTGGGTGTGGTTCATGAAAAGAACACGCATCTAATGACACTGGTGGATCCTTATGTGGTTTGTGAAAATAACACACATGTAATGACTCTAGGTGTGGTTCATGAAAATATCACACATCCAATGACACTGGTGGATCCATATGTGGTTTGTGGAAAGAACAGACATGGAATGCCTCTAGTTGTGGTTTGTGAAAAGAACAGACATGCAATGGCTGTAGCTGTGGTTTGTGAAAAGAACACACATCCAGTGACACTAGTGGATCCATATGTGGTTTGTGAGAAGAACAGACATAAATGACTTCATATGTGGTTCATGAAAAGAAGACACGTGCAATCACACAGGTGGATACATGTGTGGTTCATGAAAAGAACACACATCCAATGACACTGGGTATCCTTACGTGGTTTGTGAAAAGAACACACATGCAATGACTCTAGCTGTGGTTCATAAAAAGAACAGACATGCAATGACACTGGTGGATCCATGTGTTGTTTGTGAGAAGAACAGACATGCAATGACTCTGGCTGTGGTTCATGAAAAGGAAAACACATCCAATGACAATGGGTGTGGTTCATGAAAAGTGCACACATCCAATGACACTGGTGGATCCTTATGTGGTTTGTGAAAAAGAACACACATGCAATGACTCTAGCCGTGGTTTGTTAAAAGAACACACATACAATGACACTGGTGGATCCATGTGTGGTTTGTGGAAATAACAGACACATAATGACACTGGTGTGGTTCATGAAAACAACACACATCCAACGACACTGGTGGATCCATATGTGGTTTGTAGAAAGAACATACATGCAATGACTCTAACTGTGGTTAATGAAAAGAACAGACATGCAATGACACTAGTGGATCCATGTGTGGTTTGTGAGAAAACCACACATGCAATGACACTCGGTGTGGTTCATGAAAAGAACACACATCCAATGACACTGATGTATCCTTATGTGGTTTGTGAGAAGAACAAACATGCAATGACTCTAGCTATGGTTCATGAAAAGAACAGACATGCAATGACATTGGTGGATCCATGTGTGGTTTGTGAGAAGAACAGACATGCAATGACTCTAGCTATGGTTCATGAAAAGAAAACACATGCAATGACACTGGGTGTGGTTCATGGAAAGAACACACATCCAATGACACTGGTGGATCCTTATGTGGTTTGTGAAAAAGAACACACATGCAATGACTCTAGCTGTGGTTCATGAAAAGAACACACATGCAATAACACCTGTGGATCCATGTGTGGTTTGTGAGAAGAACAGACATGCAAATGACTCTAGCTGTGGTTCATGAAAAGAACACACATGCAATCACACTGGTGGATCCATGTGTGGTTTGTCATAACAACTAGACATGCAATCACTCTGGGTGTGGTTCATGAAATGAATAGACATGCAATGACACTGGTGGATCCATGTGTGGTTTAATGAAAAGAACACACATGCAATGACACTAGGTGTGGTTCTTAAATAGAACACACATCCAATGACATAGGGTATCCTTATGTGGTTTGTGGAAAGAACACACATGCAATGGCTCTAGTTGTGGTTCATGAAAAAAACAGACATGCAATGACACTGTTGGATCCTTGTGTGGTTTGTGAGAAGAACGGACATGCAATGACTCTGGGTGTGGTTCATGAAAACAACACACATCCAAGGACACTGGTGGATCCATATGTGGTTTGTGGAAAGAACAAACATGCAATGACATTAGGTTGTTTCATGAAAAGGACACACATCCAATGACACTGGTGGATCCTTATGTGGTTTGTGAAAAAGAACACACATGCAATGACTCTATCTGTGGTTCATGAAAAGAACACACATGCAATAACACTAGTGCATCCATGTGTGGTTTGTTAGAAGAACAGACATGCAAATGACTCTAGCTATGGTTCATGAAAAGAAAACACATCCAGTGACACTAGTGGATCCATATGTGGTTTGTGACAAGAACAGACATGCAATGACTCTAGCTGTGGTTCATGAAAGGAACAGACATGCAATGACACTGGTGGATACATGTGTGGTTTGTGAGAAGAACACACATGCACTGACTCTGGCTGTGGTTCATGATAAGAAAACACATCCAATGACAATGGTGTATCCTTATGTGGTTTGTGGAAAGATCAGACATGCAATGACTCTAGCTATGGTTCATGAAAAGAACACACATGCAATCACATTGGTGGATCCATGTGTGGTTTGTGGAAAGAATCAGACATGCAATGACACTGGTGTGGTTCATGAAAAGAGCAGACATGCAATGACACTGGTGGATCCATGTGTGGTTTGTGAGAAGAACACACATGCAATGACACTGGGTGTGCTTCATGAAAGGAACACACATCCAATGAAATAGTGGATCCTTATGTGGTTTGTGAAAAGAACACACATGCATTGACTCTAGCCGTGGTTCATGAAAAGAAAACACATCCAATGACATTGGTGGATCCATATGTGGTTTGTGTAAAGAACAGACATGCAATGACTCTAGCTGTGGTTTGTGAAAAGAACAGACATGCAATGACTCTAGCTGTGGTTTGTGAAAAGAACACACATCCAGTGACACTGGTGGATCCATAGTTGGTTTGTGGAAAGAACAGACATTCAATGGCACTGGGTGTGGTTCATGAAAAGAACACGCATCTAATGACACTGGTGGATCCTTATGTGGTTTGTGAAAATAACACACATGTAATGACTCTAGGTGTGGTTCATGAAAATATCACACATCCAATGACACTGGTGGATCCAAATGTGGTTTGTGGAAAGAACATACATGCAATGCCTCTAGTTGTGGTTTGTGAAAAGAACAGACATGCAATGGCTGTAGCTGTGGTTTGTGAAAAGAACACACATCCAGTGACACTGGTGGATCCATATGTGGTTTGTGAGAAGAACAGACATAAATGACTTCATATGTGGTTCATGAAAAGAAGACACATGCAATCACACTGGTGGATACATGTGTGGTTCATGAAAAGAACACACATCCAATGACACTGGGTATCCTTACGTGGTTTGTGAAAAGAACACATATGCAATGACTCTAGCTGTGGTTCATAAAAAGAACAGACATGCAATGACACTGGTGGATCCATGTGTTTTTTGTGAGAAGAACAGACATGCAATGACTCTGGCTGTGGTTCATGAAAAGAAAACACATCCAATGACAATGGGTGTGGTTCATGAAAAGTGCACACATCCAATGACACTGGTGGATCCTTATGTGGTTTGTGAAAAAGAACACACATGCAATGACTCTAGCCTGTGGTTTGTTAAAAGAACACACATACAATGACACTGGTGGATCCATGTGTGGTTTGTGGAAATAACAGACACATAATGACACTGGTGTGGTTCATGAAAACAACACACATCCAACGACACTGGTGGATCCATATGTGGTTTGTAGAAAGAACATACATGCAATGACTCTAACTGTGGTTAATGAAAAGAACAGACATGCAATGACACTAGTGGATCCATGTGTGGATTGTGAGAAAACCACACATGCAATGACACTCGGTGTGGTTCATGAAAAGAACACACATCCAATGACACTGATGTATCCTTATGTGGTTTGTGAGAAGAACAAACATGCAATGACTCTAGCTATGGTTCATGAAAAGAACAGACATGCAATGACATTGGTGGATCCATGTGTGGTTTGTGAGAAGAACAGACATGCAATGACTCTAGCTATGGTTCATGAAAATAAAACACATGCAATGACACTGGGTGTGGTTCATGGAAAGAACACACATCCAATGACACTGG